>CAKAJE020000469.1:0-452117 GCA_916610135.2 Macropis europaea | reverse complement strand
TTAAGGTGCCGCTTACCCCAATACGCTACCTGAAACTAGAGCGACGTAAATTGAACAAATGAGATAGAATTACGCTGAATTCTTATATTAACCATAATATAGAATGATCTAATCGGATCTCCGATTGCCCTACCATAGAAGTTTAATAGTGCATTTTACTCGCCAGTCCATGCGCTTTAAGATGCGGTCTATCCCAATTCGCTATCTGAAATAGGAGCGACGTAAATTGAACAAATTTGATAGAGTTACGCTGAATTCTTATATTAATCATAATATAAGATGACCTAATCGGGTCTCTGATTGCCCTATCCGAGAAGTTTAGTAGTGCATCTTGCTCGACATTTCATGTGCCTTAAGATGCCGCATAGCCCAATACGCTATCTGAAACTGGAGCTACGGAAATTGAACAAACGTGATAGAATTACGCAGAATTCTTATATTAACAATAATATAATATGATATATTCGGGTCTCTGATTGCCCTATCATGGAAGTTTAATAGTGCATTTTACTCGTCATTGCATGCGCTCTAAGGTGCCGCCTAGCCCAATTCGCTGTCTGGAATAGGAGCGACGTAAATAGAACAAATGTGATAGAATTACGCAGAATTCTTATATTAACCATAATGTAGAATGATCTAATCGGGTCTCTGATTGCCCTATTATAGAAGGTTAGTAGTGCATTTTACTCGCTATTCCACGCTCTTTAAGATGCCGTCTAGCCCAATATCCCATCTGAAATAGGAGCGACGTAAATTGAACAAATGTGATAGAATAACGCAGAAATTCTTATATTAACCATAATATAGAATGATCTAATCGGGTCTCTGATTACCCTATCATAGAAGGTCAGTAGTGCATTTTGCTCGTCATTCCACGCGCTTCAAGATGCCGCCTAGCCCAATAAACTATCTGAAATTAGAGCTACGTGAATTGAACAAATGTGATAGAATTACGCTGCATTCTTAAATTAACAATAATATAAAATGATCTAATCGGCTCTCTGTTTGCCCTACCCTAGAAGTTTAATACTGCATTTTACTCGACATTTCATGCTCTTTAGGATGCCATCTAGCTCAAAACGATATCTGAAATAGGAGCGACGTACATTGAACAAATGTGATAGAATTTCGCTGAATTCTTATGTTAACCATAATATATAATGATCTAATCGGGTCTCTGATTGCCCTATCAAAGAAGTTTAGTGGTGCATTTTACTCGTCATTCCACGCGTTTTAAGATGCCGCCGTGCCCAATATACTATCTGAAATAGGAGCGACGTAAATTGAACAAGTGTGATAGAATTACGCATAATTCTTATATTAACCATAATATAAAATGATCTAATGAGATCTCCGATTACCCTATCGTAGAAGTTTAGTAGTGCATTTTACTCGTCATTTCATGCGCTTTAAGGTGCCGCCTAGCCCAATACGCTATCTGAAGTAGGAGCGACGTAAATTGAACAAATGTGATAGAATTTCGCAGAATTCTTATATTAACAATAATATAATATGATATATTCGGGTCTCTGATTGCCCTGTCGTAGAAGTTTAATAGTGCATATTACTCGTCATTTCATGAGCTTTAAGATGCCGCCTGTCCCAATACGCTATCTGAAGTAGGAGCTACGTAAATTGGACAAATGTGATTGAATTACCCTGAATTCTTATATTAACAATAATACAAAATGATTTAATTGTGTCTCTGATGGCCGAATCCGAGAAGCTTAAGAGATCATTTTACTCGCCATTTCATGCGCTTTAAGATGCCACGTAGCCGAATACGATATCTGAAATAGGAGGGACGTAAATTGAACAAAGGTGATAGAATTTCGCTGAATCTTATATTAACCATAATATAAAATGATCTAATCGGGTGTCAGATTGCCCTATCATAGAACGTTAGTAGTGCGTTTTACACGAAATTTCATGCGCTTTAATATGCCGCTTAGCTCAATACGATATCTCAAATAGGAGCGACATAAATTGAACAAATGTGATAGAATTACGCAGAATTCTTATATTAACCATAATATAAAATGATCTAATCGGGTCCCTGATTGCCCTATCACAGAAGGTTAGTAGCGCATTATACTCGTAATTGCACGCGCTTTAAGATGCCACCTAGCCCAATACGCTATCTCAAATAGGGACGACGTAAATTGAACAAATGTCATAAAATTACGCTGAATTCTTATAATAACAATAATATAAAATGATCTAATCGGGTCTCCGATTGCCCTATCATAGAAGTTTAATAGTGCGTTTTACTGGTCATTCCATGCGCTTTAAGGTGCCGCCTATCCCAATACGCTATCTGAAATAGGAGCGTCGTAAATTGAACAAATGTGATAGAATTACGCAGAATTCTTATATTAACCATAATATAAATTGATCTAATCGGGTCTCTGATTGCCTTGCCATAGAAGCTTAGTTGTGCATTTTACTCGACATTTCGTCCGCTTTAAGATGCCGCTAAGCCCAATACGCCACCTGAAATTGGAGCGACGTAAATTGAACGAATGTGATAGAATTACACTGGATTCTTATATTAATCATAATATGAGATAATCTAATCGGGTCTCTGACTGCCCTATCCTAGAAGTATAGTAGTGCATTTTACTCGACATTTGATGCGCTTTAAGATGCCGCTTAGCACAATACGCTATCTGAAATAGGAGCGACGTAAATAGATCAAATGTGATAAAATTACGTTGAATTCTTGTATTAACAATAATATAAAATGATCTAATCGGTTCCCTGATTGCCCTATCAATGAAGTTTAATAGTGCATTTTACTCGTCATTACATTCGCTTTATGGTGCCGCCTAGCCCAATATGCTATCTGAAATTGGAGCTACGTAAATTGAACAAGTGTGATAGAGTATCGCTGAATTCTTAAATTAACCATAATATAAAATGATCTAATCGGGTCTCTGTTTGCCTTACCCTAGAATTTTAATAGTGCATTTTACTCGTCATTTCATGCGCTTTATGATGCAACGTAGCCCAATACGCTATCTGAAATAGGGGCGACGTAAATTGAACAAATGTGATAAAATTACGCCAAATTCTTATATTAACAATAATATAGAATGATCTAATCGTGTCTCCGTTTGCCCTATCATAGAAGTTTAATAGCGCATTTTATTCGGCATTTGATGCGCTTTAAGGAGCCGCTTAGCCCAATACTCTATCTGAAATAGGAGCGACGTAAATTGAACAAATGTGATGGAATTACGCCGAATTCTTGTATTAACAATAGTATAAAATGATCTAATCGTGTCTCCGATTGCCCTATCATAGAAGTTTAATAGTGCATTTGACACGTCATTTCATGCGCTTTAAGGTGCCGCTTAGCCCAATACACTATCTGAAATAGGAGCGATGTAAATTGAACAAATGTGATAGAATTACGCTAAATTCTTATATTGATCATATTATAAGATGATCTAATCGGGTCTCTGATTGCCCTATCCTAGAAGTTTAGTAGTGCATTTTACTCGTCATGCCATGCGCTTTAAGATGCCGCCTGTCCCAATACGCTATCTGAAGTAGGAGCTACGTAAATTGGACAAATGTGATAGAATTACCCTGAATTCTTATATTAACAATAATACAAACTGATTTAATTGGGTCTCTGACGGCCGAATCCGAGAAGCTTAAGAGACCATTTTACTCGCCATTTCATTCGCTTTAAGATGCCGCCTAGCCCAAACGCTATATGATATAAGAGCGACGTAAATTGAACAAATGTGATAGAATTATGCTGAATTCTTATATAAATTATAATATAAGATGACCTAATCGGGTGTCTGATTGCCGTATCCGGGAAGTTTAGTAGTGCATTTTAATCGACATTTCATGCGCTTTAAGGTGCTGCTTAGACCAATACGCTATCTGAAATAGGAGCGACGTAAATTGAGCAAATGTGGTTCAATTACGCTGAATTCTTATATTAACCATAATATAAAGTGATCTAATAGGGTCTCTGATTGCCTTATCGTAGAAGTTTAATAGTGCATTTTACTCGTCCTTTCATGCGCTTTAAGGTGCCGCCTAGCCCAATCCTCTATCTGAAATTGGAGCGACGTAAATTGACCAAATGTGATAGAGTTACGACGAATTCTTATATTAACCACAATATAAAATGATCTAATCGGGTCTCTGATTGCCGTACCAAAGAAGTTTAGTAGTTCATTTTACTCGTCATTTCATGCGCTTTAAGGTGCCGTTTAGCCCAATACGCCATCTGAAATAGGAGCGTCGTAAATTGAACAAATGTGATAGAATTACGTAGAATGCTTATATTAATCATAATATAAAATGATCTAATCGGGTCTCTGATTGCCCTATCAAAGAAGTTTAGTAGTGCATTTTATTCGTCATTTCATGCGCTTTAAGGTGCCGTCTATCGCAATTCGCTATCTGAAGTTGGAGATACGTAAATTGAACAAATGTGATAGAGTTACGCAGAATTCCTATATTAACCATAATATAAAATGATCTAATCTGGTCTCTGATTGCCGTATCTTAGAAGTTTAATAGTGCATTTGACACGTCATTTCATGCGCTTTAAGATGCCGCCTAGCCCAATACGCTATCTGAAATAGGAGCGACGTAGATTGAACAAGTGTGATAGAATTACGCTGCCTCCATATATTAATCATAATATAAGATGACCTAATCAGGTGTCTGATTGCCCTATCATAGAAGTTTGATAGTGCATTTTACTCGACATTTCATGCGCTTTAAGTTGCCTCCTACCCGAGGACGCTGTCTGAAATAGGGGCGACGTAAATTGAACAAATGTGATAAAATTACGCTGAATTCTTATATTAACAATAATATAAAATGATCTAATCGGGTCTCTGATTGACCTATCATAGAAGTTTAATAGTGCATTTTACTCGTCATTGCATGCGCTTTAAGGTGCCGCTTAGCCCAATACGCTATCTGAAATAGGAGCGACGTAAATTGAACAAATGTCATAGAATTTCGCTGAATTCTTATATTAACCATAATCTAAAATGATCTAATCGGGTCTCTGATTGCCCTATCATCGAAGGTTAGTAGTGCATTTTACACGCCATTCCACGCGCTTGAAGATGCCGCCTAACGCAATACGCTATCTGAAATAGGAGCGACGTAGATTGAACAAGTGTGATAGAATTTCGCTGCCTCCATATATTAATCATAATATAAGATGACCTAATCGGGTGTCTGATTGCCCTATCATAGAAGTTTAATAGTGCATTTTACTCGACATTTTATGCGCTTTAAGTTGCCGCCTAGCCCAATACGCTATCTGAAATTGGCGCTACGTAAATTGAACAAACGTGATAGAATTACGCAGAATTCTTAAATTAACCATAATATTATACGATCTATTCGGGTCTCTGATTGCCCTATCATAGAAGTTTAATAATGCGTTTTACTCGTCATTACATGCGCTTTAAGGTGCGGCCTAGCCCAATACGCTAACTGAAATAAGAGCGACGTAAATTGAACAAATGTGATAGAATTTCGATGAATTATTAAATTAACCATAATATAAAATGATCTAATCGGGTCTCTGTTTGCCCTACCCCAGAAGTGTAATAGTGCATTTTACTCCAAATTTCATGCGCTTTATGATGCCGCCGAGTCCAATACGCTATCTGAAATTGGAGCTACATAAATAGAACAAACGTGATAGAATTACGCAGAATTCTTATATTAACCATAATATAATACGATCTATTCGGGTCTCTGATTGCCCTATCATAGAAGTTTAATAATGCGTTTTACTCGTCATTACATTCGCTTTAAGGTGCGGCCTAGCCCAATACGCTATCTGAAATAGGAGCGACATAAATTGAGCAAATGGGATAGAATTACGCAGAATTCTTATATTAACCATAACATAGGATGATCTAATCGGGTCTTTGATTGCCCTATCATAGAAGGTTAGTAGTGCATTTTACTCGTCATTCCACGCACTGTAAGAAGCCGCTTAGCCCAATACGCTATCTGAAATAGAAGCGACGTAAATTGAAGAAATGGGATAGAATTCCGTTGAATTCTTATATTAACCAAATTATAAAACGATCTAACCGGGTCTCTGATTGCCCTATCATAGAAGTTTGATAGTGCATTTTACTCGCCATTCCACGCGCTTTAAGATGCCGCCTAGCCCAGTACGCTAGCTGAAATAGGAGCGACGTAAATTGAACAAATGTGATAGAATTTCGCTGAATCCTTATATTAACCTTAATGTAAAATGATGTAATCGGGTCTCTGTTTGCGCTACCCTAGAAGTTTAGTAGTGCATTTCACTCGTCATTTCATGCGCTTTGAGATGCCGCTTAGCCCATTACGCTATCTGAACTAGGAGCGACGTAAATTGAACAAATGTGATAGAATTTTGCTGAATTCTTAAATTAACCATAATCTAAAATGATCTAATCGTTACTCTGTTTGCCGTACCCTAGAAGTTTAATAGTGCGTTTCACTCGTCGTTTCATGCGCTTTGAGATGCCGCTTAGCCCAATACGCTATCTGGAATAGGAGCGACGTAAATTGAACAAATGTGATAGAATTTCGCAGAATTCGTATATTAAACAAAATATGAAATGATCTAATCGGGTCTCTGATTGCTCTATCATAGAAGTTTCATAGTGCATTTTACTCGCCATTCCACGCGCTTTAAGATGCCGCCTAGCCCAGTACGCTATCCTATTGAAAAAGGAGCGACGTAAATTGAACAAATGAGATAGAATTACGCTGAATTCTTATATTAACCGTAATATAAAATGATCTAATCGTGTCTCTGTTTGCCTTACCCTAGAAGTTTAATCGTGCATTTTACTCGCCATTTCATGCGCTTTGAGATGCCTCTTAGCCCAATAGGCTACCTGAAATGGGCGCGACGAAAATTGAACAAATGTGATAGAATTTCGCTGAATTCTTAAATTAACCATAATATAAAATGATCTAATCGGGTCCCTGTTTGCCCTACCCTAAAAGTTTAATAGTGCATTTTACTGGCCATTTCATGTGCTTTGAGATGCCCCTTAGCCCAATACGCTATCTGTAATAGGAGCGACGTAAATTGAACAAATGTGATAGAATTTCGCTGAATTCTTATATTAACCAAAATATAAAATGATCTAATCGGGTCTCTGATGGCCCTATCATAGAAGTTTAATAGTGCATTTTACTCGCCATTCCACGCGCTTTAACATGCCGCCTAGCCCAATACGCTATCTGAAATAGGAGCGACGTAAGTTGAACAAATGTGATAGAATTTCGCTGAATTCTTAAATTAATCATAATATAAAATGATCTAATCGGGTCACTGTTCGCCCTACCCTAGAAGTTTAATAGTGCATTTCACTCGACATTTCATGCGCTTTGAGATGCCGCTTAGCCCAATACGCTATCTGAAATAGGAGCGACGTATATTGAACAAATGTGATAGAATTACGCTGAATTCTTATATTAACCGTAATATCAAACGATATAATCGGGTCTCCGTTTGCCCTACCCTAGAAGTTTAATAGTGCATTTTACTCGCCATTTCATGCGATTTCAGATGCCGCTTAGCCCAATACGCTATCTGAAATAGGAGCGACGTAAATTGAACAAATGTGATAGAATTACGCGGAATTCTTATATTAACCGTAATATAAAATGATCTAATCGGGTCTCTGTTTGCCTTACCCTAGAAGCTTCATAGTGCATTTTACTCGCCATTTCATGCGCTTTGAGATGCCGCTTCGCCCAATACGATATCTGAAATAGGAGCGACGTAAATTGAACAAATGTGATAGAATTTCGCTGTGTTCTTACATTAACCATAATATAAAATGATCTAATCGGGTCTCTCTTTGCCCTACCCTAGAAGTTTAATTGTTCATTTTAGTCGACATTTCATGCGCTTTGAGATGCCGATTGGCCCAATACGCTATCTGAAACAGGAGCGACGTCAATTGAACAAATGTGATAGAATTACGCTGAATTCTTATATTAACCGTAATATAAAATGATCTAATCGGGTCTCTGTTTGCCTTACCTTAGACGTGTGATAGTGCATTTTACTCAACATTTCATGCGCTTTGAGATTCCGCTTAGCCCAATACGCTGTCTGAAATAGGAGCGACGTAAATTGAACAAAAGTGATCGAATTTCTCTGAAATCTTATATTAAACAAAATATAAAATGATCTAATCGGGTCTCTGATTGTCCTATCAGAGACGTTTAATGTTGCATTTTACTCGCCATTCCACGCGCTATAAGATGCCGCCTAGCCCAGTAGGCTATCGGAAATAGGAGCGACGTAAATTGAACAAAAGTGATAGAATTTCGCTGAATTCTTAAATTAACCATGATATAAAATGATCTAATCGGGTCCCTGTTGGACCTACCCTAGAAGTTTAATAGTGCATTTTACTCGCCATTTCATGCGCTTTGAGATGCCGCCTAACGCAATACGCTATCTGAAACAGGAGCGACGTAAATTGAAGAAATGTGATAGAATTTCGCTGTATTCTTACATTAACCATAATATAAAATGATCTAATCGGGGCTCTGTTCGCCCTAGCCTAGAAGTTTAATAGTGCATTTTATTCGCCTTTTCATGCGCTTTGAGATGCCGTTTAGCCCAATACGCTATCTGAAATAGGAGCGACGTAAATTGAACAAAAGTGATAGAATTTCTCTGAAATCTTATATTAAACAAAATATAAAATGATCTAATCGGGTCTCTGATTGCCCTATCATAGAAGTTTAGAAGTGCATTTTACTCGCCCTACCACGCGCTTTAAGATGCCGCCTCGCTCAGTACGCTATCTGAAATAGGAGCGACGTAAGTTGAACAAATGTGACAGAATTATGCTGAATTCTTATATTAACCGTAATATAAAATGGTCTAATCGGGTCTCTGTTTGCCTTACCCTAGAAGTTTAATAGTGCATTTTACTCGCCATTTGATGCACTTTGAGGTGCCGCTTAGCCCAATACGCTATCGGAAATAGGAGCAACGTAAATTGAACAAATGTAATACAATTTCGCTGAATTCCTAAATTAACCATAATATAAAATGATCTAATCGGGTCTCTGTTTGCCCTATCATACAAGTTTAATAGTGCATTTTACTCGACATTCCACGCGCTTTAAGATGACGCCTATCCCAGTACGCTATCTGAAATACGAGCGACGTAAATTGTACAAATGTGATAGAATTACACTGAATTCTTATATTAACCGTAATATAAAATGATCTAATCGGGTCTCTTGTAGCCCTACCCTAGAAGTTTAATAGTGCATTTTACTCGCCATTCCACGCGCTTTAAGCTGCCGCCTAGCCCAGGACGCTATCTGAAATATGAGCGACGTGAATTGAACAAATGTGATAGAATTTCGCTGAATTCTTATATTAAACAAAACATAAAATGATCTAATCGGGTCTCTGATTGCCCTATCACAGAAGTTTAATAGTGCATTTTACTCGGCATTCCACGCGCTTTAGGATGCCTCCTAGCCCAGTACGCTATCTGAAATACGAGCGACGTAAATTGAACAAATGTGATAGAATTTTGCTGAATTCTTATATTAACCTTAATGTAAAATGATCTAATCGGGTCTCTGTTAGCCCTACCCTAGAAGTTTAATAGTGCATTTCACTCGTCATTTCATGCGCTTTGAGATGCCGCTTAGCCCAATGCGCTATCTGAAATATGAGCGACGTAAATTGAACAAATGTGATAGAATTTCCATGAATTCTTATATTAACCTTAATGTAAAATGATCTAATCGGGTCTCTGTTCGCCCTACCCTAGAAGTTTAATATTGCATTTCACTCGTGACTTCATGCGCTTTGAGATGCCGCTTAGCCCAATAAGCTATCTAAAATAGGATCGACGTAAATTGAAAAAATGTGATAGAATTTCCCTGAATTCTTATATTAACCTTAATGTAAAATGATCTAATCGGGTCTCTGTTTGCCCTACCCTTGAAGTTTAATAGTGCATTTTACTCGACATTTCATGCGCTTTGAGATGCCGCTTAGCCCAATGCGCTATCTGAAATATGAGCGACGTAAATTGAACAAATGTGATAGAATTTCGCTGAATTCTTATATTAACCTTAATGTAAAATGATCTAATCGGGTCTCTGTTCGCCGTACCCTAGAAGTTTAATAGTTCATTTTACTCGCCATTCCACGCGCTTTAGGATACCGCCTAGGCCAGTACGCTATCTGAAATGGGAGCGACGTAAATTGAACAAATGTGGTAGAATTTCGCAGAATTCTTAAATTAGCCATAATATAAAATGGTCTAATCGGGTCTCTGTTTGCCCTATCCTAGAAGTTTAATAGTGCATTTTACTCGCCATTTCATGCGCTTTGAGATGCCGCTTAGCCCAGTACCCTATCTGAAGTAGGAGCGGCGTAAATTGAACGAATGTGATATAATTTCGCTGAATTCTTAAATTAACCATAATATAAAATGATCTAATCGGGTCTCTGTTTGCCCTACCCTAGAAGTTTAATAGCGCATTTTACTCGCAATTTCATGCGCTTTGAGACGCCGCTTAGCCCAATAAGCTATCTGAAATAGGAGCGACGGAAATTGAACAAATGTGATAGAATTTCGCTGACTTCTCATATTAACCAGAATGTAAAATGATCTAATCGGGTCTCTGTTCGCCCTACCCTAGAAGTTTAATAGTGCATTTCACTCGACATTTCATGCGCTTTGAGATGCCGCCTAGCCCAGTACGCTATCTGAAATAGGAGCGACGTAAATTGAACAAATGTGGTAGAATTTCGCTGAATCCTTAAATTAGCCATAATATAAAATGATCCAATCGGGTCTCTGTTTGCCCTATCCTAGAAGTTTAATAGTGCATTTTATTCGCCATTTCATGCGCTTTGAGATGCCGCTTAGCCCACTACGCTATCTGAAATAGGAGCGACGTAAATTGAACAAATGTGACAGAATTACGCCGAATTCTTATATTGATCATAATATAAGATGACCTTATCGGGTCTCTGATTGCCCTATCCAAGAAGTTTAGTAGTTCATTTGGCTCGACATTTCATGCGCTTTAAGATGGCGCATAGCCCAATACGCTATCTGAAATTGGAGCTACGTAAATTGAACTAACGTGATAGAATTACGCAGAATTCTTATATTAAAAATAATATAATATGATATATTCGGGTCTCTGATTGCACTATCATAGAAGATTAATAGTGCATTTTACTCATCATTCCATGCGCTTCAAGATGCCGCCTATCCCAATACGCTATCTGAAATAGGAGCGACGTAAATGGAACAAATGTGATAGAATTACGCTGAATTCTTATATTAATCATAATACAAGATGACTTCATCGGGTCTCTGATTGCCCTATCCTAGAAGTTTAGTAGTGCATTTTACTCGACATTTCATGCGCGTTATGATGCCGCTGAGCCCAATACGCTATATGAAATAGGAGCGACGTAAATTGAACAAATGTGATAGAATTTCGCTGAATTCTTATATTAACCATAATATAGAATGATCTAATCGACTCTCTGATTGCCCTATCCTAGAAGTTTAGTAGTGCATTTTACTCGACATTTCATGCGCTTTAAGATACCGCTTAGCCCAATACGCTATCTGCAATAGGAGCGACGTAAATTGAACAAATGTGATAGAATTACGCAGAATTCTTATATTAACCATAATATAGAATGATCTAATCCCGTCTCTGATTGCCCTATCATAGAAGTTTAATAGTGCATTTTGCTCGACATTTCATGCGCCTTAAGATGCCGCATAGCCCAATACGCTATTTGAAATTGGAGCTACGTAAATTGAACAAACGTGATAGAATTACGCAGAATTCTTATATTAACAATAACATAATATGATATATTCGGGTCTCTGGTTGCCCTATCATAGAAGTTTAATAGTGCATTTTACTCGACATTTCATGAGCTCTAAGGTGCCGCCTAGCCCAATACGCTATCTGAAATAGGAGCGATATTAATTGATCAAATGTGATAAAATTACGTTGAATTCTTATATAAACAATAATATAAAATGATCTAATCGCGTGTCTGTTTGCCCTACCCTAGAAGTTCAATAGTGCATTTTACTCGAAATTTCATGCTCTTTAAGATGCCACCTAGCCAAATACGCTATCCGAAATAGGGGCGATGTATTTTGAACAAATGTGATAAGATTTCGCTGAATTCTTACATTAACCATAATATAAGATGACCTAATCGGGTCTCTGTTAGCCCAATCCGAGAAGTTTGATAGTGCATTTTGCTCGACATTTCATGCGCTTTAAGATGCCGCCTAGCCCAATACGCTATCTGAAATTGGAGCTACGTAAATTGAACAAACGTGATAGAATTACGCAGAATTCTTATATTAACCATAATATAATACGATCTATTCGGGTCTCTGATTGCCCTATCCTACAAGTTTAATAGTTCGTTTTACTAGTCATTTCATGCGCTTTAAGGTGCGCTTGGCCCAGTACGCTATCTGAAATAGGAGCGACGTAAACTGAACAAATGTGATAGAATTTCGGTGAATTCTTAAATTAGCCATAATATAAAATGAACTAATCGGGTCTCTGTTTGCACTACCCTAGAAGTTGAATTGCGCATTTTTCTCGACATTTCATGCGCTTTAAGATGCCACCCAACCCAATACGCTATCTGAAATAGGGGCGAGGTAAATTGAACAAATGTGATAAAATTTCTCTGAATTCTTATATTAACCATAATATAAGATGACCTAATCGGGTCTCTGTTAGCCCAATCCGAGAAGCTTCATAGTGCATTTTACTCGACATTACATGCGCTTTAAGATGCCAACTAGCCCAATACGCTATCTGAAATTGGAGCTACGTAAATTGAACAAACGTGATAGAATTACGCAGAATTCTTATATTAATCATAATATAATACGATCTATTCGGGTCTCTGATTGGCCTATCATAGAAGTTTAATACTGCGTTTTACTCGTCATTTCATGCGCTTTAAGGTGCCGCCTAGCCCAATACGCTATCTGAAATAGGAGCGACATAAATTGAACAAATGTGATCGAATTACGAAGAATACTTATATTAACAATAATATAATACGATCTCTTCGGGTCTCTGATAGCCCTATCATTGAAGTTTAATAGTGCATGTTACTCTTCATTTCATGCGCTTTAAGGTGCCGCTTGGCCCAATACGCTACCTGAAATAGGGGCGACGTAAATTGAGCAAATGTGATAAAATTTCGCTGAATTCTTATATTAACCATAATATAAGATGACCTAATCGGGTCTCTGTTAGCCCAATCCGAGAAGCTTGGTAGGGCATTTTACTCGACATTTCATGCGCTTTAAGATGCCGCCTAGCCCAATACGCTATCTGAAGTAGGAGCGACGTAAATTGAACAAATGTGATGGGATTAAGCAGAATTCTTATGTTAACCATAATATAATATGATCTATTCGGGTCTCTGATTGCCCTATCATTGTAGTTTAATAGTGCATTTTACTCGACATTTCATGCGCTTTAAGATGCCGCCTAGCCCAATACGCTATCTGAAATTGGAGAAACGTAAATTGAACAAACGTGACAGAATTACGCAGAATTCTTATATTAATCATAATATAATACGATCTATTCGTGTCTCTGATTGGCCTATCATAGAAGTTTAATACTGCGTTTTACTCGCCATTTCATGAGCTTTAAGGTGCCGCCTAGCCCAATACGCTATCTGAAATAGGAGCGACATAAATTGAACAAGTGTGATAGAGTTTCGCTGAATTCTTAAATTAACCATAATATAATACGATCTATTGGGGTCTCTGATTGTCCTATCATAGAAGTTTAATACTGCATTCTGCTCGTCATTCCATGCGTTTTAAGGTGCCGCCTAGCCCGATAGGCTATCTGAAATTGGAGCTACGTAAATTGAACAAACGTGATAGAATTACGCAGAATTCTTATATTAACCATAATATAATACGATCTATTCGGGTCTCTGATTGCCCTATCCTACAAGTTTAATAGTTCGTTTTACTAGTCATTTCATGCGCTTTAAGGTGCGCTTGGCCCAGTACGCTATCTGAAATAGGAGCGACGTAAACTGAACAAATGTGATAGAATTTCGGTGAATTCTTAAATTAGCCATAATATAAAATGAACTAATCGGGTCTCTGTTTGCACTACCCTAGAAGTTGAATTGCGCATTTTTCTCGACATTTCATGCGCTTTAAGATGCCACCCAACCCAATACGCTATCTGAAATAGGGGCGAGGTAAATTGAACAAATGTGATAAAATTTCTCTGAATTCTTATATTAACCATAATATAAGATGACCTAATCGGGTCTCTGTTAGCCCAAACCGAGAAGCTTCGTAGTGCATTTTACTCGACATTTCATGCGCTTTAAGATGCCAACTAGCCCAATACGCTATCTGAAATTGGAGCTACGTAAATTGAACAAACGTGACAGAATTACGCAGAATTCTTATATTAATCATAATATAATACGATCTATTCGGGTCTCTGATTGGCCTATCATAGAAGTTTAATACTGCGTTTTACTCGTCATTTCATGCGCTTTAAGGTGCCGCCTAGCCCAATACGCTATCTGAAATAGGAGCGACATAAATTGAACAAATGTGATCGAATTACGAAGAATACTTATATTAACAATAATATAATACGATCTCTTCGGGTCTCTGATAGCCCTATCATTGAAGTTTAATAGTGCATGGTACTCGTCATTTCATGCGCTTTAAGGTGCCGCTTGGCCCAATACGCTATCTGAAATAGGAGCGACGTAAATTGAACAAATGTGATAGAATTTCGCTGTATTCTTAAATTAACCATAATATAAAATGATCTAATCGGGTCTCTGTTTACCCAACCCTAGAAGTTTAACAGTGCATTTTACTCGACATTTCATGCGCTTTAAGATGCCACCTAGCCCAATACGCTACCTGAAATAGGGGCGACGTAAATTGAGCAAATGTGATAAAATTTCGCTGAATTCTTATATTAACCATAATATAAGATGACCTAATCGGGTCTCTGTTAGCCCAATACGCTATCTGAAGTAGGAGCGACGTAAATTGAACAAATGTGATGGGATTAAGCAGAATTCTTATGTTAACCATAATATAATATGATCTATTCGGGTCTCTGATTGCCCTATCATTGTAGTTTAATAGTGCATTTTACTCGACATTTCATGCGCTTTAAGATGCCGCCTAGCCCAATACGCTATCTGAAATTGGAGCTACGTAAATTGAACAAACGTGACAGAATTACGCAGAATTCTTATATTAATCATAATATAATACGATCTATTCGTGTCTCTGATTGGCCTATCATAGAAGTTTAATACTGCGTTTTACTCGCCATTTCATGAGCTTTAAGGTGCCGCCTAGCCCAATACATTATCTGAAATAGGAGCGACATAAATTGAACAAGTGTGATAGAGTTTCGCTGAATTCTTAAATTAACCATAATACAATACGATCTATTGGGGTCTCTGATTGTCCTATCATAGAAGTTTAATACTGCATTCTGCTCGTCATTCCATGCGTTTTAAGGTGCCGCCTAGCCCGATAGGCTATCTGGAATAGGAGCGACATAAATTGAACAAATGTGATAGAATTACGCAGAATTCTTATATTAACCGTAATATAATACGATGAATTCGGGTCTCTGATTGCACGATCATAGAAGTTTAGTAGTGCATTTTCCTCGACATTTCATGCGCTTTAAGTTGTCGCATACCCCAATACGCTATCTAAAATTGGAGCTACGTAAATTGAACAAACGTGATAGAATTACGCAGAATTCTTAAATTAACCATAATATAATACGATCTATTCGGGTCTCTGATTGGCCTATCATAGAAGTTTAATACTGCATTTTACACGTCATTTCATGCGCTTTAAGATGCGACCTAGCCCAATACGCTATCTGACATAGGAGCGACATAAATTGAACAAATGTGATAGAATTACGCAGAATTCTTATATTAACCATAATATAATACGATATAATCGGGTCTCTGATTGCCCTATCATAGAAGTTGAATAGTACATTTTCCTCGTCATTCCATGCGCCTTAAGGTGCCGCCTATCCCAATACGCTATCTGAAATAGGAGCGACGTAAATTGAACAAATGTGATAGAATTACGCTGAATTCGTATTGTAATCATAATATAAGATGACCTAATCGGGTCTCTGATTGCCCTATCATGGAAGATTAATAGTGCATTTTACTCGACATTTCATGCGCTTAAAGGTGCCGCCTAGCCCAATACGCTATCTGAAATAGGAGCGACGTAAATTGAACAAATGTGATAGAACTGCGCATAATTCTTATATTAACCATAATGTAAAATGATCTAATCGGGTCTCTGATTGCCCTATCATAGAAGTTTAATAGTGCATTTTACTCACCATTTCATGCGCTTTAAGGAGCCGTTTAGCCTAATACGCTATCTGAAATTGGAGCGACGTAAATTGAACAATTGTGATAGATTTACGCTGAATTCTTATATCAATCATAATATAAGATGACCTAATCGGGTCTCTGATTGCCCTATCCGAGAAGTTCAGTAGTGCATTTTACTCGTCATTTCATGCGCTTTAAGATGCCACCTAGCCCAATACGCTATCTGAAATTGTGGCGACGTAAATTGAACAAATGTGATAGAATTACGCAGAATTCTTATATTAACCATAATATAAAATGATCTAATGGTGTCTCTGATTACCCTATCATAGAAGTTTAGTAGTGCATTTTAATCGGCATTTCATGCCCGTTAAGATTCTGCTTGGCCCAATACGCTATCTGAAATTGTGGCGACGTAAATTGAACAAATGTGATAGAATTACGCAGAATTCTTATATTAACCATAATATAAGATTACATAATCGGGTCTCTGATTGCCCTATCCGTGAAGTTTAGTAGTGCATTGTACTCGACATTTCATGCACTTTACGTTGCCGCCTAGTCCAATGCGCTACCTGAAATTGGATCTACTTAAATTGGACAAACGTGATAGAATTACGCAGAATTCTTATATTAACCATAATATAATACGATCTATTGGGGTCTCTGGTTGCCCTATAATTGAAGTTTAACAGTGCATGTTACTCGCCATTTCATGCGTTTTAAGGTGCCGCTTGGCCCAGTACGCTATCTGAAATAGGGGCGACGTAAATAGAAGAAATGTGATAGAATTTCGTTCAATTCTTATATTAACCATAATATAAGATGTCCTAATCGGGTCTCTGATAGCCCTATCCGTGAAGTTTAGTAGTGCATTGTACTCGACATTTCATGCACTTTACGTTGCCGCCTAGTCCAATGCGCTACCTGAAATTGGATCTACTTAAATTGGACAAACGTGATAGAATTACGCAGAATTCTTATATTAACCATAATATAATACGATCTATTCGGGTCTCTGATTGCCCTATGATAGAAGTTTAATAGTGCATTTTACTCGTCATTTCATGCGCTTTAAGGTGCCGGTTAGCCCAAAACGCTATCTGAAATAGGAGCGACGTAAATTGAAAAATGTGATAGAATTTCGCTGAATTCTTATATTAACCAAAATATAAAATGATCTAATCGGGTCTCTGTTTGCCCTATCATAGAAGGTTAATGGTGAATTTTACTCGTCATTTCATGCGCTTTGAGATGCCGGTTAGCCCAAAACGCTATCTGAAATAGGAGCGACGTCAATTGAACAAATGTGACAGAATTTCGCTGAATTCTTATATTAACCAAAACATAAAATGATCTAATCGGGTCTCTGATTGCCTTATCATAGAAGTTTAGTAGTGCATTTTACACGACATTTCATGCGCTTTAAGATGCCGCCTCGCCCAATACGCTATCTGAAATAGAAGCGTCGTTAATTGCACAAATGTGATAGAATTACGCAGAATTCTTATATTAACCATAATTTAAAATGATCTAATCGGGTCTATGATTTTCCTATCATAGAAGTTTAATAGTGCATTTAACTCGTCATTTCATGCGCTTTAAGGTGCCGCCTAGCCCAATACGCTATCTGATATTGGAGCTACGTAAATTGAACAACTGTGATAGAGTTTCGTTGAATTCTTAAATTAACCATAATATAAAATGATCTAATCGGGTCTCTGATTGCCCTATCATAGAAGTTTAATAGTGCATTTTACTCGACATTTCATGCGCTTTAAGATGCCACCTAGCCCAATTCGCTATCTCAAATAGGGGCGACGTAAATTGAACGAATCTGATAGAATTACGCAGAATTCTTATATGAACCATAATCTAGAATGATCTAACCGGGTCTCTCCTTAGCTTATCATAGAAGTTTAATAGTGCATTTTACGCGTCATTCCATGCGCTTTAAGATGCCGCCTATCCCAATACGCTACCTGAAATAGGAGCGACGTAAATTGAACAAATGTGATAGAATTTCACTGAATTCTTATATTAACAATAATATAAAATAATCTAATCGGGTCTCTGATTGCCCTACCATACAAGTTTAATAGTGCATTTTACTCGACATTTCATGCGCTTTAAGATGCCACCCAGCTCAATACGCTATCTGAAATAGGGGCGACGTAAATTGAACAAATATGATAAAATCACGCGGAATTCTTATATTAACAATAATATAAAATGATCTAAACGGGTCTCTGATTGCCCTATCATAGGAGTTTCATAGTGCATTTTACTCGACATTTCATGCGCTTTCAGATGCCTCCTAGCCGAGGGCGCTATCTGAAATAGGGGCGACGTAAATTGAACAAATGTGATAAAATTATGCTGAATTCTTATATTAACAATAATTTAAAATGATCTAATCGGGTCTCTGATTGTCCTGTCATAGAAGTTTAATAGTGCGTTTTACTCGTCATTTCATGCGCTTTAAGGTGCCGCCTAGCCCAATACGCTATCTGATATTGGAGCTACGTAGATTGAACAACTGTGATAGAATTACGCTGCATTCTTAAATTAACCATAGTATAAAATGATTTAATCGGGTCTCTGTCGGCTCTACCCTAGAAGTTTAATAGTGCATTTTACTCGACATTTCATGCGCTTTAAGATGCCACCTAGCCCAATACGGTATCTGAAATAGTGGCGACGTATATTGAACAAATGTGATAAAATTACGCTGAATTCTTATATTAACCATAATATAAAATGATCTTATCGGGTCTTTGTTTGCCCTATCATAGAAGTTTAATAGTGCATTTTACTCGACATTTCATGCGCTTTAAGATGCCGCCTAGCCCAATACGATATCTGAAATAGGGGTGACGTAAATTGAACAAATGTGATAAAAGTTCGCTGAATTCTTATATTAATAATAATATAAAATGATCTTAACGGGTCTTTGATTGTCCTATCATAGAAGGTTAATAGTGCATTTTACTCGTCATTCTACGCGCTTTAAGATGCCGCCTAGCCCAATACGCTATCTGAAATAGGAGCAACGTAAATTGAACAAATGTGATAAAATTACGTTGAATTCTTATATTAACAATAATATAAAATGATCTAAACGGGTCTCTGATTGTCCTGTCATAGAAGTTTAATAGTGCGTTTTACTCGTCATTTCATGCGCTTTAAGGTGCCGCCTAGCCCAATACGCTATCTGATATTGGAGCTACGTAGATTGAACAACTGTGATAGAATTACGCTGCATTCTTAAATTAACCATATTATAAAATGATTTAATCGGGTCTCTGTCGGCTCTACCCTAGAAGTTTAATAGTGCATTTTACTCGACATTTCATGCGCTTTAAGATGCCACCTAGCCCAATACGGTATCTGAAATAGTGGCGACGTATATTGAACAAATGTGATAAAATTACGCTGAATTCTTATATTAACCATAATATAAAATGATCTTATCGGGTCTTTGTTTGCCCTATCATAGAAGTTTAATAGTGCATTTTACTCGACATTTCATGCGCTTTAAGATGCCGCCTAGCCCAATACGATATCTGAAATAGGGGTGACGTAAATTGAACAAATGTGATAAAAGTTCGCTGAATTCTTATATTAATAATAATATAAAATGATCTTAACGGGTCTTTGATTGTCCTATCATAGAAGGTTAATAGTGCATTTTACTCGTCATTCTACGCGCTTTAAGATGCCGCCTAGCCCAATATGCTATCTGAAATAGGAGCGACGTAAATTCAACAAATGTGATAGCATAACGCGAAATTCTTATATTAACCATAATATAAAATGAACTAATCGGGACTCTGATTGCCCTATCATAGATGGTTAGTAGTGCATTTTACACGTCGTTGCACGCGCTTTAAGATGCCGTCTAGCCCAATACGCTATCTGAAATAGGAGCGACGTAAATTGAACAAATGTGATAGAATTACGCTGCATCCTTATATTAATCATAATATAAGATGAGCTTATCGGATATCCGATTGCCCTAACCTAGAAGTTTAGTGGTGCATTTTACTCGCCATTTCTTGTGCGTTAAGGTGCCGTTTAGTCCAATACGCTATCTGAAATAGGAGCGTCGTAAATTGAACAAATGTGATAGAATTACACTGAATTCTTATATTAATCATAATATAAGATGATGTAATCGTGTCTCTGATTTCCCTATCCTAGAAGTTTAGTGGTACATTTTATTCGACATTTCATGCGCTTTAAGATGCCGCCTAGCCCAATATGCTATCTGAAATAGGTGCGACGTAAATTGAACAAATGTGATAGAATAACGCTGAATTCTTATATTAACCACAATATAAAATGATCTAATCGGGTTTCTGATTGCCCTGTCACAGAAGGTTAATAGTCACTTTTGCTCGGCATTTCATGCGCTTAAAGGGGCCGCTTATCCCGATACGCTATCTGAAGTTGGAGCAACGTAAATTGAACAAATGTGATAGAATTACGCTGAATTCTTATATTAACCATAATACAAAATGATCTAATCGGGTCTCTGATTGCCCTGTCACAGAAGGTTAATAGTGCATTTTGCTCGGCATTTCATGCGCTTAAAGGTGCCGCTTATCCCGATACGCTATCTGAAGTTGGAGCAACGTAAATTGAACAAATGTGATAGAATTACGCTGAATTCTTATATTAACCATAATACAAAATGATCTAATCGGCTCTCTGATTGCCCTATCATAGAAGTTTAATAGTGCATGTTACTCGTCATTTCATGCGCTTTAAGGTGCCGCTTGGCCCAATACGCTAACGGAAATAGGGGCGACGTAAATTGAACAAATGTGATAGAATTACGTAGAATTCGTATATCCACAATAATATAATATAATCTATTCGGGTCTCTGATTGCCCTATCATAGAAGTTTAATAGTGCATTTTACTCGTCATTTCATGCGCTTTAAGGTGCCGCCAAGCCCAATACGCTATCTGAAATTGGAGCTACGTAAGTTGAACAAGTGTGATAGAGTTTCGCTGAATTCTTTAATTAACCGTAATATAAAATGATCTAATCGGGTCTCTGTTTGCCCTACCCTAGAAGTATAGTAGTGCATTTTACTCGACATGTCATGCGCTTTAAGATGTGGCGTAGTCCAATACGCTATTTGAAATAGGAGCGACGAAAATTGAACAAATGTGATAAAATGACGTTGAATTCTTAAATTAACCATAATATTAAATGATCTAACCGGGTCTCTGTTTGCCCTACCCTAGCATTTTAAGAGTGCATTTTACTCTACATTTCATGCGCTTTAAGATGCAACCTAGCCCAATACGGTATCTGAAATAGGCGCGACGTAAATTGAACAAATGTGATAAAATAACGCCGAATTCTTATATTAACAATAATATAAAATGACCTAATCGTGTCTCCGATTGCCCTATCATAGACGCTTAATAGTGCATTTTACTCGTCATTTCATGCGCTTTAAATTGCCGCGTAATCCAATACGCTATCTGAAATAGGAGCGGCGAAAATTGAACAAATATGTTAAAATTACGTTGAATTCTTAAATTAACCATAATATAAAATGATCTAATCGGGTCTCTGTTTGCCCTACCCTAGAATTTTAAGAGTGTATTTTACTCGACATTTCATGCGCTTTAAGATGGAACCTAGCCCAATACGGTATCTGAAATAGTCGCGACGTAAATTGAACAAATGTGATAAAATAACGCCGAATTCTTATATTAACAATAATATAAAATGATCTAATCGTGTCTCCGATTGCCCTATCATAGAAGTTTAGTAGTGCATTTTACTCGACATTTCATGCGCTTTAAGATGCCGCCTAGCCCAATATGCTATCTGAAATAGGAGCGACGTAAATTGAACAAATGTGATAGAATAACGCAGAATTCTTATATTAACCATAGTATAGAATGATCTAATCGGGTCTCTGTTTGTACTACCGTAGAAGTTTAATAGTGCATTTTACTCGGCATATTGTTACGAACACCGTGAAGCCAACCGTGATCGACCCGAAAGGAGCGTCCGATCTGTCGTTAAGGGACGATCGCCGTTATTGATGAAACAGATCAATGAGAGAGTCTGATTGACAGTCAAGGAGACATGACGCGATATTATAGACTCTGCCATTCCTTGTTTATATCCTCGTAATAAAGTTATAAGTGTGAACATGTCGTGCGATGATAATCCCCGGCGTAGCATTGGTGTCAGAAGTGGGATCATAAGAACGCGATCCGCTGCTGGGGGAGAGCTGTTGTTGCAGGGCATGTTCGAGAGCCTACAGAGGACCATCGTCGGGTAGATGGAGGAGCACCGCAAGCTAGACGAAATCCGCTGGGAAAAGGAGCATGATTTGTGGCGCCAACGGGAGGCCGCAGAGACAGTGACTCGAGAGACCCGGGATGCGGCTTGGGAGGCTCGTCTGTCCGCGATGGAGCGGAATTTACAGGTGTTTTCGTTAGGCTCTGCTAATTCTGCTGGTTCCGCCGGTTACGGGGCGGGAGAGGGACCGGGCGCGGCCAGTCATGTAAATAGTGTTCATGTTCCTGTAAGTAATGCCCCCGTGGCAGTCCCTGGTCCCTCCTCCATACCTTCCGTTGTTCCGTTTCCGGGACCGTTTGTGCCCGCGGAATGTGATCGGGGAGGACGTTGTATCCTAAGCTTGGGTTACGCGGTTAAGCCGTCGGCCTATGATGGCAGAACATCTTGGGAGGAGTATTTGCTTCAATTTGAAGCGATCGCGCGAGCGAACGGCTGGGACGAGGCGAGGAAAGCTATGGCTTTGATCGCTTCGTTGGAAGGACCGGCTCGAAGCGTGCTAACAACCCTTTCCACTGCTCGTCACAACAGTTTTATCGAATTAGTTGCGGCGTTGGATTTTCGTTTCGGTGCACGTAACCTTTCCAACTTAAACTACGTTCTGTTTCAAAATTATCGGCAGCGCAAAGGGGAGTCCATTTCCTCTGTTGCAACAGAGATAGAAAGACTGGCGCAGATAGCTTTCGCGGACTGTCCGGTGGAAACGCGGGATAAATTAGCTGCCTCCCAGTTTGTCTCCGCATTGGCCGACGAAAGGGTGAAAAGAACCCTGCGTCTCGGCGGTTTCACCTCCTTGAGGGCTGCAGTTACTAGGGCCTTGGAGGTGGAAGCCGTGGAGGCGATGTCGTTAGGGTTCGTCCCGAGACAATTTCGAGGGAGAGACGTTAACTGCACTAAATTTGTCGAGGTGAACCCGGAGAGGAAGAGGAAATTCGACTTCGCCGAGGATATGCCGGAGAAAAAGAGGAGAACTGAATCTACGTGTTGGCTGTGCGGGAAACCCGGGCATTTACAGAAGGATTGCAGACGTCGGCGACCACAGAAATTTCCGTCCAAATCGGGAAACGGGAAGAAGACGGCGTAGCGG
Organism: Macropis europaea; assembly: GCA_916610135.2. Taxonomy (NCBI): domain Eukaryota; kingdom Metazoa; phylum Arthropoda; class Insecta; order Hymenoptera; family Melittidae; genus Macropis; species Macropis europaea. The sequence goes on along the minus strand of CAKAJE020000469.1, from coordinate 428,234 downwards.
GGGAGCGACGGGCTTTGAACCTCTGTCCCCCGATCCTCAGGAGCGTGGCGACAGGAAGGACATCGCGGGATGAAGCATCCGTGTTTGGAGAAGTTGAAGACAACGAGTGCAAAACCATCTTGGACACGGGCTCATCTATTAATTTATTGAAGAGGGAATTGTGTCCGGTGGAGAACCTTCCCGCAGCGGACCTTGTGATTCGCTCCAGTGCCGGAGAAAGAATGGAAGTCTTCGGTCAGAAGAATTTAGAGGTGCGCATCAAGGGGCTTGCGAGCACGGAGAAATTCTATATTGTACGCATGATTGCAGACTGCATACTTGGAACGGAGTTCTTAAGGAAGCATGGTTGCAAACTAGATTTATCTCGGAATGTGTTGTGTCTTCCGGGGCTGCGGGAAATTCGTCTAGGTGAAGAAGAAAAGAAGAAGAAAAAGAAAGAAGAGAGCAAGAAAGAAGAGAACAAGAAAGAAGGAGGCGAGAAAGGAGAGGAAAGAGTACCACAGCATTTAAAGGAATTATTTGGACGGTGTTCCTTGAACTTGAATGATGAACGGAAGAAGCATTTCGCTAAGCTGCTCTATGAGTACCAGGATGTCTTTGCCAGGAATTCTGATGAAGTTGGAAATTGCGAATTGGTCACGCATAAGATCAACACTGGCGATCATGTTCCCATTAAACAGGCGCCGCGAAGATTGCCTTTGCACCGCCGAGGCGAAGTGGAAGAGCTACTTCAGAAGATGGAGGCTCAAGGTGTCATAGAAAAGTCGCAGAGCCCTTGGTCGTCCCCGATTGTCCTGGTGGAAAAGAAGGACGGTTCTACAAGATTCTGTGTCGATTACCGGCGTTTGAATAGTGTCACGAAGAAGGACTCGTATCCTTTACCTCGTATTGAGGATACACTGGACGCTGTTGCTGGTTCTTCCTGGTTTTCCACTGTAGATTTGCAGAGTGGATATTGGCAAATTTCCATGGAAGCGAAGGATCGGGAAAAGACCGCCTTTTGCGTGGGCACGGGGTTGTGGCAGTTTAAAGTCATGCCTTTCGGTTTGTGTAATGCCCCTGCGACTTTTGAGCGCGTCATGGAGACGGTGTTAGGCGGGCTAAACTGGAAAGTTTGTCTGGTTTACCTTGACGACGTGATCATCTATGGAAAAGACTTCAAAGAAGAACTTGACCGTCTTCGTCTTGTCTTTTCTCGTCTCCGCCAAGCGAAGCTGTTGATGAGCCCCAAGAAATGTACGTTTTTTTGCCGAGAGGTACGATATCTGGGCCATGTCGTTACGGAACATGGAGTAAAGACTGACCCAGAGAAGATTAAGGCGGTTGCTGATTGGCCGGTTCCAAAGAACGTTACAGAATTGAGGAGTTTCTTGGGACTGTGCACTTATTACCGAAAATTTGTTAAAGGTTTCTCTAACGCGGCTAAACCTCTGCATCGTCTCACGGAGGAGACACAAAGATTTATTTGGTCCGATGAGTGCCAGTCTGCCTTCGAGGAGCTGAAGAGACGGCTGATGGAAGCCCCAGTATTAGCGTATCCAGAATCGGATGCAGATTTCATTTTGGACACGGACGCTTCCAGTTTCGCAGTGGGAGCGGTTCTCTCACAGGTGCAGGAAGGTCAAGAGAAAGTCGTCGCTTATTTCTCTAAGCTTTTAAGAAAGGCTGAGAAGAATTATTGTGTTACGAGGAAGGAGTTGTTAGCAATAGTAAAATCCGTAGAGCATTTCCATCATTATCTCTATGGGAGGAGATTCCTTCTGAGGACAGATCTCGCAGCGTTAAGGTGGTTACTGACTTTCAAAAATCCGGAAGGACAGGTAGCTCGCTGTATAGAGCGGTTGCAACAGTACGATTTTGAAATCCACCATCGTGAGGGCAGAGCACATGGTAATGCCGATGGACTTTCAAGAAGACCGTGTGCCGAGGAAGACTGCAAGCGCTGCAACCACCTTGACGAGAAAGAAGAAAGAATTCTCAGGACTTTCTGTGAAGTCACATCGACCACAGAGTGGAAAAAGGGTCAGATGGAAGATGAAGAAATCGGCTTCATTCTCGAGAAGAAACGGAAGCAAGAGAAACCTCTTCATCAAGATGTTGCGCGGTTTTCTCCACGTCTGAAATATTACTGGTCGATTTGGGACTCACTAGAAGTGAGGGATGGACTATTGTTCCGTAGGTGGGAATCTACCAATGGAGTAACGACTTCGTGGTTGTTGGTGGTGCCACGAGTGAAGATACCGGAGGTATTGAGCCAGTTCCACGATTCTCCTACGGCGGGGCATTTTGGCGTAAAGAAGACTTTGGCCAAGGTACGTCAGCAATTCTACTGGGCGACCTGTCGGCAGGATGTAGAAGAATGGTGTGGGCGATGTGACACGTGTGCGGCGAAGAAGGGACCGCGAAAGAGAGGAGCGGGGAACCTGAAGGTGTATAACGTCGGAGCACCGTTTGAGAGAGTCGCGCTCGACGTTGTGGGTCCGCTCCCGAGGTCTCGGGCCGGAAATAGATACATGCTGGTTGTTGCGGATTATTTCACGAAGTGGCCTGAAGTAATCGCGATGCCAAACCAGCAGGCGGTCACGATCGCTAGGGCACTTCTAGAACACGTTGTATGTCGGCATGGAGTGCCGTTGGAAATTCACTCGGATCAAGGAAGAAGTTTTGAGTCCGCGGTGTTCCAGGAGTTGATGAAACTGCTGGGAATAAGGAAGACGAGAACTACTCCTTTGCATCCACAGTCTGACGGTTTGGTGGAACGTCTCAATAGAACGTTACTTCAATATCTTGCGATGTTCGTTTCGGAGCATCAACGGGATTGGGATGAGTGGATCCCTCTTTTCCTTTTGGCCTACCGATCTTCCTGTCACGAGGCTACGCAAATGACACCTTCAATGATTCTGTATGGTCAGGAGATTCGGCTGCCCATGCAATTGTGGAGAGGGCTGCCTCCTGAGATGAAGGTAGAAGACGCCGAACAAGAGTACATAGTTTGGATCAAAGAGAGGATGAAGAAGATCCACGAATTCGTTCGGCGACGTCTTCAAATCAGTAGCTCGAAGATGAAGTCCTGGTATGACAGTCATGTACAAGCGATTGACTTCACATCAGGGGACCAGGTTTGGTTGTTTCAGCCTAGAAGGGTAAAAGGGAAATGCCCTAAGTTGCAGGCTGATTGGGAAGGTCCATATAAAGTGCTGGATAGGCTTAATGAAGTTATTTATAGAATCCAGCGTTCGCCAAAGAGTAAGTGCAAAGTGGTGCAAGTGAAGCCTTTGGCCAGATACGAAGGTCGTGCCACTTTGTTTAATGAGAAGAATCAGTAGAGGAGGAGGATGTCCCATGCTTTTCGCCCAAGAAGAGGACGTTTCATCGAAGAAGACGAGGGCAGGTTCCGCCCGTAAAGATTTCAAGAAAGAAGTGCGCAAAACTCAAGAGTCAAGAGGAAGGGCGAGAAGTAACCGGGATATCCTCGATATATCGAACGAGCATAGTACCGGCGTCTTGCTCAGGGTTTTTACGTGGTTTTTCCCTGGGACGGAGGACGAATGTCAAGACGTTTGCTGTCTGAAGAAGGCCACAGAGGTTTACATTTAAATCCTTTCGATTTACCTCCTTTTTTCAGACAAAGGTACATATCGCTGAGGTTAGCGGCCAAGATGACATCTCATTGAACTGAGGTTAGCCAGAATCTGAAGGCAGGCGCTAGCGGCTCAAGTGAAGTTGGTCGTCAGTAACTGAAGTTTCACGCGGTCGGGACGCCCGCCTTTAAAGGAAGGAGGGCAGTGTTACGAACACTGTGAAGCCAACCGTGATCGACCCGAAGGGTGCGTTCGATCTGTCGTTATGGGACGATCGCCGTTATTGATGAAACAGATCAATGAGAGAGTCTGATTGACAGTCAAGGAGACAAGAATCGATATTATAGACTCTGCCATTCCTTGTTTATATCCTCATAATAAACTTATAAGTGTGAACATGTCGTGCGATGATAATCCCCGGCGCAGCAATATCATGCGCTTTAAGATGCCGCCTAGCCCAATGCGCTCTCTGAAATAGGGGCGACGTAAATTGAACAAACGTCATAAAATTAGGCTGTATTCTTATATTAACTATAACACAAAATGATTTAATTGGGTCTCTGATGACCGAATCCGAGAAGCTTAAGAGATCATTTTACTCGCCATTTCATGCGCTTTAAGATGCCGCCTAGCCCAAACGCTATATGACATAGGAGCGACGTAAATTGAACAAATGTGATAGAATTACGCTGAATTCTTATATTAATCATAATATAAGATGACCTAATCGGGTGTCTGATTGCCCTATCCGAGAAGTTTAGTAGTGCATTTTACTCGACATTTCATGCGCTTTAAGATGCCGCCTAGCCCAATATGCTATCTGAAACAGGAGCGACGTAAATTGAACAAATGTGATAGAATAACGCAGAATTCTTATATTAACCATAATATAGAATGATCTAATCGGGTCTCTGTTTGGCCTACCCTAGAAGTTTAATAGTGCATTTTACTCGACATATCATGCGCTTTAAGATGCCGCCTAGCCCAATATGCTATCTGAAATAGGAGCGACGTAAATTGAACAAATGTGATAGAATTACGCTGAATTCTTATATTAACCATAATATAAAATGATCTAATCGTGCCTCTGATTGCCCTATCGTAGAAGTTTAATAGTGTATTTTGCTCGGCATTACATGCGCTTTAAGGTGCCGCTTATCCCGATACGCTATCTGAAGTTGGAGCGACGTACATTGAACAAATGTGATAGAATAACGCTGAATTCTTATATTAGCCATAATACAAAATGATCTAATCGGGTCTCTGATTGCCCTATCACAGAAGTTTAATAGTGCATTTTACTCGCCATTTCATGCCATTTAAGGTGCCGTTTAGTCCAATAGGCTATCTGAAATAGGAGCGTCGTAAGTTGAACATATGTGATAGAATTACACTGAATTCTTATATTAATCATAATATAAGATGATCTAATCGGGCCTCTGATTGCGCTGTCCTAGAAGTTTAGCAGTGCATTTTACTCGACATTTCATGCGCTTTTAGATGCCGCTTAGCCCTCTACGCTATCTGAAATAGGAGCGACGTAAACTGAACAAATGTGATAGAATTTCGCTGAATTCTTATATTAATCATAATATAAAGTGAACTAATCGGGTCTCTGATTGCCCTATCATAGACGGTTAGTAGTGCATTTTACACGACATTCCACGCGCTTTAAGATGCCGCTTAGCGCAATACGCTATCTGAAGTAGGAGCGAGGTAAATTGAACAAACGTGATAGAATTACGCAGTATTCTTATATTAACCATAATATAATATGATCTATTTGGGTCTCTGATTGCCCTATCATAGAAAGTTAGTATTGCATTTTACTCGTCATTCCACGCGCTTTAAGGTGCCGCCTTGCCCAATATACTATCTGAAATAGGAGCGTCGTAAAATGAACAAATGTGATAGAATTACGCAGAATTCTTATATTAACCATAATATAATATGATCTATTCGGGTCTCTGATTGGCCTATCATAGAAGTTTAACACTGCATTTTACTCGTCATTGCATGCGCTTCAAGGTGCCGCCTAGCCCAATACACTATCTAAAATAGGAGCGACATAAATTGAACAAATGTGATAGAATTACGCAGAATTCTTATATTAAACATAATATAATATGATCTATTCGGGTCTCTGATTGCCCTATCATAGAAGTTTAATAGTGCATGTTACTCGTCCTTTCATGCGCTTTAAGGTGCCGCTTGGCACAATACGCTACCCGAAATAGGTGCGACGTAAATTGAACAAATGTGATAGAATTTCGCTGAATTCTTAAATTAACCATAATATAAAATGATCCAATCGGGTCTCTGTTTACCCTACCCTAGAAGTTTAAAAGTGCATTTTACTCGACATTCCATGCGCTTTAACATGCCATGTAGCCCAATACGCTATCTGAAATAGGGGCGACGTAAATTGAGCAAATGTGATAAAAGTTCGCTGAATTCTTATATTAACCATAGTATAAGACGACTTAATCCGGTCTCTGATTGCCGTATCCGAGAAGTTTAGTAGTGCATTTTACACGACATTTAACGCGCTATAAGATGCCACCTAGCCCAATACGCTATCTGGAATAGGGGTGACGTAAATTGAACAAATGTGATAAAATTTCGCTGAAGTCTTAAATTAACCATAAGATAAAGTGATCTAGTCGGGTCAATGTTTGCCTACCCTAGAAGTTTAATAGTGCATTTCACTCGTCATTACATGCCCTTTAAGGTGCCGCCTAGCCCAATACGCTATCTGAAATAGGAGCGACGTAAATTGAACAAATGTGATAGAATTACGCATTATTCTTATATTAACCATAATATAATACGATCTATTCGGGTCTCTCATTGCCCTATCATAGAAGTTTAATAGTGCATTTTACTCGCCATTTCATGCGCTTTAAGGTGCCACTTCGCCCAATACACTATCTGAAATAGTAGTGGCATAAATTGAGGAAACGTGATAGAATTACGCAGAATTCTGACATTAACCATAATATAATACGATCTATTCGGGTCTCTGATTGGCCTATCATAGAAGTTTAATACTGCATTTTACTCGTCATTTCATGCGCCTTAAGGTGCCGCCTAGCCCAATACGCTACCTGAAATAGGAGCGACATAAATTGAACAAATGCGATAGAATTACGCAGACTTCTTATATTAACCATGTAGCGGCACTTCCCGACCTCGCCAGCAGAGGGATCAGCGGCGCACAGACTTTCCCGCAAGTCGACGACCATCCTGCGCTTTGTATATATACTCCTACGACCTGAGCCTCACTATCCCGCGTCCAAGGCACGGGCCTGCTAGGTAGCCTTACTGACGAGTCCACTAGCAGGCCCCGGACGAAACGCTCTATCCTCTTTCCTCCTTCCTTTCTTTTCCGAAATCCCTGCGCAGCACCACCGCTTCAACCATAATATAATACGATCAATTCGGGTCTCTGATTGCCCTATCGAGAAGTTTAACAGTGCATTTTACCCGACATTCCATGCGCTTTAAGATGCCGCCTAGCCCAATACGCTATCGGAAATAGGAGCGACGTAAATTGAACTAATGTGTTAGAATTTTGCTGGATTCTTAAATTAACCATAATATAATAGGATCTATTCGGGTCTCTGATTGCCCTATCATAGAAGTTTAACAGTGCATGTTACTCGTCATTTCATGCGCTTCAAGATGCCACCTAGCCCAATACGCTATCTGAAATAGGGGCGACGTGAATTGAGCAAATGTGATAAAGTTTCGCTGAATTCGTATATTAACCATAGTATAAGATGACCTAATCGGGTCTCTGACTGCCCTATCCGAGAAGTTTAGTAGCGCATTTTACGCGACATTTCATGCGCTTTACGATGCCGCCTAGTCCAATGCGGTATCCGAAATTGGAGCTACGTAAATTGAACAAACGTGATAGATTTACGCAGAATTCTCATATTAACCATAATATAATTGGATCTAACCGGGTCTTTGATTGCCCTATGATAGAAGGTTAGTAGTGCATTTTACTCGCCATATCATGCGCTTTAAGGTGCCGTTTAGTCCAATACGCTACCTTAAATAGGAGCCACGTGAATTGAACAAATGCGATAGAATTTCACTGAATTCTTATATTAACCGTAATATAAAATGACCTAATCGAGTCTCTGATTGCCCTATCATAGATGTTTAATAGTGCATTTTACGCGACATTTCATGCGCTTTAATATGCCCCCTAGTTCAATACGGTATCTGAAATTCGAGCTACATAAATTGAACAAACGTGATAGAATTACGCAGAATTCTTATATTAACCATAATATAAGATGATCTAATCGGGTCTCTGATTGCCCTATCCTAGAAGCTTAGTAGTGCATTTTACTTGACATTTCATGCGCTTTAAGATGCCGCTTAGCCCAATACGCTATCTGAAGTAGGAGCGACGTAAATTGATCAAATGTGACAGAATTACGCTAAATTCTTATAATAACAATAATATGAAATGATCTAATCGGGTCTCTGATTGCCCTATCATAGAAGTTCTATAGTGCATTGTACTCGTCATTTCATGCGCGTTAAGGTGCCGCCTAGCCCAATACGCTATCTGAAATTGGAGCTACGTAAATTGAACAAACGTGATAGAATTACGCAGAATTCTTATATTAACCATAATATAATATGATCTATTCGGGTCTCTGATTGCCCTATCATAGAAGTTTAATAGTGCATTTCACTCGACATTTCATGCTCTTTAAGATGCCTCCTAGCCCAATACGCTATCTGAAATAGGGGCGACGTAAATTGAACAAATGTGATAAACTTACGTTGTATTCTTATACTAACAATAATATAAAATGATCTCATCGGGTCTCTGGTTGCCCTATCATTGAAGTTGAATTGTGCATTATACTCGCCATTTCATGCGCTTTAAGGTGCCGCCTAGCCCAATACGCTAACTGAAATTGGAGCTACGTAAATTGAACAAGTGTGATAGAGTTTCGCTGAATTGTTAAATTATCCATAATATAAAATGATCTAATCGGTTCTCTGTTCGACCTACCATAGAATTTTAATAGTGCATTTTGCTCGTCATTTCATGCGCTTTAAGGTGCCGCCAAGCCCAATACGCTATCTGAAATAGGAGCGACGTAAATTGAACAAATGTGATAGAATTTCGCAGAATTCTTATATTAAACATAATATAAAATGATCTAATGGGGTCTCTGATTACCCTGTCATAGAAACTTAGTAGTGCATTATAATCGACATTTCATGCCCTTTAAGATTCAGCTTAGCCCAATACGCTATCTGACATAGGAGCGACGTAAATTGAGTAAATGTGTTTCAATTACGCTGAATTCTTATATTAACAATAATATAAAATTATCTAATCGGGTCTCTGATTGCCCTATCATAGAAGTTTAATAGTGCATTTTACTCGTCATTCCACGCGCTTTAAGATGCAGCCTAGCCCAATACGCTATCTGAAATAGGGGTGACGTAGATTGAACAAATGTGATAAAATTACGCCGCATTCTTAAATTAACAATAATATAAAATGATCTAATCGGGTCTCTGATTGCCCTATCTTAGAAGTTTAATAATTCATTTTACTCGACATGTCATGCGGTTTCCGATGCCGCTTAGCCCAATACGCTAAGAATTCTTATATTACCCATAATACAAAATGATCTAATCTGATCTGTTTGGCCGCATCCGAGAAGGTTAGTAGTGCATTCTACTCGTCACTCCTTGCGCTTTAAGTTGCTGGCAAGTCCAATACGCTATCTGAAATCGGAGCTACGTAAATTGAACAAATGTGATAGAATTACGCAGAATTCTTATATCAATCATAATATAATATGATCTATTCGGGTCTCTGATTGCCCTATCATAAAAGGTTAGTAGTGCATTTTACTCGTCATTCCACGCGCTTTAAGATGCCGTCTAGCCCAATATACTATCTGAAATAGGAGCATCGTAAATTGAACAAATGTGATAGAATTACGCAGAATTCTTATATTAACCATAATATAAAATGATCTAATCGTGTCTCTGTTTACCCTAGCCTAGAAGTGTAATAGTGCATTTTACGCGACATTTCATGCGCTTTAAGATGCCACCTAGCCCAATATGCTATCTGAAATAGCGGCGACGTTAAATTGAACAAATGTGATAAAATTACGGTGAATCCTTATATTAACAATAATATAAAATGATCTAATCGGGTCTCTGATTGCCCTATCTTAGAAGTTTTGTAGTGCATTTTATTCAACATTTCATTCGCTTTAAGATGCCGCTTAGACCAATACACTATCTGAAATAGGAGCGACGTAAATTGAACAAATGTGATAGAATTTCGCTGAAATCTTAAATTAACCATAATACAAAATGATGTAATCGGGTTTCTGTTTGCCCTACCCTAGAAGTTTAATAGTGCATTTTACTCGACATTTCATGCGCTTTAAGATGCCACCTAGCCCAATACGCTATCTGAAATAGGAGCGACGTAAATTGAACAAATGTGATAAAATTTTGCGGAATTCTTATATTAACCATAATATAAGATGACCTAATCGGGTCTCTGATTGCCCTATCCGAGAAGTTTAGTAGTGCATTTCCCTCGACATTTCATGCGCTTTCAGATGCCGCCTAATCCAATAAGCTATCTGAAATTGGAGCTACGTAAATTGAACACACGTGATAGAATTACGCAGAATTCTTATATTAACCATAATATAATACGATCTATTCGGGTCTCTGATTGCCCTATCATAGAAGTTTAATAGTGCATTTTACTCGTCATTTCATGCGCTTTAAGATGCCACCTTGCCCAATGCGCTATCGGAAATAGGAGCGACGTAAATTGAACGTATGTGATAGAATTACGCTGAAGTCTTATATTAACCATAATATAAAATGATCTAATCGGGTCTCTGTTTGCCCTAGCCTAGAAGTCTAATATTGCATTTTACTCGACATTTCATGCGCTTTAAGGTGCCACTTAGACCAATACGCTATCTGAAATAGGAGCGACGTAAATTGAACAAATGTGATAAAATTTCGCTGAATTCTTATATTAACCATAATATATAATGATCTAATCGGGTCTCTGATTGCCCTATCGTAGAAGGTTAGTAGGGCATTTCACACGTCATTCCACGCGCTTTAAGATGAAGCCCAGCCCATTACGCTATCTGAAATAGGAGCGACGTAAATTGAACAAATGTGATAGAATTTCGCTGAATTCTTATAATAACAATAATGTAAAATGATCTAATCGGGTCTCTGATTGCCCTATCATAGAAGTTTAATTGTGCATTTTACTCGTCATTTCAAGCTTTTTAAGGTGCCGCTTAGCCCAATACGCTATCTGAAACAGGAGCGACGTAAATTGAACAAATGTGATAGAATTATGCAGAATTCTTATATTAACCATAATAAAATATGATCTATTCGGGTCTCTGATTACCCTATCATAGAAGTTTAATAGTGCACTTTACTCGACATTTCATGCGCTTTAAGATGCCGCCTAGCCCAATAAGCTATCTGAAATAGGGGCGACGTAAATTGATCAAATGTGATAGAATTACACAGAATTCTTATATTAACCATAATATAATACGATCAATTCCGGTCTCTGATTGCCCTATCATAGAAGTTTAATAGTGCATTTTACTCGTCATTTCATGCGCTGTAAGGTGCCGTCTAACCCAATACGCTATCTGAAATTGGAGCGACATAAATTGAACAAATGTGATAGAATTATGCAGAATTCTTATATTAACCATAATAAAATATGATCTATTCGGGTCTCTGATTACCCTATCATAGAAGTTTAATAGTGCACTTTACTCGACATTTCATTCGCTTTAAGATGCCGCTTAGACCAATACACTATCTGAAATAGGAGCGACGTAAATTGAACAAATGTGATAGAATTTCGCTGAAATCTTAAATTAACCATAATACAAAATGATGTAATCGGGTTTCTGTTTGCCCTACCCTAGAAGTTTAATAGTGCATTTTACTCGACATTTCATGCGCTTTAAGATGCCACCTAGCCCAATACGCTATCTGAAATAGGAGCGACGTAAATTGAACAAATGTGATAAAATTTTGCGGAATTCTTATATTAACCATAATATAAGATGACCTAATCGGGTCTCTGATTGCCCTATCCGAGAAGTTTAGTAGTGCATTTCCCTCGAGATTTCATGCGCTTTCAGATGCCGCCTAATCCAATAAGCTATCTGAAATTGGAGCTACGTAAATTGAACACACGTGATAGAATTACGCAGAATTCTTATATTAACCATAATATAATACGATCTATTCGGGTCTCTGATTGCCCTATCATAGAAGTTTAATAGTGCATTTTACTCGTCATTTCATGCGCTTTAAGATGCCACCTTGCCCAATGCGCTATCGGAAATAGGAGCGACGTAAATTGAACGTATGTGATAGAATTACGCTGAAGTCTTATATTAACCATAATATAAAATGATCTAATCGGGTCTCTGTTTGCCCTAGCCTAGAAGTCTAATATTGCATTTTACTCGACATTTCATGCGCTTTAAGGTGCCACTTAGACCAATACGCTATCTGAAATAGGAGCGACGTAAATTGAACAAATGTGATAAAATTTCGCTGAATTCTTATATTAACCATAATATATAATGATCTAATCGGGTCTCTGATTGCCCTATCGTAGAAGGTTAGTAGGGCATTTCACACGTCATTCCACGCGCTTTAAGATGAAGCCCAGCCCATTACGCTATCTGAAATAGGAGCGACGTAAATTGAACAAATGTGATAGAATTTCGCTGAATTCTTATAATAACAATAATGTAAAATGATCTAATCGGGTCTCTGATTGCCCTATCATAGAAGTTTAATTGTGCATTTCACTCGTCATTTCAAGCTTTTTAAGGTGCCGCTTAGCCCAATACGCTATCTGAAACAGGAGCGACGTAAATTGAACAAATGTGATAGAATTATGCAGAATTCTTATATTAACCATAATAAAATATGATCTATTCGGGTCTCTGATTACCCTATCATAGAAGTTTAATAGTGCACTTTACTCGACATTTCATGCGCTTTAAGATGCCGCCTAGCCCAATAAGCTATCTGAAATAGGGGCGACGTAAATTGATCAAATGTGATAGAATTACACAGAATTCTTATATTAACCATAATATAATACGATCAATTCCGGTCTCTGATTGCCCTATCATAGAAGTTTAATAGTGCATTTTACTCGTCATTTCATGCGCTGTAAGGTGCCGTCTAACCCAATACGCTATCTGAAATTGGAGCGACATAAATTGAACAAATGTGATAGAATTACGCAGAATTCTTGTATTAACCATAATATAAAATGATATAATCGGGTCTCTGATAGCCCTATCATAGAAGGTTAGTAGTGCATTTTACTCGTCATTCCATACGCTTTAAGATGCCGCCTATCCCAATACGCTATCTGAAATAAGAGCGACGTAAATTGAACAAATGTGATAGAATTTCGCTGAATTCTTATAATAACAATAATGTAAAATGATCTAATCGGGTCTCTGATTGCCCTATCATAGAAGTTTAATTGTGCATTTTACTCGTCATTTCAAGCTCTTTAAGGTGCCGCTTAGCCCAATACGCTATCTGAAACAGGAGCGACGTAAATTGAACAAATGTGATAGAATTATGCAGAATTCTTAAATTAACCATAATATAATATGATCTATTCGGGTCTCTGATTGCCCTATCATAGAAGTTTAATAGTGCATTTTACTCTTCATTTCATGCGCTTTAAGGTGCAGCCTATCCCAATACGCGATCTGAAATTAGAGCTACGTAAATTAAACAAATGTGATAGAGTTACGACGAATTCTTAAATTAACCATAATATACGACGATATAATCGGGTCTCTGATTGCCCCATCCTAGAAGTTTAATAGTGCACTTTACTCGACATTTCATGCGCTTTGGGATGCCGCTTAGACGAATACGCTATCTGAAGCAGGAGCGACGTAAATTGAACAAATGTGATAAAATTACGCTGAATTCTTATATTAACAATAATATAAAATGATCTAATCGGGTCTCTGATTGCCCAATCAAAGAAGTTTAGTAGTGCGTTACACTCGTTATTTTATGCGCTTTAAGGTGCCGCCTATCACAATACGCTATCTGAAATAGGGGCGACGTAAGTTGAACAAATGTGATAAAATTAAGCTGAATTCTTATATTAACCATAATATAATACGATCTATTCGGGTCTCTGGTTGCCCTATCATTGAAGATTAATAGTGGATTTTACTCGTCATTTCATGCGCTTTAAGGCGCCGATTAGCCTAATACGCTATCTGAAATAGGGCGACGTAAATTGAACAAATGTGATTGAATTTCGCTGAACACTTATATTAACCATAATATAAAATGATCTAATCGGGTCTCTGATTGCCCTGTCATAGAAGGTTAGTAGAGCATTTTACTCGTCATTCCACCCGCTTTAAGGTGCCGCCTATCCCAATACGCTATCTGAAATAGGAGCGGCGTAAGTTGAACAAATGTGATAGGATTACACTGAATTCTTATATTAACCACAATTTAAAATGATCTAATCGTTACTCTGTTTGCCGTACCCTAGAAGTTTAATAGTGCGTTTCACTCGTCGTTTCATGCGCTTTGAGATGCCGCTTAGCCCAATACGCTATCTGGAATAGGAGCGACGTAAATTGAACAAATGTGATAGAATTTCGCAGAATTCTTATATTAAACAAAATATGAAATGATCTAATCGGGTCTCTGATTGCTCTATCATAGAAGTTTCATAGTGCATTTTACTCGCCATTCCACAAGCTTTAAGATGCCGCCTAGCCCAGTACGCTATCCTATTGAAAAAGGAGCGACGTAAATTGAACAAATGAGATAGAATTACGCTGAATTCTTATATTAACCGTAATATAAAATGATCTAATCGTGTCTCTGTTTGCCTTACCCTAGAAGTTTAATCGTGCATTTTACTCGCCATTTCATGCGCTTTGAGATGCCTCTTAGCCCAATAGGCTACCTGAAATGGGCGCGACGAAAATTGAACAAATGTGATAGAATTTCGCTGAATTCTTAAATTAACCATAATATAAAATGATCTAATCGGGTCCCTGTTTGCCCTACCCTAAAAGTTTAATAGTGCATTTTACTGGCCATTTCATGTGCTTTGAGATGCCCCTTAGCCCAATACGCTATCTGTAATAGGAGCGACGTAAATTGAACAAATGTGATAGAATTTCGCTGAATTCTTATATTAACCAAAATATAAAATGATCTAATCGGGTCTCTGATTGCCCTATCATAGAAGTTTAATAGTGCATTTTACTCGCCATTCCACGCGCTTTAACATGCCGCCTAGCCCAATACGCTATCTGAAATAGGAGCGACGTAAATTGAACAAATGTGATAGAATTTCGCTGAATTCTTAAATTAACCGTAACATAAAATGATCTAATCGGGTCTCTGTTTGCCCTACCCTAGAAGTTTAATAGTGCATTTTACTCGACATTTCATGCGCTTTGAGATGCCGCCCAGCCCAATACGCTATCTGAAATAGGAGCGACGTAAATTGAACAAATGTGATAGAATTTCCCTAAATTCTTATATTATCCATAATGTAAAATGATCTAAACGGGTCTCTGTTCGCCGTACCCGAGAAGTTTAATAGTGCACGTCACTCGCCATTTCATGGGCTTTGAGATGCCGCTTAGCCCAATACGCTATCTGAAATAGAACCGACGTAAATTGAAGAAATGGGATAGAATTTCGTTGAATTCTTATATTAACCAAATTATAAAATGATCTAACCGGGTCTCTGATTGCCCCATCATAGAAGTTTGATAGTGCATATTACTCGCCATTGCACGCGCTTTAAGATGCCGCCTAGCCCAGTACGCTATCCTATTGAAATAGGAGCGACGTAAATTGAACAAATGTGATAGAATTACGCTGAATTCTTATATTAACCGTAATATAAAATGATCTAATCGGGTCTCTGTTTTCCCTACCCTAGAACTTTAATAGTGCATTTCACTCGTCATTTCATGAACTTTGAGATGCCGCGTAGCCCAATACGCTATCTGAAATAGGGGCGACGTAAATTGAATAAATGTGATAAAATTACGCTGTATTCTTATATTAACAATAATATAAAATGATCTGATCGGGTCTCTGATTGCCCTATCATAGAAGTTAAATAGTGCATTTTACTCGACATTGCATGCGCTTTAAGACGCCACCTAGCCCAACACGCTATCTGAAATAGGGGCGACGTTAATTTGACAAATGTGATAGAATTACGCAGAATTCTTATATTAACCATAATATAATACGATCTACTCGGTTCTCTGATTGCCCAATCATAGAAGTTTAATAGTGCATTTTACTCGTCATTTCATGCGCTTTAAGGTGCCGCTTAGCCCAATACGCTATCTGAAATAGGAGCGACGGACATTGAACAAACGTGATAGAATTACGCAGAATTCTTATATTAACCATAATATAATACGATCTACTCGGTTCTCTGATTGCCCTATCATAGTAGTTTAATAGTGCGTTTTACTCGTCATTACATGCGCTTTAAGGTGCGTCCTAGCCCAATACGCTATCTGAAATAGGAGCGACATAAATTGAGCAAATGGGATAGAATTACGCAGAATTCTTATATTAACCATAACATAGGATGATCTAATCGGGTCTTTGATTGCCCTATCATAGAAGGTTAGTAGTGCATTTTACTCGTCATTCCACGCACTGTAAGAAGCCGCTTAGCCCAATACGCTATCTGAAATAGAAGCGACGTAAATTGAAGAAATGGGATAGAATTCCGTTGAATTCTTATATTAACCAAATTATAAAACGATCTAACCGGGTCTCTGATTGCCCTATCATAGAAGTTTGATAGTGCATTTTACTCGCCATTCCACGCGCTTTAAGATGCCGCCTAGCCCAGTACGCTAGCTGAAATAGGAGCGACGTAAATTGAACAAATGTGATAGAATTTCACTGAATCCTTATATTAACCTTAATGTAAAATGATGTAATCGGGTCTCTGTTTGCGCTACCCTAGAAGTTTAGTAGTGCATTTCACTCGTCATTTCATGCGCTTTGAGATGCCGCTTAGCCCATTACGCTATCTGAACTAGGAGCGACGTAAATTGAACAAATGTGATAGAATTTTGCTGAATTCTTAAATTAACCATAATCTAAAATGATCTAATCGTTACTCTGTTTGCCGTACCCTAGAAGTTTAATAGTGCGTTTCACTCGTCGTTTCATGCGCTTTGAGATGCCGCTTAGCCCAATACGCTATCTGGAATAGGAGCGACGTAAATTGAACAAATGTGATAGAATTTCGCAGAATTCTTATATTAAACAAAATATGAAATGATCTAATCGGGTCTCTGATTGCTCTATCATAGAAGTTTCATAGTGCATTTTACTCTCCATTCCACGCGCTTTAAGATGCCGCCTAGCCCAGTACGCTATCCTATTGAAAAAGGAGCGACGTAAATTGAACAAATGAGATAGAATTACGCTGAATTCTTATATTAACCGTAATATAAAATGATCTAATCGTGTCTCTGTTTGCCTTACCCTAGAAGTTTAATCGTGCATTTTACTCGCCATTTCATGCGCTTTGAGATGCCTCTTAGCCCAATAGGCTACCTGAAATGGGCGCGACGAAAATTGAACAAATGTGATAGAATTTCGCTGAATTCTTAAATTAACCATAATATGAAATGATCTAATCGGGTCCCTGTTTGCCCTACCCTAAAAGTTTAATAGTGCATTTTACTGGCCATTTCATGTGCTTTGAGATGCCCCTTAGCCCAATACGCTATCTGTAATAGGAGCGACGTAAATTGAACAAATGTGATAGAATTTCGCTGAATTCTTATATTAACCAAAATATAAAATGATCTAATCGGGTCTCTGATTGCCCTATCATAGAAGTTTAATAGTGCATTTTACTCGCCATTCCACGCGCTTTAACATGCCGCCTAACCCAATACGCTATCTGAAATAGGAGCGACGTAAATTGAACAAATGTGATAGAATTTCGCTGAATTCTTAAATTAACCGTAACATAAAATGATCTAATCGGGTCTCTGTTTGCCCTACCCTAGAAGTTTAATAGTGCATTTTACTCGACATTTCATGCGCTTTGAGATGCCGCCCAGCCCAATACGCTATCTGAAATTGGAGCGCCGTAAATTGAACAAATGTGATAGAATTTCGCTGAATTATCGTATTAACCAAAATATAAAATGATCTAGTCGGGTCTCTGATTGCCCTATCATAGAAGTGTAATAGTGCATTTTCCTCGCCGTTCCACGCGCATTGAGCTGTCGCTTAGCCCAGTACGCTATCTGAAATAGGAGCGACGTAAATTGAACAAATGTGATAGAATTTCCCTGAAATCTTATATTAAGCAAAATATAAAATGATCTAATCGTGTCTCTGATTGCCCTATCATAGAAGTTTAGTAGTTCATTTTACTCGCATTTCCACGCGCTTTAAAATGCCGCCTAGCCCAGTACACTATCTCAGATAGGAACGACGTAAGTTGAACAAATGTGATAAAATTACGCTGAATTCTTATATTAACCTTAATGTAAAATGATCTAATCGGGTCTCTGTTTGCCCTACCCTAGAAGTTTAATAGTGCATTTTACTCGCCATTTCATGCGCTTTGAGATGCCGCTCAGCCCAATACGCTATCTGAAATAGGAGCGACGTAAATTGAACAAATGTGATAGAATTTCCCTGAAATCTTATATTAAACAAAATATACAATGATCTAATTGGGTCTCTGATTGCCCCATCATAGAAGTTTATAAGTGCATTTTACTCGCCATTCCACGCGCTTTAAGATGCCGCATAGCCCAGTACGCTATCTGAAATAGGAGCGACGTAAGTTGAACAAATGTGATAGAATTACGCTGAATTCTTATATTAACCGTAATATAAAAGATCTAATCGAGTCTCTGTTTGCCTTATCCTAGAAGTTTAATAGTGCATTTCACTCGCCATTTCATGCGCTTTGAGATGCAGCTTAGACCAATACGCTACCTGAAATATGAGCGACGTAAATTGAACAAATGTGATAGAATTTCGCTGAATTCTTATATTGACC
Source organism: Macropis europaea (assembly GCA_916610135.2). Lineage (NCBI taxonomy): Eukaryota > Metazoa > Arthropoda > Insecta > Hymenoptera > Melittidae > Macropis > Macropis europaea. Next base: position 409,478 of record CAKAJE020000469.1, on the reverse strand, counting down.
AAAATATAAAATGATCTAATCGGGTCTCTGATTGTCCTATCATAGACGTTTAATATTGCATTTTACTCGCCATTCCACGCCCTTTAAGATGCCGCCTAGCCCAGGAGGCTATCGGAAATAGGAGCGACGTAAATTGAACTAATGTGATAGAATTACGCTGAATTCTTATATTAACCGTAATATAAAATGATCTAATCGGGTCTCTGTTTGCCTTACCCTAGAAGTTTAATAGTGCATTTTACTCGCCATTTCATGCGCTTTGAGATGCAGCTTAGCCCAATACGCTATCTGAAATAGGAGCGACGTAAGTTGAACAAATGTGATAGAATTTCGCTGAATTCTTAAATTAATCATAATATAAAATGATCTAATCGGGTCACTGTTCGCCCTACCCTAGAAGTTTAATAGTGCATTTCACTCGACATTTCATGCGCTTTGAGATGCCGCTTAGCCCAATACGCTATCTGAAATAGGAGCGACGTATATTGAACAAATGTGATAGAATTACGCTGAATTCTTATATTAACCGTAATATCAAACGATATAATCGGGTCTCCGTTTGCCCTACCCTAGAAGTTTAATAGTGCATTTTACTCGACATTTCATGCGCTTTAATATGCCGCCTAGTCCAATACGCTATCTGAAATTGGAGCTACGTAAATTGAACAAATGTGATAGAATTACGCAGAATTCTTATATTAACCATAATATAATACGATCTGTTCGGGTCTCTGATTGCCCTATCATAGAAGATTAATAGTGCATTTTACTCGTCATTTCATGCGCTTTAAGATGCCACCTAGCCCAATACGCTATCTGAAATAGGAGCGACATAAATTAAACAAATGTGATAGAATTACGCAGAATTCTTATATTAAACATAATATGAAATGATCTAATGGGGTCTCTGATTACCCTGTCATAGAAACTTAGTAGTGCTTTTTACTCGTCATTCCACGCGCTTCAAGATGCCGCCTAGCCCAATACGCTATCTGAAACAGGAGCGACGTAAATTGAACAAATGTGACAGAATTTCGCTGAATTCTTATATTAAGCATAATATAAAATGATCTAATCGGGTCTCTGATTGACCTATCCGTGAAGTTTAGTAGTGCATTTTACTCGACATTTCATGGGTTTTAAGATGCCGCGCAGCCCTATACGCTATCTGAAATATGAGCGTCGTAAGTTGAACAAATGTAATAGTATTTCACTGAATTATTACATTAATGATAATATAAGATGCTCTAATCGGGTCTCCGATTGCCCTATCACAGAAGTATAATAGTGCATTTTCCTCTCCATTTTATGCGCTTTAAGGTGCCGTTTAGTCCGTTACGGTATCTGAAATAGGAGCGTCGTAAATTGAGCAAATGTGATAGAATTACACTGAATTCTTATATTAATCATAATATAAGATGACCTAATCGAGTCTCTTATTGCCCTATCCTAGAAGTTTAGTAGTGCATTTTACTCGACATGTCATGCGCTGTAAGACGCCGCTTAGCCCAATACGCTATCTGAAATAGGAGCGACGTAAATTGATCAAACGTGATAGAAATACGCGGAATTCTTATATTAACCATAATATATGATGTCCTGATCGGGTCTCTGATTGCCCTATCCTAGAAGTTTGGTATTGCATTTTACTCGTCATTTCATGCGTTTTAAGGTGCCGCCTATCCCAAATGCGCTATCTGAAATAGGAGCGACGTAAATTGAACAAATGTGATAAAATTACGCTGAATTCTTATATTAACCATAATATAAAATGATCTAATCGGGACTCTAATTGCCCTATCATTGAAGTTTAATAGTGCATTTTACTCGTCATTTCATGCGCTTTAAGGTGCCTCCTAGTGCAATATACTATCTGAAATAGGAGCGACATAAGTTGATCAAATGTGATAGAATTTCGCAGAATTCTTATATTAACCATAATATAATAGGATCTATTCGGGTCTCTGATTGCCCTATCATAGAAGGTTAGTAGTGCATTTTACTCGTCATTCCGTGCGCTTTAGGATGCCGCCGATCCCAATAAGCTATCTGAGATAGGAGCGACGTAAACTGAACAAATGTGATAGAATTCCGCTGAATTCTTATATTAACCAGAGTATAAGATGACCTAATCGGGTCTCTGATTGCCCTATCATTGAAGTTTAATAGTGCATTTTACTCGTCAGTTCGTAAGCTTTAAGATGCCGCCTAGCCCAATACGCTATCTGAAATTGGAGCTACGTAAATTGAACAAATGTGATAGAATTTCGCTGAATTCTAAGTTAACCATAATATAAAATGATCTAATCGGGTCTCTGTTTGCCCAACCCTAGAAGTTTAATAGTGCATTTTACTCGTCATTTCATGCGCTTTAAGGTGCCGCTTACCCCAATACGCTACCTGAAACTAGAGCGACGTAAATTGAACAAATGAGATAGAATTACGCTGAATTCTTATATTAACCATAATATAGAATGATCTAATCGGATCTCCGATTGCCCTACCATAGAAGTTTAATAGTGCATTTTACTCGCCAGTCCATGCGCTTTAAGATGCGGTCTATCCCAATTCGCTATCTGAAATAGGAGCGACGTAAATTGAACAAATTTGATAGAGTTACGCTGAATTCTTATATTAATCATAATATAAGATGACCTAATCGGGTCTCTGATTGCCCTATCCGAGAAGTTTAGTAGTGCATCTTGCTCGACATTTCATGTGCCTTAAGATGCCGCATAGCCCAATACGCTATCTGAAACTGGAGCTACGGAAATTGAACAAACGTGATAGAATTACGCAGAATTCTTATATTAACAATAATATAATATGATATATTCGGGTCTCTGATTGCCCTATCATGGAAGTTTAATAGTGCATTTTACTCGTCATTGCATGCGCTCTAAGGTGCCGCCTAGCCCAATTCGCTGTCTGGAATAGGAGCGACGTAAATAGAACAAATGTGATAGAATTACGCAGAATTCTTATATTAACCATAATGTAGAATGATCTAATCGGGTCTCTGATTGCCCTATTATAGAAGTTTAATAGTGCATTTTACTCGCCATTTCATGCGCTTTAAGATGCGGCCTAGCCCAATACGCTATCTGAAAAAGGAGCGACGTAAATTGAACAATTGTGATAGAATTACCCAGAATTCTTATATTAACCATAATATAAAATGATCTAAACGGGTCTCTGATTACCCAATCATAGAAGTTTAATAGTGTATTTTACTCGACATTTCATGCGCTTTAAGGTGTCACTTACCCCAGTACGCTATCTGTAATAGGAGCGTCGTAAATTGAACAAGTGTGATAGAATTTCGCTGAATTCTTATATTAACCATAACATAAAATGAGCTAATCGGGTCTCTGATTGCCCTATAACAGAAGGTTAGTAGTGCATTTTACTCGTCATGCCATGCGCTTTATGGTGCCGCCTAGCCCAATACGCTATCTGAAATTGGAGCTACGTAAGTTGAACAAGTGTGATAGAGTTTCGCTGAATTCTTAAACTAACCACAATATGAAACCATCTAATCGGGTCCCTGTTTGCCCTACCCTAGAAGTTTAATAGTGCATTTTACTCGTCATTTCATGCGCTTTAAGGTGCCGCCTAGCCCAATACGCTATCTTAAATAGGGGCGACGTAAATTGAGCAAATGTGATAAAATTACGCTGAATTCTTATATTAACCATAATATAAAACGATCTAATCGGGTCTCTGATTGCCCTATTCGAGAAGTTTTTTAGTGCATTTTACTTTACATTTCATGCGCTTTAAGCTGCCGCCTAGCCCAATACGCTATCTGAAATAGGAGTGACATAAATGGAACAAATGTGATAGAATTACGCTGCATACTTATATTAAACATAATATAAAATGATCTAATCGGGTCTCTGATGGCCGTATCCGAGAAGGTTAGCAGTGCATTTTACTCGTCACTCCATGCGGTTTAAGATGCCGCCTAGCCCAATACGCTATCTGAAATAGGAGCGACGTAAATTGAACAAATGTGATAGAATTAGGCTGAATTCTTATATAAATCATAATATAAGATGACCTAATCGGGTCTCTGATTACCCTATCCTAGAAGTTTTATAGTGCGTTTTGCTCGGCATTTCATGCGCTTTAAGGTGCCGCTTATCCCTATATGCTATCTGAAGTTGGAGCGACGTAAATTGAACAAATGTGATAGAATTACGCAGAATTCTTATATTAAGCATAATATAATATGATATATTCGGGTCTCTGATTGCCCTATCATAGATGTTTAATAGTGCATTTTACTCGTCATTTCATGCGCTTTAAGGTGCCGCACAGCCCAATACGCTATGTAAAATAGGAGCGACATAAATTAAACAAATGTGATAGAATTACGCAGTATTCTTATATTAACCATAATATAGAATGATCTAATCGGGTCTCTGATTGCCCTATCATAGAAGCTTAATAGTGCATTTTACTGGTCATTCCATGCGCTTTAAAATGCCGCCTATCCCAATACGCTATCTGAAATAGGAGCGATGTAAATTGAACAACTGTGACAATATCACGCTGAATTCTTATATTAACAATAATATAAAATGATCTAATCGGGTCTCTGATTGCCCTATCATAGAAGTTTAATAGTGCATTTTACTCGTCATTTCATGCGCTTTAAGGTGCCGCTTACCCCAATACGCTACCTGAAACTGGAGCGACGTAAATTGAACAAATGTGATAGAATTACGCTGGATTCTTATATTAATCATAATATAAGAAGACCTAATCGGGTCTCTGATTGCCCTATCCTAGAAGTTTAGTGGTGCATTTTACTCGACATTTCATGCGCTTTAAGATGCCGCTTAGCCCAATACGCTATCTGAAGTAGGAGCGACGTAAATTCAACAAATGTGATAGAATTACGCAGAATTCTTATATTAACCATAATATAATATGATCTACTGGGGCCTCTGATTACCCTATCATAGAAGTTTAATAGTGTATTTTACTCGCCATTTCATGCGGTTTAAGGTGCCGCCCAGCCCAATACGCTATGTAAAATAGGAGCGACATAAATTGAACAAATGTGATAGAATTACGCAGAAATTCTTATATTAACCATAATATAGAATGATCTAATCGGGTCTCTGATTACCCTATCATAGAAGGTCAGTAGTGCATTTTGCTCGTCATTCCACGCGCTTCAAGATGCCGCCTAGCCCAATAAACTATCTGAAATTAGAGCTACGTGAATTGAACAAATGTGATAGAATTACGCTGCATTCTTAAATTAAGAATAATATAAAATGATCTAATCGGCTCTCTGTTTGCCCTACCCTAGAAGTTTAATACTGCATTTTACTCGACATTTCATGCTCTTTAGGATGCCATCTAGCTCAAAACGATATCTGAAATAGGAGCGACGTAAATTGAACAAATGTGATAGAATTTCGCTGAATTCTTATGTTAACCATAATATATAATGATCTAATCGGGTCTCTGATTGCCCTATCAAAGAAGTTTAGTGGTGCATTTTACTCGTCATTTCATGCGCTTTAAGGTGCCGCCTAGCCCAATACGCTATCTGAAGTAGGAGCGACGTAAATTGAACAAATGTGATAGAATTTCGCAGAATTCTTATATTAACAATAATATAATATGATATATTCGGGTCTCTGATTGCCCTGTCGTAGAAGTTTAATAGTGCATATTACTCGTCATTTCATGAGCTTTAAGATGCCGCCTGTCCCAATACGCTATCTGAAGTAGGAGCTACGTAAATTGGACAAATGTGATTGAATTACCCTGAATTCTTATATTAACAATAATACAAAATGATTTAATTGTGTCTCTGATGGCCGAATCCGAGAAGCTTAAGAGATCATTTTACTCGCCATTTCATGCGCTTTAAGATGCCACGTAGCCGAATACGATATCTGAAATAGGAGGGACGTAAATTGAACAAAGGTGATAGAATTTCGCTGAATCTTATATTAACCATAATATAAAATGATCTAATCGGGTGTCAGATTGCCCTATCATAGAACGTTAGTAGTGCGTTTTACACGAAATTTCATGCGCTTTAATATGCCGCTTAGCTCAATACGATATCTCAAATAGGAGCGACATAAATTGAACAAATGTGATAGAATTACGCAGAATTCTTATATTAACCATAATATAAAATGATCTAATCGGGTCCCTGATTGCCCTATCACAGAAGGTTAGTAGCGCATTTTACTCGTAATTGCACGCGCTTTAAGATGCCACCTAGCCCAATACGCTATCTCAAATAGGGACGACGTAAATTGAACAAATGTCATAAAATTACGCTGAATTCTTATAATAACAATAATATAAAATGATCTAATCGGGTCTCCGATTGCCCTATCATAGAAGTTTAATAGTGCGTTTTACTGGTCATTCCATGCGCTTTAAGGTGCCGCCTATCCCAATACGCTATCTGAAATAGGAGCGTCGTAAATTGAACAAATGTGATAGAATTACGCAGAATTCTTATATTAACCATAATATAAATTGATCTAATCGGGTCTCTGATTGCCTTGCCATAGAAGCTTAGTTGTGCATTTTACTCGACATTTCGTCCGCTTTAAGATGCCGCTAAGCCCAATACGCCACCTGAAATTGGAGCGACGTAAATTGAACGAATGTGATAGAATTACACTGGATTCTTATATTAATCATAATATGAGATAATCTAATCGGGTCTCTGACTGCCCTATCCTAGAAGTTTAGTAGTGCATTTTACTCGACATTTGATGCGCTTTAAGATGCCGCTTAGCACAATACGCTATCTGAAATAGGAGCGACGTAAATTGATCAAATGTGATAAAATTACGTTGAATTCTTGTATTAACAATAATATAAAATGATCTAATCGGTTCCCTGATTGCCCTATCAATGAAGTTTAATAGTGCATTTTACTCGTCATTACATTCGCTTTATGGTGCCGCCTAGCCCAATATGCTATCTGAAATTGGAGCTACGTAAATTGAACAAGTGTGATAGAGTATCGCTGAATTCTTAAATTAACCATAATATAAAATGATCTAATCGGGTCTCTGTTTGCCTTACCCTAGAATTTTAATAGTGCATTTTACTCGTCATTTCATGCGCTTTATGATGCAACGTAGCCCAATACGCTATCTGAAATAGGGGCGACGTAAATTGAACAAATGTGATAAAATTACGCCAAATTCTTATATTAACAATAATATAGAATGATCTAATCGTGTCTCCGTTTGCCCTATCATAGAAGTTTAATAGCGCATTTTATTCGGCATTTGATGCGCTTTAAGGAGCCGCTTAGCCCAATACTCTATCTGAAATAGGAGCGACGTAAATTGAACAAATGTGATGGAATTACGCCGCATTCTTGTATTAACAATAGTATAAAATGATCTAATCGTGTCTCCGATTGCCCTATCATAGAAGTTTAATAGTGCATTTGACACGTCATTTCATGCGCTTTAAGGTGCCGCTTAGCCCAATACACTATCTGAAATAGGAGCGATGTAAATTGAACAAATGTGATAGAATTACGCTAAATTCTTATATTGATCATATTATAAGATGATCTAATCGGGTCTCTGATTGCCCTATCCTAGAAGTTTAGTAGTGCATTTTACTCGTCATGCCATGCGCTTTAAGATGCCGCCTGTCCCAATACGCTATCTGAAGTAGGAGCTACGTAAATTGGACAAATGTGATAGAATTACCCTGAATTCTTATATTAACAATAATACAAACTGATTTAATTGGGTCTCTGACGGCCGAATCCGAGAAGCTTAAGAGACCATTTTACTCGCCATTTCATTCGCTTTAAGACGCCACCTAGCCCAAACGCTATATGATATAAGAGCGACGTAAATTGAACAAATGTGATAGAATTATGCTGAATTCTTATATAAATTATAATATAAGATGACCTAATCGGGTGTCTGATTGCCGTATCCGGGAAGTTTAGTAGTGCATTTTAATCGACATTTCATGCGCTTTAAGGTGCTGCTTAGACCAATACGCTATCTGAAATAGGAGCGACGTAAATTGAGCAAATGTGGTTCAATTACGCTGAATTCTTATATTAACCATAATATAAAGTGATCTAATCGGGTCTCTGATTGCCTTATCGTAGAAGTTTAATAGTGCATTTTACTCGTCCTTTCATGCGCTTTAAGGTGCCGCCTAGCCCAATCCTCTATCTGAAATTGGAGCTACGTAAATTGACCAAATGTGATAGAGTTACGACGAATTCTTATATTAACCACAATATAAAATGATCTAATCGGGTCTCTGATTGCCGTACCAAAGAAGTTTAGTAGTTCATTTTACTCGTCATTTCATGCGCTTTAAGGTGCCGTTTAGCCCAATACGCCATCTGAAATAGGAGCGTCGTAAATTGAACAAATGTGATAGAATTACGTAGAATGCTTATATTAATCATAATATAAAATGATCTAATCGGGTCTCTGATTGCCCTATCAAAGAAGTTTAGTAGTGCATTTTATTCGTCATTTCATGCGCTTTAAGGTGCCGTCTATCGCAATTCGCTATCTGAAGTTGGAGATACGTAAATTGAACAAATGTGATAGAGTTACGCAGAATTCCTATATTAACCATAATATAAAATGATCTAATCTGGTCTCTGATTGCCGTATCTTAGAAGTTTAATAGTGCATTTGACACGTCATTTCATGCGCTTTAAGATGCCGCCTAGCCCAATACGCTATCTGAAATAGGAGCGACGTAGATTGAACAAGTGTGATAGAATTACGCTGCCTCCATATATTAATCATAATATAAGATGACCTAATCAGGTGTCTGATTGCCCTATCATAGAAGTTTGATAGTGCATTTTACTCGACATTTCATGCGCTTTAAGTTGCCTCCTACCCGAGGACGCTGTCTGAAATAGGGGCGACGTAAATTGAACAAATGTGATAAAATTACGCTGAATTCTTATATTAACAATAATATAAAATGATCTAATCGGGTCTCTGATTGACCTATCATAGAAGTTTAATAGTGCATTTTACTCGTCATTGCATGCGCTTTAAGGTGCCGCTTAGCCCAATACGCTATCTGAAATAGGAGCGACGTAAATTGAACAAATGTCATAGAATTTCGCTGAATTCTTATATTAACCATAATCTAAAATGATCTAATCGGGTCTCTGATTGCCCTATCATCGAAGGTTAGTAGTGCATTTTACACGCCATTCCACGCGCTTGAAGATGCCGCCTAACGCAATACGCTATCTGAAATAGGAGCGACGTAGATTGAACAAGTGTGATAGAATTTCGCTGCCTCCATATATTAATCATAATATAAGATGACCTAATCGGGTGTCTGATTGCCCTATCATAGCAGTTTAATAGTGCATTTTACTCGACATTTTATGCGCTTTAAGATGCCGCCTAGCCCAATACGCTATCTGAAATTGGCGCTACGTAAATTGAACAAACGTGATAGAATTACGCAGAATTCTTAAATTAACCATAATATTATACGATCTATTCGGGTCTCTGATTGCCCTATCATAGAAGTTTAATAATGCGTTTTACTCGTCATTACATGCGCTTTAAGGTGCGGCCTAGCCCAATACGCCAACTGAAATAAGAGCGACGTAAATTGAACAAATGTGATAGAATTTCGATGAATTATTAAATTAACCATAATATAAAATGATCTAATCGGGTCTCTGTTTGCCCTACCCCAGAAGTGTAATAGTGCATTTTACTCCAAATTTCATGCGCTTTATGATGCCGCCGAGTCCAATACGCTATCTGAAATTGGAGCTACATAAATAGAACAAACGTGATAGAATTACGCAGAATTCTTATATTAACCATAATATAATACGATCTATTCGGGTCTCTGATTGCCCTATCATAGAAGTTTAATAATGCGTTTTACTCGTCATTACATTCGCTTTAAGGTGCGGCCTAGCCCAATACGCTATCTGAAATAGGAGCGACATAAATTGAGCAAATGGGATAGAATTACGCAGAATTCTTATGTTAACCATAACATAGGATGATCTAATCGGGTCTTTGATTGCCCTATCATAGAATGTTAGTAGTGCATTTTAGTCGTCATTTCATGCGCTTTGAGATACCGCTTAGGCCAATACGCTATCCGAAATAGGAGCGACGTAAATTGAACAAATGTGATAGAATTTCCCTAAATTCTTATATTATCCATAATGTAAAATGATCTAAACGGGTCTCTGTTCGCCGTACCCGAGAAGTTTAATAGTGCACGTCACTCGCCATTTCATGGGCTTTGAGATGCCGCTTAGCCCAATACGCTATCTGAAATAGAACCGACGTAAATTGAAGAAATGGGATAGAATTTCGTTGAATTCTTATATTAACCAAATTATAAAATGATCTAACCGGGTCTCTGATTGCCCCATCATAGAAGTTTGATAGTGCATATTACTCGCCATTGCACGCGCTTTAAGATGCCGCCTAGCCCAGTACGCTATCCTATTGAAATAGGAGCGACGTAAATTGAACAAATGTGATAGAATTACGCTGAATTCTTATATTAACCGTAATATAAAATGATCTAATCGGGTCTCTGTTTTCCCTACCCTAGAACTTTAATAGTGCATTTCACTCGTCATTTCATGAACTTTGAGATGCCGCGTAGCCCAATACGCTATCTGAAATAGGGGCGACGTAAATTGAATAAATGTGATAAAATTACGCTGTATTCTTATATTAACAATAATATAAAATGATCTGATCGGGTCTCTGATTGCCCTATCATAGAAGTTAAATAGTGCATTTTACTCGACATTGCATGCGCTTTAAGACGCCACCTAGCCCAACACGCTATCTGAAATAGGGGCGACGTTAATTTGACAAATGTGATAGAATTACGCAGAATTCTTATATTAACCATAATATAATACGATCTACTCGGTTCTCTGATTGCCCAATCATAGAAGTTTAATAGTGCATTTTACTCGTCATTTCATGCGCTTTAAGGTGCCGCTTAGCCCAATACGCTATCTGAAATAGGAGCGACGGACATTGAACAAACGTGATAGAATTACGCAGAATTCTTATATTAACCATAATATAATACGATCTACTCGGTTCTCTGATTGCCCTATCATAGTAGTTTAATAGTGCGTTTTACTCGTCATTACATGCGCTTTAAGGTGCGTCCTAGCCCAATACGCTATCTGAAATAGGAGCGACATAAATTGAGCAAATGGGATAGAATTACGCAGAATTCTTATATTAACCATAACATAGGATGATCTAATCGGGTCTTTGATTGCCCTATCATAGAAGGTTAGTAGTGCATTTTACTCGTCATTCCACGCACTGTAAGAAGCCGCTTAGCCCAATACGCTATCTGAAATAGAAGCGACGTAAATTGAAGAAATGGGATAGAATTCCGTTGAATTCTTATATTAACCAAATTATAAAACGATCTAACCGGGTCTCTGATTGCCCTATCATAGAAGTTTGATAGTGCATTTTACTCGCCATTCCACGCGCTTTAAGATGCCGCCTAGCCCAGTACGCTAGCTGAAATAGGAGCGACGTAAATTGAACAAATGTGATAGAATTTCGCTGAATCCTTATATTAACCTTAATGTAAAATGATGTAATCGGGTCTCTGTTTGCGCTACCCTAGAAGTTTAGTAGTGCATTTCACTCGTCATTTCATGCGCTTTGAGATGCCGCTTAGCCCATTACGCTATCTGAACTAGGAGCGACGTAAATTGAACAAATGTGATAGAATTTTGCTGAATTCTTAAATTAACCATAACCTAAAATGATCTAATCGTTACTCTGTTTGCCGTACCCTAGAAGTTTAATAGTGCGTTCCACTCGTCGTTTCATGCGCTTTGAGATGCCGCTTAGCCCAATACGCTATCTGGAATAGGAGCGACGTAAATTGAACAAATGTGATAGAATTTCGCAGAATTCTTATATTAAACAAAATATGAAATGATCTAATCGGGTCTCTGATTGCTCTATCATAGAAGTTTCATAGTGCATTTTACTCGCCATTCCACAAGCTTTAAGATGCCGCCTAGCCCAGTACGCTATCCTATTGAAAAAGGAGCGACGTAAATTGAACAAATGAGATAGAATTACGCTGAATTCTTATATTAACCGTAATATAAAATGATCTAATCGTGTCTCTGTTTGCCTTACCCTAGAAGTTTAATCGTGCATTTTACTCGCCATTTCATGCGCTTTGAGATGCCTCTTAGCCCAATAGGCTACCTGAAATGGGCGCGACGAAAATTGAACAAATGTGATAGAATTTCGCTGAATTCTTAAATTAACCATAATATAAAATGATCTAATCGGGTCCCTGTTTGCCCTACCCTAAAAGTTTAATAGTGCATTTTACTGGCCATTTCATGTGCTTTGAGATGCCCCTTAGCCCAATACGCTATCTGTAATAGGAGCGACGTAAATTGAACAAATGTGATAGAATTTCGCTGAATTCTTATATTAACCAAAATATAAAATGATCTAATCGGGTCTCTGATTGCCCTATCATAGAAGTTTAATAGTGCATTTTACTCGCCATTCCACGCGCTTTAGCATGCCGCCTAGCCCAATACGCTATCTGAAATAGGAGCGACGTAAATTGAACAAATGTGATAGAATTTCGCTGAATTCTTAAATTAACCGTAACATAAAATGATCTAATCGGGTCTCTGTTTGCCCTACCCTAGAAGTTTAATAGTGCATTTTACTCGACATTTCATGCGCTTTGAGATGCCGCCCAGCCCAATACGCTATCTGAAATAGGAGCGACGTAAATTGAACAAATGTGATAGAATTTCCCTAAATTCTTATATTATCCATAATGTAAAATGATCTAAACGGGTCTCTGTTCGCCGTACCCGAGAAGTTTAATAGTGCACGTCACTCGCCATTTCATGGGCTTTGAGATGCCGCTTAGCCCAATACGCTATCTGAAATAGAACCGACGTAAATTGAAGAAATGGGATAGAATTTCGTTGAATTCTTATATTAACCAAATTATAAAATGATCTAACCGGGTCTCTGATTGCCCCATCATAGAAGTTTGATAGTGCATATTACTCGCCATTGCACGCGCTTTAAGATGCCGCCTAGCCCAGTACGCTATCCTATTGAAATAGGAGCGACGTAAATTGAACAAATGTGATAGAATTACGCTGAATTCTTATATTAACCGTAATATAAAATGATCTAATCGGGTCTCTGTTTTCCCTACCCTAGAACTTTAATAGTGCATTTCACTCGTCATTTCATGAACTTTGAGATGCCGCGTAGCCCAATACGCTATCTGAAATAGGGGCGACGTAAATTGAATAAATGTGATAAAATTACGCTGTATTCTTATATTAACAATAATATAAAATGATCTGATCGGGTCTCTGATTGCCCTATCATAGAAGTTAAATAGTGCATTTTACTCGACATTGCATGCGCTTTAAGACGCCACCTAGCCCAACACGCTATCTGAAATAGGGGCGACGTTAATTTGACAAATGTGATAGAATTACGCAGAATTCTTATATTAACCATAATATAATACGATCTACTCGGTTCTCTGATTGCCCAATCATAGAAGTTTAATAGTGCATTTTACTCGTCATTTCATGCGCTTTAAGGTGCCGCTTAGCCCAATACGCTATCTGAAATAGGAGCGACGGACATTGAACAAACGTGATAGAATTACGCAGAATTCTTATATTAACCATAATATAATACGATCTACTCGGTTCTCTGATTGCCCTATCATAGTAGTTTAATAGTGCGTTTTACTCGTCATTACATGCGCTTTAAGGTGCGTCCTAGCCCAATACGCTATCTGAAATAGGAGCGACATAAATTGAGCAAATGGGATAGAATTACGCAGAATTCTTATATTAACCATAACATAGGATGATCTAATCGGGTCTTTGATTGCCCTATCATAGAAGGTTAGTAGTGCATTTTACTCGTCATTCCACGCACTTTAAGAAGCCGCTTAGCCCAATACGCTATCTGAAATAGAAGCGACGTAAATTGAAGAAATGGGATAGAATTCCGTTGAATTCTTATATTAACCAAATTATAAAACGATCTAACCGGGTCTCTGATTGCCCTATCATAGAAGTTTGATAGTGCATTTTACTCGCCATTCCACGCGCTTTAAGATGCCGCCTAGCCCAGTACGCTAGCTGAAATAGGAGCGACGTAAATTGAACAAATGTGATAGAATTTCGCTGAATCCTTATATTAACCTTAATGTAAAATGATGTAATCGGGTCTCTGTTTGCGCTACCCTAGAAGTTTAGTAGTGCATTTCACTCGTCATTTCATGCGCTTTGAGATGCCGCTTAGCCCATTACGCTATCTGAACTAGGAGCGACGTAAATTGAACAAATGTGATAGAATTTTGCTGAATTCTTAAATTAACCATAATCTAAAATGATCTAATCGTTACTCTGTTTGCCGTACCCTAGAAGTTTAATAGTGCGTTTCACTCGTCATTTCATGCGCTTTGAGATGCCGCTTAGCCCAATACGCTATCTGGAATAGGAGCGACGTAAATTGAACAAATGTGATAGAATTTCGCAGAATTCTTATATTAAACAAAATATGAAATGATCTAATCGGGTCTCTGATTGCTCTATCATAGAAGTTTCATAGTGCATTTTACTCGCCATTCCACGCGCTTTAAGATGCCGCCTAGCCCAGTACGCTATCCTATTGAAAAAGGAGCGACGTAAATTGAACAAATGAGATAGAATTACGCTGAATTCTTATATTAACCGTAATATAAAATGATCTAATCGTGTCTCTGTTTGCCTTACCCTAGAAGTTTAATCGTGCATTTTACTCGCCATTTCATGCGCTTTGAGATGCCTCTTAGCCCAATAGGCTACCTGAAATGGGCGCGACGAAAATTGAACAAATGTGATAGAATTTCGCTGAATTCTTAAATTAACCATAATATAAAATGATCTAATCGGGTCCCTGTTTGCCCTACCCTAAAAGTTTAATAGTGCATTTTACTGGCCATTTCATGTGCTTTGAGATGCCCCTTAGCCCAATACGCTATCTGTAATAGGAGCGACGTAAATTGAACAAATGTGATAGAATTTCGCTGAATTCTTATATTAACCAAAATATAAAATGATCTAATCGGGTCTCTGATTGCCCTATCATAGAAGTTTAATAGTGCATTTTACTCGCCATTCCACGCGCTTTAACATGCCGCCTAGCCCAATACGCTATCTGAAATAGGAGCGACGTAAATTGAACAAATGTGATAGAATTTCGCTGAATTCTTAAATTAACCGTAACATAAAATGATCTAATCGGGTCTCTGTTTGCCCTACCCTAGAAGTTTAATAGTGCATTTTACTCGACATTTCATGCGCTTTGAGATGCCGCCCAGCCCAATACGCTATCTGAAATAGGAGCGACGTAAATTGAACAAATGTGATAGAATTTCCCTAAATTCTTATATTATCCATAATGTAAAATGATCTAAACGGGTCTCTGTTCGCCGTACCCGAGAAGTTTAATAGTGCACGTCACTCGCCATTTCATGGGCTTTGAGATGCCGCTTAGCCCAATACGCTATCTGAAATAGAAGCGACGTAAATTGAAGAAATGGGATAGAATTTCGTTGAATTCTTATATTAACCAAATTATAAAATGATCTAACCGGGTCTCTGATTGCCCCATCATAGAAGTTTGATAGTGCATATTACTCGCCATTGCACGCGCTTTAAGATGCCGCCTAGCCCAGTACGCTATCCTATTGAAATAGGAGCGACGTAAATTGAACAAATGTGATAGAATTACGCTGAATTCTTATATTAACCGTAATATAAAATGATCTAATCGGGTCTCTGTTTTCCCTACCCTAGAACTTTAATAGTGCATTTCACTCGTCATTTCATGAACTTTGAGATGCCGCGTAGCCCAATACGCTATCTGAAATAGGGGCGACGTAAATTGAATAAATGTGATAAAATTACGCTGTATTCTTATATTAACAATAATATAAAATGATCTGATCGGGTCTCTGATTGCCCTATCATAGAAGTTAAATAGTGCATTTTACTCGACATTGCATGCGCTTTAAGACGCCACCTAGCCCAACACGCTATCTGAAATAGGGGCGACGTTAATTTGACAAATGTGATAGAATTACGCAGAATTCTTATATTAACCATAATATAATACGATCTACTCGGTTCTCTGATTGCCCAATCATAGAAGTTTAATAGTGCATTTTACTCGTCATTTCATGCGCTTTAAGGTGCCGCTTAGCCCAATACGCTATCTGAAATAGGAGCGACGGACATTGAACAAACGTGATAGAATTACGCAGAATTCTTATATTAACCATAATATAATACGATCTACTCGGTTCTCTGATTGCCCTATCATAGTAGTTTAATAGTGCGTTTTACTCGTCATTACATGCGCTTTAAGGTGCGTCCTAGCCCAATACGCTATCTGAAATAGGAGCGACATAAATTGAGCAAATGGGATAGAATTACGCAGAATTCTTATATTAACCATAACATAGGATGATCTAATCGGGTCTTTGATTGCCCTATCATAGAAGGTTAGTAGTGCATTTTACTCGTCATTCCACGCACTGTAAGAAGCCGCTTAGCCCAATACGCTATCTGAAATAGAAGCGACGTAAATTGAAGAAATGGGATAGAATTCCGTTGAATTCTTATATTAACCAAATTATAAAACGATCTAACCGGGTCTCTGATTGCCCTATCATAGAAGTTTGATAGTGCATTTTACTCGCCATTCCACGCGCTTTAAGATGCCGCCTAGCCCAGTACGCTAGCTGAAATAGGAGCGACGTAAATTGAACAAATGTGATAGAATTTCGCTGAATCCTTATATTAACCTTAATGTAAAATGATGTAATCGGGTCTCTGTTTGCGCTACCCTAGAAGTTTAGTAGTGCATTTCACTCGTCATTTCATGCGCTTTGAGATGCCGCTTAGCCCATTACGCTATCTGAACTAGGAGCGACGTAAATTGAACAAATGTGATAGAATTTTGCTGAATTCTTAAATTAACCATAATCTAAAATGATCTAATCGTTACTCTGTTTGCCGTACCCTAGAAGTTTAATAGTGCGTTTCACTCGTCATTTCATGCGCTTTGAGATGCCGCTTAGCCCAATACGCTATCTGGAATAGGAGCGACGTAAATTGAACAAATGTGATAGAATTTCGCAGAATTCTTATATTAAACAAAATATGAAATGATCTAATCGGGTCTCTGATTGCTCTATCATAGAAGTTTCATAGTGCATTTTACTCGCCATTCCACGCGCTTTAAGATGCCGCCTAGCCCAGTACGCTATCCTATTGAAAAAGGAGCGACGTAAATTGAACAAATGAGATAGAATTACGCTGAATTCTTATATTAACCGTAATATAAAATGATCTAATCGTGTCTCTGTTTGCCTTACCCTAGAAGTTTAATCGTGCATTTTACTCGCCATTTCATGCGCTTTGAGATGCCTCTTAGCCCAATAGGCTACCTGAAATGGGCGCGACGAAAATTGAACAAATGTGATAGAATTTCGCTGAATTCTTAAATTAACCATAATATAAAATGATCTAATCGGGTCCCTGTTTGCCCTACCCTAAAAGTTTAATAGTGCATTTTACTGGCCATTTCATGTGCTTTGAGATGCCCCTTAGCCCAATACGCTATCTGTAATAGGAGCGACGTAAATTGAACAAATGTGATAGAATTTCGCTGAATTCTTATATTAACCAAAATATAAAATGATCTAATCGGGTCTCTGATTGCCCTATCATAGAAGTTTAATAGTGCATTTTACTCGCCATTCCACGCGCTTTAACATGCCGCCTAGCCCAATACGCTATCTGAAATAGGAGCGACGTAAATTGAACAAATGTGATAGAATTTCGCTGAATTCTTAAATTAACCGTAACATAAAATGATCTAATCGGGTCTCTGTTTGCCCTACCCTAGAAGTTTAATAGTGCATTTTACTCGACATTTCATGCGCTTTGAGATGCCGCCCAGCCCAATACGCTATCTGAAATTGGAGCGCCGTAAATTGAACAAATGTGATAGAATTTCGCTGAATTCTCGTATTAACCAAAATATAAAATGATCTAATCGGGTCTCTGATTGCCCTATCATAGAAGTGTAATAGTGCATTTTCCTCGCCGTTCCACGCGCATTGAGCTGTCGCTTAGCCCA
This sequence comes from Macropis europaea, assembly GCA_916610135.2. Lineage (NCBI taxonomy): Eukaryota > Metazoa > Arthropoda > Insecta > Hymenoptera > Melittidae > Macropis > Macropis europaea. Next base: position 391,224 of record CAKAJE020000469.1, on the reverse strand, counting down.
GTACGCTATCTGAAATAGGAGCGACGTAAATTGAACAAATGTGATAGAATTTCCCTGAAATCTTATATTAAGCAAAATATAAAATGATCTAATCGTGTCTCTGATTGCCCTATCATAGAAGTTTAGTAGTTCATTTTACTCTCATTTCTACGCGCTTTAAAATGCCGCCTAGCCCAGTACACTATCTCAGATAGGAGCGACGTAAGTTGAACAAATGTGATAAAATTACGCTGAATTCTTATATTAACCTTAATGTAAAATGATCTAATCGGGTCTCTGTTTGCCCTACCCTAGAAGTTTAATAGTGCATTTTACTCGTCATTTTATGCGCTTTGAGATGCCGCTCAGCCCAATACGCTATCTGAAATAGGAGCGACGTAAATTGAACAAATGTGATAGAATTTCGCTGATTTCTTATATTAATCAAAATATGAAATGATCTAATCGGGTCTCTGTTCGCCCTATCGTAGCAGTTTAATCGTGCATTTCACTCGACATTTCATGCGCTTTGAGATGCCGCTTAGCCCAATACGCTACCTGAAATAGGAGCGACGTAAATTGAACAAATGTGATAGAAATTCGCTGAATTCTTATATTAACCAAAATGTAAAATGATCTAATCGGGTCTCTGTTCGCCCTACCCTAGAAGTTTAATAGTGCATTTTACTGGCCATTTCATGCGCTTTGTGATGCCGCTTAGCCCAGTACGCTATCTGAAATAGGAGCGACGTAAATTGAACAAATGTGATAGAATTTCGCTGAATTCTTATATTAACCAAAATATGAAATGATCTAATCGGGTCTCTGTTCGCCCTATCCTTGCAGTTTAATAGTGCATTTCACTCGTCATTCCACGCGCTTTAGGATGCCGATTAGCCCAATACGCTATCTGAAGTAGGAGCGTCGTAAATTGAACAAATGTGATAGAATTTCGCTGAATTCTTATATGAACCATAATATAAAATGATCTAATCGGGTCTCTGATTGCCGTATCATAGAAGTTTAATAGTGCATTTCACTCGCCACTCCACGCGCTTTAAGATGCCGCCTAGCCCAGTACGCTATCTGAAATAGGAGCGACGCAAATTTAACAAATGTGATAGAATTTCGCTGAATTCTTATATGAACCATAATATAAAATGATCTAATCGGGTCTCTGATTGCCATATCATAGAAGTTTAATAGTGCATTTTACTCGCCATTCCACGCGCTTTAAGATGCCGCCGAGCCCAATACGCTATCTGAAATAGGAGCGACGCAAATTGAACAAATGTGATAGAATTTCGCTGAATTCTTAAATTAACCATAATATAAAATGATCTAATCGGGTCTCTGTTTGCCCTACCCCAGAAGTTTAATAGTGCATTTTACTCGTCATGTCATGCGCTTTGAGATGCCGCTTAGCCCAATACGCTATCTGAAATAGGAGAGATGCAAATTGAGCAAATGTGATAGAATTTCGCCGAATTCTTATATTAACCAAAATATAAAATGATCTAATCGAGTCTCTGATTGCCATATCATAGAAGTTTGTAGTGCATTTTACTCGCATTTCCACGCGCTTCAAAATGCCGCCTAGCCCAGTACGCTTTCTGAAATAGGAGCTACGTAAGTTGAACAAATGTGATAGAAGTACGCTGAATTCTTATATTAACCTTAATATAAAATGATCTAATCGGGTCTCTGTTCGACCTACTCTACAAGTTTAATAGTTCATTTCACTCGTCATTTCATGCGCATCGTGATGCCGCTTAGCCCAATAAGCTATCCGAAATAGAAGCGACGTAAATTGAAGAAATGGGATAGAATTCCGTTGAATTCTTATATTAACCAAATTATAAAACGATCTAACCGGGTCTCTGATTGCCCTATCATAGAAGTTTGATAGTGCATTTTACTCGCCATTCCACGCGCTTTAAGATGCCGCCTAGCCCAGTACGCTAGCTGAAATAGGAGCGACGTAAATTGAACAAATGTGATAGAATTTCGCTGAATCCTTATATTAACCTTAATGTAAAATGATGTAATCGGGTCTCTGTTTGCGCTACCCTAGAAGTTTAGTAGTGCATTTCACTCGTCATTTCATGCGCTTTGAGATGCCGCTTAGCCCATTACGCTATCTGAACTAGGAGCGACGTAAATTGAACAAATGTGATAGAATTTTGCTGAATTCTTAAATTAACCATAATCTAAAATGATCTAATCGGGTCCCTGTTTGCCCTACCCTAAAAGTTTAATAGTGCATTTTACTGGCCATTTCATGTGCTTTGAGATGCCCCTTAGCCCAATACGCTATCTGTAATAGGAGCGACGTAAATTGAACAAATGTGATAGAATTTCGCTGAATTCTTATATTAACCAAAATATAAAATGATCTAATCGGGTCTCTGATTGCCCTATCATAGAAGCTTAATAGTGCATTTTACTCGCCATTCCACGCGCTTTAACATGCCGCCTAGCCCAATACGCTATCTGAAATAGGAGCGACGTAAATTGAACAAATGTGATAGAATTTCGCTGAATTCTTAAATTAACCGTAACATAAAATGATCTAATCGGGTCTCTGTTTGCCCTACCCTAGAAGTTTAATAGTGCATTTTACTCGACATTTCATGCGCTTTGAGATGCCGCCCAGCCCAATACGCTATCTGAAATTGGAGCGCCGTAAATTGAACAAATGTGATAGAATTTCGCTGAATTATCGTATTAACCAAAATATAAAATGATCTAGTCGGGTCTCTGATTGCCCTATCATAGAAGTGTAATAGTGCATTTTCCTCGCCGTTCCACGCGCATTGAGCTGTCGCTTAGCCCAGTACGCTATCTGAAATAGGAGCGACGTAAATTGAACAAATGTGATAGAATTTCCCTGAAATCTTATATTAAGCAAAATATAAAATGATCTAATCGTGTCTCTGATTGCCCTATCATAGAAGTTTAGTAGTTCATTTTACTCGCATTTCCACGCGCTTTAAAATGCCGCCTAGCCCAGTACACTATCTCAGATAGGAGCGACGTAAGTTGAACAAATGTGATAAAATTACGCTGAATTCTTATATTAACCTTAATGTAAAATGATCTAATCGGGTCTCTGTTTGCCCTACCCTAGAAGTTTAATAGTGCATTTTACTCGCCATTTCATGCGCTTTGAGATGCCGCTCAGCCCAATACGCTATCTGAAATAGGAGCGACGTAAATTGAACAAATGTGATAGAATTTCCCTGAAATCTTATATTAAACAAAATATACAATGATCTAATTGGGTCTCTGATTGCCCCATCATAGAAGTTTATAAGTGCATTTTACTCGCCATTCCACGCGCTTTAAGATGCCGCATAGCCCAGTACGCTATCTGAAATAGGAGCGACGTAAGTTGAACAAATGTGATAGAATTACGCTGAATTCTTATATTAACCGTAATATAAAAGATCTAATCGAGTCTCTGTTTGCCTTATCCTAGAAGTTTAATAGTGCATTTCACTCGCCATTTCATGCGCTTTGAGATGCAGCTTAGACCAATACGCTACCTGAAATATGAGCGACGTAAATTGAACAAATGTGATAGAATTTCGCTGAATTCTTATATTGACCAAAATATAAAATGATCTAATCGGGTCTCTGATTGTCCTATCATAGACGTTTAATATTGCATTTTACTCGCCATTCCACGCCCTTTAAGATGCCGCCTAGCCCAGGAGGCTATCGGAAATAGGAGCGACGTAAATTGAACTAATGTGATAGAATTACGCTGAATTCTTATATTAACCGTAATATAAAATGATCTAATCGGGTCTCTGTTTGCCTTACCCTAGAAGTTTAATAGTGCATTTTACTCGCCATTTCATGCGCTTTGAGATGCAGCTTAGCCCAATACGCTATCTGAAATAGGAGCGACGTAAGTTGAACAAATGTGATAGAATTTCGCTGAATTCTTAAATTAATCATAATATAAAATGATCTAATCGGGTCACTGTTCGCCCTACCCTAGAAGTTTAATAGTGCATTTCACTCGACATTTCATGCGCTTTGAGATGCCGCTTAGCCCAATACGCTATCTGAAATAGGAGCGACGTATATTGAACAAATGTGATAGAATTACGCTGAATTCTTATATTAACCGTAATATCAAACGATATAATCGGGTCTCCGTTTGCCCTACCCTAGAAGTTTAATAGTGCATTTTACTCGCCATTTCATGCGATTTCAGATGCCGCTTAGCCCAATACGCTATCTGAAATAGGAGCGACGTAAATTGAACAAATGTGATAGAATTACGCGGAATTCTTATATTAACCGTAATATAAAATGATCTAATCGGGTCTCTGTTTGCCTTACCCTAGAAGCTTCATAGTGCATTTTACTCGCCATTTCATGCGCTTTGAGATGCCGCTTCGCCCAATACGATATCTGAAATAGGAGCGACGTAAATTGAACAAATGTGATAGAATTTCGCTGTGTTCTTACATTAACCATAATATAAAATGATCTAATCGGGTCTCTCGTTGCCCTACCCTAGAAGTTTAATTGTTCATTTTAGTCGACATTTCATGCGCTTTGAGATGCCGATTGGCCCAATACGCTATCTGAAACAGGAGCGACGTCAATTGAACAAATGTGATAGAATTACGCTGAATTCTTATATTAACCGTAATATAAAATGATCTAATCGGGTCTCTGTTTGCCTTACCTTAGACGTGTGATAGTGCATTTTACTCAACATTTCATGCGCTTTGAGATTCCGCTTAGCCCAATACGCTGTCTGAAATAGGAGCGACGTAAATTGAACAAAAGTGATCGAATTTCTCTGAAATCTTATATTAAACAAAATATAAAATGATCTAATCGGGTCTCTGATTGTCCTATCAGAGACGTTTAATGTTGCATTTTACTCGCCATTCCACGCGCTATAAGATGCCGCCTAGCCCAGTAGGCTATCGGAAATAGGAGCGACGTAAATTGAACAAAAGTGATAGAATTTCGCTGAATTCTTAAATTAACCATGATATAAAATGATCTAATCGGGTCCCTGTTGGACCTACCCTAGAAGTTTAATAGTGCATTTTACTCGCCATTTCATGCGCTTTGAGATGCCGCCTAACGCAATACGCTATCTGAAACAGGAGCGACGTAAATTGAAGAAATGTGATAGAATTTCGCTGTATTCTTACATTAACCATAATATAAAATGATCTAATCGGGGCTCTGTTCGCCCTAGCCTAGAAGTTTAATAGTGCATTTTATTCGCCTTCTCATGCGCTTTGAGATGCCGTTTAGCCCAATACGCTATCTGAAATAGGAGCGACGTAAATTGAACAAAAGTGATAGAATTTCTCTGAAATCTTATATTAAACAAAATATAAAATGATCTAATCGGGTCTCTGATTGCCCTATCATAGAAGTTTAGAAGTGCATTTTACTCGCCCTACCACGCGCTTTAAGATGCCGCCTCGCTCAGTACGCTATCTGAAATAGGAGCGACGTAAGTTGAACAAATGTGACAGAATTATGCTGAATTCTTATATTAACCGTAATATAAAATGATCTAATCGGGTCTCTGTTTGCCTTACCTTAGAAGTTTAATAGTGCATTTTACTCGCCATTTGATGCACTTTGAGGTGCCGCTTAGCCCAATACGCTATCGGAAATAGGAGCAACGTAAATTGAACAAATGTAATACAATTTCGCTGAATTCCTAAATTAACCATAATATAAAATGATCTAATCGGGTCTCTGTTTGCCCTATCATACAAGTTTAATAGTGCATTTTACTCGACATTCCACGCGCTTTAAGATGCCGCCTATCCCAGTACGCTATCTGAAATACGAGCGACGTAAATTGTACAAATGTGATAGAATTACACTGAATTCTTATATTAACCGTAATATAAAATGATCTAATCGGGTCTCTTGTAGCCCTACCCTAGAAGTTTAATAGTGCATTTTACTCGCCATTCCACGCGCTTTAAGCTGCCGCCTAGCCCAGGACGCTATCTGAAATTTGAGCGACGTGAATTGAACAAATGTGATAGAATTTCGCTGAATTCTTATATTAAACAAAACATAAAATGATCTAATCGGGTCTCTGATTGCCCTATCACAGAAGTTTAATAGTGCATTTTACTCGGCATTCCACGCGCTTTAGGATGCCGGCTAGCACGGTACGCTATCTGAAATAGGAGCGACGTAAATTGAACAAATGTAATACAATTTCGCCGAATTCCTAAATTAACCATAATATAAAATGATCTAATCGGGTCTCTGTTTGCCCTATCATAGAAGTTTAATAGTGCATTTTACTCGCCATTTCATGCGCTTTGAGATGCCGCCTAACCCAATACGCTATCTGAAACAGGAGCGACGTAAATTGAAGAAATGTGATAGAATTTCGCTGTATTCTTACATTAACCATAATATAAAATGATCTAATCGGGGCTCTGTTCGCCCTAGCCTAGAAGTTTAATAGTGCATTTTATTCGCCTTCTCATGCGCTTTGAGATGCCGTTTAGCCCAATACGCTATCTGAAATAGGAGCGACGTAAATTGAACAGATGTAATACAATTTCGCTGAATTCCTAAATTAACCATAATATAAAATGATCTAATCGGGTCTCTGTTTGCCCTATCATAGAAGTTTAATAGTGCATTTTACTCGACATTCCACGCGTTTTAAGATGCCGCCCAGCCCAGTACGCTATCTGAAATAGGAACGACGTAAATTGAACAAATGTGATATAATTTCGCTGAATTCTTAAATTAACCATGATATATAATGATCTAATCGGGTCCCTGTTGGCCCTACCCTAGAAGTTTAATAGTGCATTTTACTCGCCATTTCATGCGCTTTGAGATGCCGCCTAATCCAATACGCTATCTGAAACAGGAGCGACGTAAATTGAAGAAATGTGATAGAATTACGCTGAATTCTTATATTATCCGTATTATAAAATGATCTAATCGGGTCCCTGTTTGCCTTACTCTAGAAGCTTCATAGTGCACTTTACTCGCAATTTCATGCGCTTTGAGATGCCGCTTTGCCCAATACGCTACCTGAAATAGGAGCGACGTAAATTGAACAAATGTGATAGAATTACGCTGAATTCTTATATTAACCACAATGTAAAATGATCTAATCGGGTCTTTGCTTGCCCTAATCTAGAAGTTTAATAGTGCATTATGTTCGCCATTTCATGCGCTTTGAGATGCCGCTTCGCCCAATACGATATCTGAAATAGGAGCAACGTAAATTGCACAAATGTGATAGAATTTCGCTGAATTCTTATATTAACCGTAATATAAAATGATCTAATCGGGTCTCTGTTTGCCTTATCATAGAAGATTAATAGTGCATTGTACTCGCCATTCCACGCGCTTGAAGATGCCGCTTAGCCCAGGACGCTATCTGAAATAGGAGCGACGTAAATTGAACAAATGTGATAGAATTACGCTGCATTCTTATATTAACCGTAATATAAAATGATCTAATCGGGTCTCTGTTTGCCTTACCCTAGAAGATTAATAGTGCATTTTACTCGCCATTTCATGCGCTTTGAGATGCCGCTTGGCCCAATACGCTATCTGAAATAGGAGCGACGTCAATTGAACAAATGTGATAGAATTACGCTGAATTGTGATATTAACCATAATTTAAAATGATCTAATCGGGTCTTTGTTTGCCCTACCCTAGAAGTTTCATAGCGCATTATATTCGCCATTCCACGCGCTTTAAGATGCCGACTAGCCCAGTAAGCTATCTGAAATAGGAGCGATGAAAACTGAACAAATGTGATAGAATTTCCCTGAAATCTTATGTTAAACAAAATATAAAATGATCTAATCGGGTCTCTGATTGCCCTATCATAGAAGTGTAATAGTGCATTTTACTCGCCATTCCACGCGCTTTAAGATGCCGGCTAGCACGGTACGCTATCTGAAATAGGAGCGACGTAAGTTGAACAAATGTGATAGAATTACGCTGCATTCTTATATTAACCGTAATATAAAATGATCTAATCGGGACTCCGTTTGCCTTACCCTAGAAGATTAATAGTGCATTTTACTCGCCATTCCATGCGCTTTAAGATGCCGCCTAGCCCAGGACGCTATCTGAAATAGGAGCGACGTAAATTGAACAAATGTTATAGAATTTCGCTGAATTCTTATATTAACCGTAATATAAAATGATCTAATCGGGTCTCCGTTTGCCTTACCCTAGAAACTTCATAGTGCATTTTACTCGCAATTTCATGCGCTTTGAGATGTCGCTTAGCACAATACGCTACCTGAAATAGGAGCGACGTAAATTGAACAAATGTGATAGAATTACTCTAAATTCTTATATTAACCGTAATATAAAATGATCTAATCGGGACTCTGTTTGCCTTACCCTAGAAGATTAATAGTGCAGTTTACTCGCCATTTCATGCGCTTTGAGATGCCGCTTAACCCAATACGCTATCTGAAACAGGAGCGACGTAAATTGAACAAATGTGATTGAATTTCGATAAATTCTTAAATTAACCATAATATAAAATGATCTAATCGGGTCTCTGTTTGCCCTACCCTAGAAGTTTAATAGTGCATTTTACAGGGCATTCCACGTGCTTTAAGATGCCACCTAGCCCAGTACGCTGTCTGAAATAGGAGCGACATAAATTGAACAAACGTGATAGAATTTCCCTGAATTCTTATATTAACCTTAATGTAAAATGATCTAATCGGGTCTCTGTTCGCCCTACCCTAGAAGTTTAATAGTGCATTTTATTCGCCATTTCATGCGCTTTGAGGTGCCGCTTAGCCCGATACGCTATCTGAAATAGGAGCGACGTAAATTCAACAAAAGTGATAGAATTTCTCTGAAATCTTATATTAAACAAAATATAAAATGATCTATACGGGTTTCTGACTGCCCTGTCATAGAAGTTTAATAGTGCATGTTACTCGCCATTCCACGCGCTTTAAGATGCCGCCTAGCCCAGTTCGCAATCTGAAATAGGAACGACGTAAATTGAACAAATGTCATAGAATTTTGCTGAATTCTTAAATTAACCATAATATAAAATGATCCAATCGGGTCTCTGTTTGCCCTACCCTAGAAGTTTAATAGTGCATTTTACTCGCCATTTCATGCGTTTTAAGATGCCGCCCAGCCCAGTACGCTATCTGAAATAGGAGCGACGTAAGTTGAACAAATGTGATAGAATTTCGCTGAATTCTTAAATTAACCATAATATAAAATGATCTAATCGTGTCTCTGTTTGCCCTATCATAGAAGTTTAATAGTGCATTTTACTCGCCATTCCACGCGCTTTGAGATGCCGCCTAGCCCAGGACGCTATCTGAAATAGGAGCGACGTAAATTGAACAAATGTGATAGAATTACGCTGAATTCTTATATTGACCGTAATATAAAATGATCTAATCGGGTCTCTATTTGCCTTACCCTAGCAGATTAATAGTGCATCTTACTCGCCATTTCATGAGCCTTGAGATGCCGCTTAGCCCAATGCGCTATCTGAAATAGGAGCGACGTAAATTGAACAAATGTGATAGAATATCGCTGAATTCTTAAATTAACCATAATATAAAATGATCTAATCGGGTCTCTGATTGCCCTATCATAGAAGTTTAATAGTGCATTTTACAGGGCATTCCTCGCGCTTTAAGATGCCGCCTAGCACAGTACGCAGTCTGAAATAGGAGCGAAGTAAATTGAACAAATGTGATAGAGTTTCGCTGAATTCTTAAATTAACCATAATATAAAACGATCCAATCGGGTCTCTGTTTGACCTACCCTAGGAGTTTAATTGTGCATTTTACTCGCCATTCCACGCGCTGTAAGATGCCGCCTAGCCAAGTACGCTATCTGAAATAGGAGCGACGTAAATTGAACAAATGTGGTAGAATTTCGCTGAATTCTTTTATTAATCATAATGTAAAATGATCTAATCGGGTCTCTGTTCGCCCTCGCCTAGAAGTTTAATAATGCATTTTATTCGCCATTTCATGCGCTTTGAGATGCTGCTTAGCCCAATACGCTATCTGAAATAGGAGCGACGTAAATTGAACAAAAGTGATACAATTTCTCTGAAATCTTATATTAAACAAAATATAAAATGATCTAATCGGGTCTCTGATTGCCCTATCATAGAAGTTTAGAAGTGCATTTTACTCGCACTTCCACACGCTTTAAGATGCCGCCTAGCCCAGTACGCTATCTGAAATAGGAGCGACGTAAGTTGAACAAATGTGACAGAATTACGCTGAATTCTTATATTAACCGTAATATAAAATGATCTAATCGGGACTCTGTTTGCCTTACCCTAGAAGATTAGTAGTGCATTCTACTCGCCATTTCATGCGCTTTGAGATGCCGCTTAACCCAATACGCTATCTGAAACAGGAGCGACGTAAATTGAACAAATGTGATAGAATTTCGCTAAATTCTTAAATTAACCATAATATAAAATGATCTAATCGGGTCTCTGTTTGCCCTACCCTAGAAGTTTAATAGTGCATTTTACTCGCCATTTCTTGCGCTTTGAGATGCCGCTTAGCCCACTACGCTATCTGAAATATGAGCGACGTAAATTGAACAAATGTGATAGAATTTTGCTGAATTCTTATAATAACCTTAATATAAAATGATCTAATCGGGTCTCTGTTTGCCCTACCCTAGAAGTTTAATAGTGCATTTTACTCGCAATTTCTTGCGCTTTGAGATGCAGCTTAGACCAATACGCTATCAGAAATATGAGCGACGTAAATTCAACAAATGTGATAGAATTTCCATGAATTCTTATATTAACCAAAATATAAAATGATCTAGTCGGGTCTCTGATTGCCCTATCATAGACGTTTAATATTGCATTTTACTCCCCATTCCACGCGCTTTAAGATGCGGCATAGCCCAGTAGGCTATCTGAAATAGGAGCGACGTTAATTGAACTATTGTGATAGAATTTCGCTGAATTCTTATATTAACCTTAATGTAAAATGATCTAATCGGGTCTCTGTTCGCCCTACCCTAGAAGTTTAATAGTGCATTTCACTCGACACTTCATGCGCTTTGAGATGCCGCTTAGCCCAATAAGCTATCTAAAATAGGATCGACGTAAATTGAAACAATGTGATAGAATTTCCCTGAATTCTTATATTAACCTTAATGTAAAATGATCTAATCGGGTCTCTGTTCGCCCTACCCTAGAAGTTTAATAGTGCATTTTACTCGCCATTCCACGCGCTTTAGGATACCGCCTAGGCCAGTACGCTATCTGAAATAGGAGCGACGTAAATTGAACAAATGTGGTAGAATTTCGCTGAATTCTTAAATTAGCCATAATATAAAATGATCCAATCGGGTCTCTGTTTGCCCTATCCTAGAAGTTTAATAGTGCATTTTATTCGCCATTTCATGCGCTTTGAGATGCCGCTTAGCCCACTACGCTATCTGAAATAGGAGCGACGTAGATTGAACAAATGTGATAGAATTATGCTGTATTCTTATATATACCGTAATATAAAATGATGTAATCGGGTCACTGTTCGCCCTAACCTAGAAGTTTAATAGTGTATTTTACTCGCCATTTTATGCGCTTTGAGATGCCGCATAGCCTAATACGATATCTGAAATAGGAGCGACGTAAATTGAACAAATCTGATAGAATTACTCTGAATTCTTATATTAACCGTAATATAAAATGATCTAATCGGGTCTCTGTTCGCCCTACCCTAGAAGTTTAATAGTGCATTTTACTCCCCATTTCATGCGCTTTGAGATGCCGCTTAGCCCAATACGCTATCTGAAATAGAAACGACGTAAATTGAACGATTGTGATATAATTTCGCTTAATTCTTATATTAACCATAATGTAAAATGATCTAATCGGGTCTCTGATTGCCCCACCCTAGAAGTTTAATAGTGCATTTTACTAGCCATTTCATGCGCTTTGAGATGCCGCTTAGCCCAATACGCTATCTGAAATAGGAGCGACGTAAGTTGAACGAATGTGATAGAATTTCGCTGAATTCTTAAATTAACCATAATATAAAATGATCTAACCGGGTCTATGGTTGCCCTACCCTAGAAGTTTGACAGTGCATTTTATTAGCAATTTCATGCGCTTTCAGATGCCGCTTAGCCCATTACGCTATCTGAAATAGGAGCCACGTAAATTGAACAAATGTGATAGAATTACGCTGCATTCTTATATTAACCGTAATATAAAATGATCTAATCGGGTCTCTGTTTGCCTTACCCTAGAAGTTCGATAGTGCATTTTACTCGCCATTTCATGCGCTATGTGGTGCCGCTTAGCCCAATACCCTATCTGAAATAGAAGCGACGTAAATTGAACGAATGTGATATAATTTCGCTGAATTCTTAAATTGACCATAATATAAAATGATCTAATCGGGACTCTGTTTGCCTTACCCTAGAAGATTAATAGTGCAGTTTACTCGCCATTTCATGCGCTTTGAGATGCCGCTTAACCCAATACGCTATCTGAAACAGGAGCGACGTAAATTGAACAAATGTGATTGAATTTCGATAAATTCTTAAATTAACCATAATATAAAATGATCTAATCGGGTCTCTGTTTGCCCTACCCTAGAAGTTTAATAGTGCATTTTACAGGGCATTCCACGTGCTTTAAGATGCCACCTAGCCCAGTACGCTGTCTGAAATAGGAGCGACATAAATTGAACAAACGTGATAGAATTTCCCTGAATTGTTATATTAACCTTAATGTAAAATGATCTAATCGGGTCTCTGTTCGCCCTACCCTAGAAGTTTAATAGTGCATTTTATTCGCCATTTCATGCGCTTTGAGGTGCCGCTTAGCCCGATACGCTATCTGAAATAGGAGCGACGTAAATTCAACAAAAGTGATAGAATTTCTCTGAAATCTTATATTAAACAAAATATAAAATGATCTATACGGGTTTCTGACTGCCCTGTCATAGAAGTTTAATAGTGCATTTTACTCGCCATTCCACGCGCTTTAAGATGCCGCCTAGCCCAGTTCGCAATCTGAAATAGGAACGACGTAAATTGAACAAATGTCATAGAATTTTGCTGAATTCTTAAATTAACCATAATATAAAATGATCCAATCGGGTCTCTGTTTGCCCTACCCTAGAAGTTTAATAGTGCATTTTACTCGCCATTTCATGCGTTTTAAGATGCCGCCCAGCCCAGTACGCTATCTGAAATAGGAGCGACGTAAGTTGAACAAATGTGATAGAATTTCGCTGAATTCTTAAATTAACCATAATATAAAATGATCTAATCGTGTCTCTGTTTGCCCTATCATAGAAGTTTAATAGTGCATTTTACTCGCCATTCCACGCGCTTTGAGATGCCGCCTAGCCCAGGACGCTATCTGAAATAGGAGCGACGTAAATTGAACAAATGTGATAGAATTACGCTGAATTCTTATATTGACCGTAATATAAAATGATCTAATCGGGTCTCTATTTGCCTTACCCTAGCAGATTAATAGTGCATCTTACTCGCCATTTCATGAGCCTTGAGATGCCGCTTAGCCCAATGCGCTATCTGAAATAGGAGCGACGTAAATTGAACAAATGTGATAGAATATCGCTGAATTCTTAAATTAACCATAATATAAAATGATCTAATCGGGTCTCTGATTGCCCTATCATAGAAGTTTAATAGTGCATTTTACAGGGCATTCCTCGCGCTTTAAGATGCCGCCTAGCACAGTACGCAGTCTGAAATAGGAGCGAAGTAAATTGAACAAATGTGATAGAGTTTCGCTGAATTCTTAAATTAACCATAATATAAAACGATCCAATCGGGTCTCTGTTTGACCTACCCTAGGAGTTTAATTGTGCATTTTACTCGCCATTCCACGCGCTGTAAGATGCCGCCTAGCCAAGTACGCTATCTGAAATAGGAGCGACGTAAATTGAACAAATGTGGTAGAATTTCGCTGAATTCTTTTATTAATCATAATGTAAAATTATCTAATCGGGTCTCTGTTCGCCCTCGCCTAGAAGTTTAATAATGCATTTTATTCGCCATTTCATGCGCTTTGAGATGCTGCTTAGCCCAATACGCTATCTGAAATAGGAGCGACGTAAATTGAACAAAAGTGATACAATTTCTCTGAAATCTTATATTAAACAAAATATAAAATGATCTAATCGGGTCTCTGATTGCCCTATCATAGAAGTTTAGAAGTGCATTTTACTCGCACTTCCACACGCTTTAAGATGCCGCCTAGCCCAGTACGCTATCTGAAATAGGAGCGACGTAAGTTGAACAAATGTGACAGAATTACGCTGAATTCTTATATTAACCGTAATATAAAATGATCTAATCGGGACTCTGTTTGCCTTACCCTAGAAGATTAGTAGTGCATTCTACTCCCCATTTCATGCGCTTTGAGATGCCGCTTAACCCAATACGCTATCTGAAACAGGAGCGACGTAAATTGAACAAATGTGATAGAATTTCGCTAAATTCTTAAATTAACCATAATATAAAATGATCTAATCGGGTCTCTGTTTGCCCTACCCTAGAAGTTTAATAGTGCATTTTACTCGCCATTTCTTGCGCTTTGAGATGCCGCTTAGCCCACTACGCTATCTGAAATATGAGCGACGTAAATTGAACAAATGTGATAGAATTTTGCTGAATTCTTATAATAACCTTAATATAAAATGATCTAATCGGGTCTCTGTTTGCCCTACCCTAGAAGTTTAATAGTGCATTTTACTCGCCATTTCTTGCGCTTTGAGATGCAGCTTAGACCAATACGCTATCAGAAATATGAGCGACGTAAATTCAACAAATGTGATAGAATTTCCATGAATTCTTATATTAACCAAAATATAAAATGATCTAGTCGGGTCTCTGATTGCCCTATCATAGACGTTTAATATTGCATTTTACTCCCCATTCCACGCGCTTTAAGATGCGGCATAGCCCAGTAGGCTATCTGAAATAGGAGCGACGTTAATTGAACTATTGTGATAGAATTTCGCTGAATTCTTATATTAACCTTAATGTA
This sequence comes from Macropis europaea, assembly GCA_916610135.2. NCBI lineage: Eukaryota > Metazoa > Arthropoda > Insecta > Hymenoptera > Melittidae > Macropis > Macropis europaea. The sequence continues at coordinate 376,185 of CAKAJE020000469.1, read as the reverse complement.
AAATGATCTAATCGGGTCTCTGTTCGCCCTACCCTAGCAGTTTAATAGTGCATTTCACTCGACACTTCATGCGCTTTGAGATGCCGCTTAGCCCAATAAGCTATCTAAAATAGGATCGACGTAAATTGAAACAATGTGATAGAATTTCCCTGAATTCTTATATTAACCTTAATGTAAAATGATCTAATCGGGTCTCTGTTCGCCCTACCCTAGAAGTTTAATAGTGCATTTTACTCGCCATTCCACGCGCTTTAGGATACCGCCTAGGCCAGTACGCTATCTGAAATAGGAGCGACGTAAATTGAACAAATGTGGTAGAATTTCGCTGAATTCTTAAATTAGCCATAATATAAAATGATCCAATCGGGTCTCTGTTTGCCCTATCCTAGAAGTTTAATAGTGCATTTTATTCGCCATTTCATGCGCTTTGAGATGCCGCTTAGCCCACTACGCTATCTGAAATAGGAGCGACGTAGATTGAACAAATGTGATAGAATTATGCTGTATTCTTATATATACCGTAATATAAAATGATGTAATCGGGTCACTGTTCGCCCTAACCTAGAAGTTTAATAGTGTATTTTACTCGCCATTTTATGCGCTTTGAGATGCCGCATAGCCTAATACGATATCTGAAATAGGAGCGACGTAAATTGAACAAATCTGATAGAATTACTCTGAATTCTTATATTAACCGTAATATAAAATGATCTAATCGGGTCTCTGTTCGCCCTACCCTAGAAGTTTAATAGTGCATTTTACTCCCCATTTCATGCGCTTTGAGATGCCGCTTAGCCCAATACGCTATCTGAAATAGAAACGACGTAAATTGAACGATTGTGATATAATTTCGCTTAATTCTTATATTAACCATAATGTAAAATGATCTAATCGGGTCTCTGATTGCCCCACCCTAGAAGTTTAATAGTGCATTTTACTAGCCATTTCATGCGCTTTGAGATGCCGCTTAGCCCAATACGCTATCTGAAATAGGAGCGACGTAAGTTGAACGAATGTGATAGAATTTCGCTGAATTCTTAAATTAACCATAATATAAAATGATCTAACCGGGTCTATGGTTGCCCTACCCTAGAAGTTTGACAGTGCATTTTATTCGCAATTTCATGCGCTTTGAGATGCCGCTTAGCCCATTACGCTATCTGAAATAGGAGCCACGTAAATTGAACAAATGTGATAGAATTACGCTGCATTCTTATATTAACCGTAATATAAAATGATCTAATCGGGTCTCTGTTTGCCTTACCCTAGAAGTTCGATAGTGCATTTTACTCGCCATTTCATGCGCTATGTGGTGCCGCTTAGCCCAATACCCTATCTGAAATAGAAGCGACGTAAATTGAACGAATGTGATATAATTTCGCTGAATTCTTAAATTGACCATAATATAAAATGATCTAATCGGGTCTCTGGTTGCCCTACCCTAGAAGTTTAATAGCGCATTTTACTCGGCATTTCATGCGCTTTGAGATGCCGCTTAGCCCAATACGCTATCTGAAATAGGAGAGACGTAAATTGAACGAATGTGATAGAATTTCGCTGAATTCTTAAATTTACCATAATATAAAATGATCTAATCGGGTCTCTGGTTGCCTTACCCTAGAAGTTTGATAGTGCATTTTACTCGCCATTTCATGCGCTATGTGGTGCCGCTTAGCCCAATACCCTATCTGAAATAGGAGCGACGTAAATTGAACGAATGTGATATAATTTCGCTGAATTCTTAAATTAACCATAATGTAAAATGATCTAATCGGGTCTCTGTTTGCCCTACCCTAGAAGTTTAATAGTGCATTTTACTCCCCATCTCATGCGCTTTGAGATGCCGCTTAGCCCAATACGCTATCTGGAATAGAAACGACGTAAATTGAACGATTGTGATATAATTTCGCTTAATTCTTATATTAACCATAATGTAAAATGATCTAATCGGGTCACTGTTCGCCCTACCCTAGAAGTTTAATAGTGCATTTCACTCGACATTTCATGCGCTTTGAGATGCCGCTTAGCCCAATACGCTATCTGAAATAGGAGCCACGTAAATTGAACAAATGTAATAGAATTACGCTGCATTCTTATATTAACCATAATGTAAAATGATCTAACCGGGTCTATGGTTGCCCTACCCTAGAAGTTTGACAGTGCATTTTATTCGCCATTTCATGCGCTCTGAGATGCCGCTTAGCCCAATACGCTATCTGAAATAGGAGCCACGTAAATTGAACAAATGTGATAGAATTACGCTGCATTCTTATATTAACCGTAATATAAAATGATCTAATCGGGTCTCTGTTTGCCTTACCCTAGAAGTTTAATAGTGTATTTCACTCGCCATTTCAAGCGCTTTGTGATGCCGCTTAGCCCAATACGCTATCTGAAATAGGAGCGGCAGAAATTGAACAAATGTGATAGAATTTCGCTGACTTCTCATATTAACCATAATGTAAAATGATCTAATCGGGTCTCTGTTTGCCTTATCATAGAAGTTTAATAGTGCATTTTACTCGCCATTCCACGCGCATGAAGATGCCGCTTAGCCCAGGGCGCTATCTGAAATGGGAGCGACGTAAATTGAACAAATGTGATAGAATTACGCTGCATTCTTATATTAACCGTAATATAAAATGATATAATCGGGTCTCTGTTTGCCCTACCCTAGAAGTTTAATAGTTCATGTTACTCGCCATTTCATGCGCTTTGAGATGCCGCTTAGCCCAATACGTTATCTGAAATAGGAGCGACGTAAATTGATGAAATGTGATAGAATTACACTGCGTTCATATATTAACCATAATGTAAAATGATCTAAACGGGTCCCTGTTTGCATTACCCTAGAAGTTTGATAGTGCATTTTACTCGCCATTTCATGCGCTTTGAGATGCCGCTTAGCCCAATACCCTATCTGAAATAGGAGCGACGTAAATTGAACGATTGTGATATAATTTCGCTGAATTCTTATATTAACCGTAATATAAAATGATCTAATCGGGTCTCTGGTTGCCCTACCCTAGAAGTTTAATCGCGCATTTTACTAGCCATTTCATGCGCTTTGAGATGCCGCTTAGCCCAATACGCTATCTGAAATAGGAGCGACGTAGATTGAATAAATGTGATAGAATTACGCTGAATTCTTATATTAACCGTAATATAAAATGATCTAATCGGGTCTCTGTTTGCCTTACCTTAGAAGTTTTATAGTGGATTTTACTCGCCATTTCATGAGCTTTGAGATGCCGCTTAGCCCAATACCCTATCTGCAATAGGAGCGACGTAAATTGAACGAATGTGATATAATTTCGCTGAATTCTTAAGTTAACCATAATATAAAATGATCTAATCGGGTCTCTGGTTGCCCTACCCTAGAAGTTTGATAGTGCATTTTATTCGCCATTTCATGCGCTTTGAGATGCCGCTTGGCCTAATACGCTATCTGAAATAGGAGCCACGTAAATTGAACAAATGTGATAGAATTACGCTGCATTCTTATATTAACCGTAATATAAAATGATCTAATCGGGTCTCTGTTTGCCTTACCCTAGAAGTTTATTAGTGTATTTCACTCGCCATTTCAAGCGCTTTGTGATGCCGCTTATCCCAATACGCTATCTGAAATAGGAGCGACGTAAATTGAACAAATGTGATAGAATTACGCTGAATTCTTATATTAACCATAATGTAAAATGATCTAATCGGGTCTTTGTTTGCCCTACCCTAGAAGTTTAATAGCGCATTATATTCGCCATTCCACGCGCTTTAAGATGCCGCCTAGCCCGGGACGCTATCTGAAATAGGAGCGACGTAAATTGAACAAATGTGATAGAATTTCGCTGAATTCTTATATTAACCATAATGTAAAATGATCTAATCGGGTCTCTGTTTGCCTTACCCTAGAAGCTTCATAGTGCATTTTACTCGCCACTTGATGCGCTTTGAGATGCCGCGTAGCCCAATACGCTATCTGAAATAGGAGCGACGTAAATTGAACGAATGTGATATAATTTCGCTGAATTCTTAAATTAACCATAATATAAAATGATCTAATAGGGTCTCTGGTTGCCCTACCCTAGAAGTTTAACAGCGCATTTTACTCGGCATTTCATGCGCTTTGAGATGCCGCTTAGCCCAATACGCTATCTGAAATAGGAGCGACGTAGATTGAATAAATGTGATAGAATTACGCTAAATTCTTATATTAACCGTAATATAAAATGATCTAATCGGGTCTCTGTTTGCCTTACCTTAGAAGTTTTATAGTGGATTTTACTCGCCATTTCATGAGCTTTGAGATGCCGCTTAGCCCAATACCCTGTCTGAAATAGGAGCGACGTAAATTGAACGAATGTGATATAATTTCGCTGAATTCTTAAGTTAACCATAATATAAAATGATCTAATCGGGTCTCTGGTTGCCCTACCCTAGAAGTTTGATAGTGCATTTTATTCGCCATTTCATGCGCTTTGAGATGCCGCTTGGCCCAATACGCTATCTGAAATAGGAGCCACGTAAATTGAACAAATGTGATAGAATTACGCTGCATTCTTATATTAACCGTAATATAAAATGATCTAATCGGGTTCTCTGTTTGCCTTACCCTAGAAGTTTAATAGTGTATTTCACGCGCCATTTCATGCGCTTTGTGATGCCGCTTAGCCCAATATGCTATCTGAAACAGGAGCGACGTAAATTGAACAAATGTGATAGAATTACACTGCATTCTTATATTTACCATAATGTAAAATGATCTAAACGGGTCTCTGTTTGCCTTACCCTAGAAGTTTGATAGTGCATTTTACTCGCCATTTCATGCGCTTTGTGGTGCCGCTTAGCCCAATACCCTATCTGAAATAGGAGCGACGTAAATTGAACGAATGTGATATAATTTCGCTGAATTCTTAAATTAACCATAATATAAAATGATCTAATCGGGTCTCTGGTTGCCCTACCCTAGAAGTTTAATAGCGCATTTTACTCGCCATTTCATGCGCTTTGAGATGCCGCTTAGCCCAATACGCTATCTGAAATAGGAGCGACGTAAATTGAACGAATGTGATAGAATTTCGCTGAATTCTTATATTAACCATAATGTAAAATGATCTAATCGGTTCTCTGTGCTCCCTGACCTAGAAGTTTAATACTGCATTTCACTCGCCATTTCATGCGCTTTGAGATGCCGCTTAGCCCAATACGCTATCTGAAATAGGAGCGACGCAAATTGAGCAAATGTGATAGAATTTTGCTGAATTCTTATATTAACCGTAATATAAAATGATCTAATCGGGTCTCTGTTTGCCTTACCCTAGAAGCTTCATAGTGCATTTTACTCGCCACTCCATGCGCTTTGTGATGCCGCTTAGCCCAATACGCTATCTGAAATAGGAGCGACGCAAATTGAGCAAATGTGATAGAATCTTGCTGTATTCTTATAATAACCGTAATATAAAATGATCTAATCGGGTCTCTGTTTGCCTTACCCTAGAAGCTTCATAGTGCATTTTACTCGCCACTCCACACGCTTTGAGATGCCGCGTAGCCCAATACGCTTTCTGAAATAGGAGCGACGTAAATTGAACGAATGTGATATAATTTCGCTGAATTCTTAAGTTAACCATAATATAAAATGATCTAATCGGGTCTCTGGTTGCCCTACCCTAGAAGTTTGATAGTGCATTTTATTCGCCATTTCATGCGCTTTGAGATGCCGCTTGGCCCAATACGCTATCTGAAATAGGAGCCACGTAAATTGAACAAATGTGATAGAATTACGCTGCATTCTTATATTAACCGTAATATAAAATGATCTAATCGGGTCTCTGTTTGCCTTACCCTAGAAGTTTAATAGTGTATTTCACGCGCCATTTCATGCGCTTTGTGATGCCGCTTAGCCCAATATGCTATCTGAAACAGGAGCGACGTAAATTGAACAAATGTGATAGAATTACACTGCATTCTTATATTTACCATAATGTAAAATGATCTAAACGGGTCTCTGTTTGCCTTACCCTAGAAGTTTGATAGTGCATTTTACTCGCCATTTCATGCGCTTTGTGGTGCCGCTTAGCCCAATACCCTATCTGAAATAGGAGCGACGTAAATTGAACGAATGTGATATAATTTCGCTGAATTCTTAAATTAACCATAATATAAAATGATCTAATCGGGTCTCTGGTTGCCCTACCCTAGAAGTTTAATAGCGCATTTTACTCGCCATTTCATGCGCTTTGAGATGCCGCTTAGCCCAATACGCTATCTGAAATAGGAGCGACGTAAATTGAACGAATGTGATAGAATTTCGCTGAATTCTTATATTAACCATAATGTAAAATGATCTAATCGGTTCTCTGTGCTCCCTGACCTAGAAGTTTAATACTGCATTTCACTCGCCATTTCATGCGCTTTGAGATGCCGCTTAGCCCAATACGCTATCTGAAATAGGAGCGACGCAAATTGAGCAAATGTGATAGAATTTTGCTGAATTCTTATATTAACCGTAATATAAAATGATCTAATCGGGTCTCTGTTTGCCTTACCCTAGAAGCTTCATAGTGCATTTTACTCGCCACTCCATGCGCTTTGTGATGCCGCTTAGCCCAATACGCTATCTGAAATAGGAGCGACGCAAATTGAGCAAATGTGATAGAATCTTGCTGTATTCTTATAATAACCGTAATATAAAATGATCTAATCGGGTCTCTGTTTGCCTTACCCTAGAAGCTTCATAGTGCATTTTACTCGCCACTCCATGCGCTTTGAGATGCCGCTTAGCCCAATACGCTTTCTGAAATAGGAGCGACGTAAATTGAACGAATGTGATATAATTTCGCTGAATTCTTAAATTAACCATAATATAAAATGATCTAATTGGGTCTCTGTTTGCCCTACCCTAGAAGTTTAATAGCGCATTTTACTCGCCATTTGATGCGCTTTGAGATGCCGCATAGCCCAATACGCTATCCGAAATAGGAGCCACGTAAATTGAACAAATGTGATAGAATTACGCTGAATTCTTAAATTAACCATAATATTAAATGACCTAATAGGGTCCCTGGTTGCCCTACCCTAGAAGTTTAACAGCGCATTTTACTCGGCATTTCATGCGCTTTGAGATGCCGCTTAGCCCAAAACGCTATCTGAAATAGGAGCGACGTAAATTGAACGAATGTGATAGAATTACGCTGCATTCTTATATTAACCGTAATATAAAATGATCTAATCGGGTCTCTGTTTGCCTTACCCTAGAAGTTTAATAGTGTATTTCACTCGCGATTTCATGCGCTTTGTGATGCCGCTTAGCCCATTACGCTATCTGAAATAGGAGCGACGTAAATTGAACAAATGTGATAGAATTTCGCTGTATTATTATATTAACCATAATGTAAAATGATCTAATCGGGTCTCTGTGCTCCCTAACCTAGAAGTTTAATACTGCATTTCACTCGCCATTTCATGCGCTTTGAGATGCCGCTTAGCCCAATACGCTACCTGGAATAGGAGCGAGGTAAATTGATCAATAGTGATAGAATTTCGCAGAATTCTTATTTTAAACGAAATATAAAATTATATAATCGGGTATCTGATTGCCCTTTCATAGAAGTTTAATAGTGCATTTTACTCGCCATTTCATGCGCTTTGAGATGCTGCTTAGCCCAATACGCTAGCTGAAATAGGAGCGACGCAAATTGAACAAATGTGATAGAATTTTGCTGAATTCTTATATTAACCGTAATATAAAATGATCTAATCGGGTCACTGTTTGCCTTACCCTAGAAGCTTCATAGTGCATTTTACTCGCCACTTCATGCGCTTTGAGATGCCGCTTAGCCCAATACGCTATCTGAAATAGGAGCGACGTAAATTGAACGATTGTGATATAATTTCGCTGAATTCTTGAATTAACCATAATATAAAATGATCTAATTGGGTCTCTGTTTGCCCTACCCTAGAAGTTTAATAGCGCATTTTACTCGGCATTTCATGCGCTTTGAGATGCCGCTTAGCCCAATACGCTATCTGAAATAGGAGCGACGTAAATTGAACGAATGTGATAGAATTTCGCTGAATTCTTAAATTAACCATAATATAAAATGATCTAATCGGGTCTCTGGTTGCCCTACCCTAGAAGTTTGATAGTGCATTTTATTCGCCATTTCCTGCGCTTTGAGATGCCGCTCAGCCCAATACGCTATCTGAAATAGGAGCGACGTAAATTGAACAAATGTGATAGAATTACGCTGCATTCTTATTTTAACCGTAATATAAAATGATATAATCGGGTCTCTGTTCGCCCTACCCTAGAAGTTTAACAGCGCATTATATTCGCCATTCCACGCGCTTTAAGATGCCGCCTAGCCCAGTACGCTATCTGAAATAGGAGCGACGTAAATTGAACAAATGTGATAGAATTACTCTGCATTCTTATATTAACCATAATGTAAAATGATCTAAACGGGTCTCTGTTTGCCTTACCCTACAAGTTTAATTGAGCATTTTGCACACCATTTCATGCGCTTTGTGATGCCGCTTAGCCCAGTACGCTATCTGAAATAGGAGCGACATAAATTGAACAAATGTGATAGAATTTCGCTGAATTCTTATATTAACCATAATGTAAAATGATCTAATCGGCTCTCTGTTCGCCCTACCCCAGAGGTTTAATAGTGCATTTTACTCGCCATTTCATGCGCTTTGAGATGCCGCTTAGCCCAATACGCTATCTGAAGTAGGAGCGACGTAAATTGAACAAATGTGATAGAACTTCGATGAATTCTTAAATTAACAATAATATAAAATGACCTAATCTGGTCTCCGTTTGCCCTACCCTAGAAGTTTAATAGTGCATTTTACTCGCCATTTCATGCGCTTTGAGATGGCGCTTAGCCCAATGCGCTAGCTGAAATATGAGCGTCGTGAATTGAACAAATGTGATAGAATTACGCTGCATTCTTATTTTAACCGTAATATAAAATGATATAATCGGGTCTCTGTTTGCCCTACCCTAGAAGTTTAATAGTGTATTTCACTCCCGATTTCATGCGCTTTGTGATGCCGCTTAGCCCAATACGCTATCTGAAATAGAAGCGACGTAAATTGAACAAATGTGATAGAATTACGCTGAATTCTTATATTAACCATAATGTAAAATGATCTAATAGGGTCTCTGTTTGCCCTACCCTAGAAGTTTTAGAGTGCATTTCACTCGTCATTTCATGCGCTTTGAGATGCCGCTCAGCCCAATACGCTATCTGTAATAGGAGCGACGTAAATTGAACAAATGTGGTAGAATTTCGCTGAATTCTTAAATTAGCCATAATATAAAATGATCTAATCGGGTCTCTGTTTGCCCTATCCTAGAACTTTAATAGTGCATTTTACTCGCCATTTCATGCGCTTTGAGATGCCGCTTAGCCCAGTACACTGTCTGAAGTAGGAGCGACGTAATTTGAACGAATGTGATATAATTTCGCTGAATTATTAAATTAACCATAATATAAAATGATCTAATCGGGTCTCTGTTTGCCCTACCCTAGAAGTTGAATAGCGCATTTTACTCGCCATTTCATGCGCTTTGAGATGCCGCTTAGCCCAATACGCTATCTGAAATAGGAGCGACGTAAATTGAACGAATGTGGTAGAATTTCGCTGAATTCTTAAATTAACCATAATATAAAATGATCTAATCGTGTCTCTGGTTGCCCTACCCTAAAAGTTTGATAGTGCATTTTATTCGCCATTTCATGCGCTTTGAGATGCCGCTTAGCCCAATACGCTATCTGAAATAGGAGCGGCGGAAATTGAACAAATGTGATAGAATTTCGCTGACTTCTCATATTAACCATAATGTAAAATGATCTAATCGGGTCTCTGTTTGCCTTACCCTAGATGCTTCATAGTGCATTTTACTCGCCACTTCATGCGGTTTGAGCTGCCGCTTAGCCCAATACGCTATCTGAAATAGGAGCGACGTAAATTGAACAAATGTGATAGAATTACACTGCATTCTTATATTAACCATAATGTAAAATGATCTAAACGGGTCTCTGTTTGCCTGACCCTAGAAGTTTGATAGTGCATTTTATTCGCCATTTCATGCGCTTTGAGATGCCGGTTAGCCCAATACGCTACCTGAAATAGAAACGACGTAAATTGAAAAAATGTGTTTGAATTTCGCTGAATTCTTATATTAACCATAATGTAAAATGATCTAATCGGGTCCCTGTTCGACCTACCCTAGAAGTTTAATAGTACATTTCACTCGTCATTTCATTCGCTTTGAGATGCCGCTTAGCCCAATACGCTATCTGAAATAGGAGCGAAGTAAATTGAACAAATGCGATAGAATTTCGCTGAATTCTTAAATTAACCGTAATATAAAATGATATAATCGGGTCTCTGTTCGCCCTACCCTAGAAGTTTAACAGCGCATTATATTCGCCATTCCACGCGCTTTAAGATGCCGCCTAGCCCAGTACGCTATCTGAAATAGGAGCGACGTAAATTGAACAAATGTGATAGAATTACTCTGCATTCTTATATTAACCTTAATGTAAAATGATCTAAACGGGTCTCTGTTTGCCTTACCCTACAAGTTTAATTGAGCATTTTGCACACCATTTCATGCGCTTTGTGATGCCGCTTAGCCCAGTACGCTATCTGAAATAGGAGCGACATAAATTGAACAAATGTGATAGAATTTCGCTGAATTCTTATATTAACCATAATGTAAAATGATCTAATCGGCTCTCTGTTCGCACTACCCCAGAGGTTTAATAGTGCATTTTACTCGCCATTTCATGCGCTTTGAGATGCCGCTTAGCCCAATACGCTATCTGAAGTAGGAGCGACGTAAATTGAACAAATGTGATAGAACTTCGATGAATTCTTAAATTAACAATAATATAAAATGACCTAATCTGGTCTCCGTTTGCCCTACCCTAGAAGTTTAATAGTGCATTTTACTCGCCATTTCATGCGCCTTGAGATGGCGCTTAGCCCAATCCGCTAGCTGAAATATGAGCGTCGTGAATTGAACAAATGTGATACAATTCCGCTGAATTCTTATATTAACCATAATGTAAAATGATCTAATCGGGTCTTTGTTTGCCCTACCCTAGAAGGTTAATAGTTCATTTTACTCGCCATTCCACGTGCTTCAAGACGCCGCCTAGCCGAGTACGCTATCTGAAATAGGAGCGACGTAAATTGAACAAATGTGATAGAATTACGCTGAATTCTTATATTAACCATAATGTAAAATGATCTAATCGGCTCTCTGTTCGCCCTACCCCAGAGGTTTAATAGTGCATTTTACTCGCCAGTTCATGCGCTTTGAGATGCCGCTTAGCCCAATACGCTATCTGAAGTAGGAGCGACGTAAATTGTACAAATGTGATAGGATTACGCTGAATTCTTATATTAACCGTAATATAAAATGATCTAAGCAGATCTCTCTTTGCCTTACCCTAGGAGTTTAATAGTGCATTTCACTAGTCATTTCATGCGCTTTCAGATGCCGCGTAGTACAATAAGCTATCTGAAATAGGAGCGACGTAAATTGAACAAATGTGATACAATTTTGCTGAATTCTTAAATTAACAATAATATAAAATGATCTAATCGGGTCTCTGTTTGCCCTACCCTACAAGTTTAATAGTGAATTTTATTCGCCATTTCATGCGCTTTGAGATGCCGCTTAGCCCAGTACGCTATCTGAAATAGGAGCGACATAAATTGAACAAATGTGATAGAATTTCGCTGAATTCTTATATTAACCATAATGTAAAATGATCTAATCGGCTCTCTGTTCGCCCTACCCCAGAGGTTTAATAGTGCATTTTACTCGCCATTTCATGCGCTTTGAGATGCCGCTTAGCCCAATACGCTATCTGAAGTAGGAGCGACGTAAATTGAACAAATGTGATAGAACTTCGATGAATTCTTAAATTAACAATAATATAAAATGACCTAATCTGGTCTCCGTTTGCCCTACCCTAGAAGTTTAATAGTGCATTTTACTCGCCATTTCATGCGCTTTGAGATGGCGCTTAGCCCAATGCGCTAGCTGAAATATGAGCGTCGTGAATTGAACAAATGTGATACAATTCCGCTGAATTCTTATATTAACCATAATGTAAAATGATCTAATCGGGTCTTTGTTTGCCCTACCCTAGAAGGTTAACAGTTCATTTTACTCGCCATTCCACGTGCTTCAAGACGCCGCCTAGCCGAGTACGCTATCTGAAATAGGAGCGACGTAGATTGAACAAATGTGATACAATTTCGCTGAATTCCTAAATTAACCATAATGTAAAATGATCTAATCGGGTCCCTGTTCGACCTACCCTAGAAGTTTAATAGTACATTTCACTCGGCATTTCATTCGCTTTGAGATGCCGCTTAGCCCAATACGCTATCTGAAATAGGAGCGAAGTAAATTGAACAAATGCGATAGAATTTCGCTGTATTCTTAAATTAACCATAATATAAAATGATCTAATCGGGTCTCTGATTGCCCCACCCTAGAAGTTTATAGTGCATTTTACTAGCCATTTCATGCGCTTTGAGATGCCGCTTAGCCCAATACGCTATCTGAAATAGGAGCGACGTAAATTTAACAAATGTGATAGAAGTACGCTGAATTATTATATTAACCGTAATATAAAATGATGTAATCGGGTCTCTGTTTGCCTTACCCTACAAGTTTAATTGAGCATTTTGCACACCATTTCATGCGCTTTGTGATGCCTCTTAGCCCAGTACGCTATCTGAAATAGGAGCGACATAAATTGAACAAATGTGATAGAATTATGCTGTATTCTTATATTAACCGTAATATAAAATGATATAATCGGGTCACTGTTCGCCCTAATCTAGAAGTTTAATAGTGTATTTTACTCGCCATTTTATGCGCTTTGCGATGCCGCATAGCCCAATACGCTATCTGAAATAGGAGCGACATAAATTGAACAAATGTGATAGAATTTCGCTGAATTCTTATATTAACCATAATGTAAAATGATCTACACGGGTCTCTGTTTGCCTTACCCTACAAGTTTAATTGAGCATTTTGCACACCATTTCATGCGCTTTGTGATGCCGCTTAGCCCAGTACGCTATCTGAAATAGGAGCGACATAAATTGAACAAATGTGATAGAATTTCGCTGAATTCTTATATTAACCATAATGTAAAATGATCTAATCGGCTCTCTGTTCGCCCTACCCCAGAGGTTTAATAGTGCATTTTACTCGCCATTTCATGCGCTTTGAGATGCCGCTTAGCCCAATACGCTATCTGAAGTAGGAGCGACGTAAATTGAACAAATGTGATAGAACTTCGATGAATTCTTAAATTAACAATAATATAAAATGACCTAATCTGGTCTCCGTTTGCCCTACCCTAGAAGTTTAATAGTGCATTTTACTCGCCATTTCATGCGCTTTGAGATGGCGCTTAGCCCAATGCGCTAGCTGAAATATGAGCGTCGTGAATTGAACAAATGTGATAGAATTACGCTGCATTCTTATTTTAACCGTAATATAAAATGATATAATCGGGTCTCTGTTTGCCCTACCCTAGAAGTTTAATAGTGTATTTCACTCCCGATTTCATGCGCTTTGTGATGCCGCTTAGCCCAATACGCTATCTGAAATAGGAGCGACGTAAATTGAACAAATGTGATAGAATTACGCTGAATTCTTATATTAACCATAATGTAAAATGATCTAATAGGGTCTCTGTTTGCCCTACCCTAGAAGTTTTAGAGTGCATTTCACTCGTCATTTCATGCGCTTTGAGATGCCGCTCAGCCCAATACGCTATCTGTAATAGGAGCGACGTAAATTGAACAAATGTGGTAGAATTTCGCTGAATTCTTAAATTAGCCATAATATAAAATGATCTAATCGGGTCTCTGTTTGCCCTATCCTAGAACTTTAATAGTGCATTTTACTCGCCATTTCATGCGCTTTGAGATGCCGCTTAGCCCAGTACACTGTCTGAAGTAGGAGCGACGTAATTTGAACGAATGTGATATAATTTCGCTGAATTCTTAAATTAACCATAATATAAAATGATCTAATCGGGTCTCTGTTTGCCCTACCCTAGAAGTTGAATAGCGCATTTTACTCGCCATTTCATGCGCTTTGAGATGCCGCTTAGCCCAATACGCTATCTGAAATACTAGCGACGTAAATTGAACGAATGTGGTAGAATTTCGCTGAATTCTTAAATTAACCATAATATAAAATGATCTAATCGTGTCTCTGGTTGCCCTACCCTAAAAGTTTGATAGTGCATTTTATTCGCCATTTCATGCGCTTTGAGATGCCGCTTAGCCCAATACGCTATCTGAAATAGGAGCGGCGGAAATTGAACAAATGTGATAGAATTTCGCTGACTTCTCATATTAACCATAATGTAAAATGATCTAATCGGGTCTCTGTTTGCCCTACCCTAGAAGTTTAATAGTGCATTTTACTCGACCTTTCATGCGCTTTGAGATGTCGCTTAGCCCAATACGCTATCTGAATTAGGAGCGACGTAGATTGAACAAGTGTGATAGAATTGTGCTGAATTCTTATATTAACCGTAATATAAAATGATCTAATCGGGTCTCTGTTTGCCTTATCATAGAAGTTTAAGAGCGCATTTTGCTCGCCATTCCACGCGCTTGAAGATGCCGCTTAGCCCAGGACGCTATCTGAAATAGGAGCGACGTAAATTGAACAGATGTGATAGAATTACGCTGCATTCTTATATTAACCGTAATATAAAATGATCTAATCGGGTCTCTGTTTGCCTTACCCTAGATGCTTCATAGTGCATTTTACTCGCCACTTCATGCGCTTTGAGCTGCCGCTTAGCCCAATACGCTATCTGAAATAGGAGCGACGTAAATTGAACAAATGTGATAGAATTACACTGCATTCTTATATTAACCATAATGTAAAATGATCTAAACGGGTCTCTGTTTGCCTGACCCTAGAAGTTTGATAGTGCATTTTATTCGCCATTTCATGCGCTTTGAGATGCCGCTTAGCCCAATACGCTACCTGAAATAGAAACGACGTAAATTGAAAAAATGTGTTTGAATTTCGCTGAATTCTTATATTAACCATAATGTAAAATGATCTAATCGGGTCCCTGTTCGACCTACCCTAGAAGTTTAATAGTACATTTCACTCGTCATTTCATTCGCTTTGAGATGCCGCTTAGCCCAATACGCTATCTGAAATAGGAGCGAAGTAAATTGAACAAATGCGATAGAATTTCGCTGAATTCTTAAATTAACCGTAATATAAAATGATATAATCGGGTCTCTGTTCGCCCTACCCTAGAAGTTTAACAGCGCATTATATTCGCCATTCCACGCGCTTTAAGATGCCGCCTAGCCCAGTACGCTATCTGAAATAGGAGCGACGTAAATTGAACAAATGTGATAGAATTACTCTGCATTCTTATATTAACCTTAATGTAAAATGATCTAAACGGGTCTCTGTTTGCCTTACCCTACAAGTTTAATTGAGCATTTTGCACACCATTTCATGCGCTTTGTGATGCCGCTTAGCCCAGTACGCTATCTGAAATAGGAGCGACATAAATTGAACAAATGTGATAGAATTTCGCTGAATTCTTATATTAACCATAATGTAAAATGATCTAATCGGCTCTCTGTTCGCCCTACCCCAGAGGTTTAATAGTGCATTTTACTCGCCATTTCATGCGCTTTGAGATGCCGCTTAGCCCAATACGCTATCTGAAGTAGGAGCGACGTAAATTGAACAAATGTGATAGAACTTCGATGAATTCTTAAATTAACAATAATATAAAATGACCTAATCTGGTCTCCGTTTGCCCTACCCTAGAAGTTTAATAGTGCATTTTACTCGCCATTTCATGCGCCTTGAGATGGCGCTTAGCCCAATCCGCTAGCTGAAATATGAGCGTCGTGAATTGAACAAATGTGATACAATTCCGCTGAATTCTTATATTAACCATAATGTAAAATGATCTAATCGGGTCTTTGTTTGCCCTACCCTAGAAGGTTAATAGTTCATTTTACTCGCCATTCCACGTGCTTCAAGACGCCGCCTAGCCGAGTACGCTATCTGAAATAGGAGCGACGTAAATTGAACAAATGTGATAGAATTACGCTGAATTCTTATATTAACCATAATGTAAAATGATCTAATCGGCTCTCTGTTCGCCCTACCCCAGAGGTTTAATAGTGCATTTTACTCGCCAGTTCATGCGCTTTGAGATGCCGCTTAGCCCAATACGCTATCTGAAGTAGGAGCGACGTAAATTGTACAAATGTGATAGGATTACGCTGAATTCTTATATTAACCGTAATATAAAATGATCTAAGCAGATCTCTCTTTGCCTTACCCTAGGAGTTTAATAGTGCATTTCACTAGTCATTTCATGCGCTTTCAGATGCCGCGTAGTACAATAAGCTATCTGAAATAGGAGCGACGTAAATTGAACAAATGTGATACAATTTTGCTGAATTCTTAAATTAACAATAATATAAAATGATCTAATCGGGTCTCTGTTTGCCCTACCCTACAAGTTTAATAGTGCATTTTATTCGCCATTTCATGCGCTTTGAGATGCCGCTTAGCCCAGTACGCTATCTGAAATAGGAGCGACATAAATTGAACAAATGTGATAGAATTTCGCTGAATTCTTATATTAACCATAATGTAAAATGATCTAATCGGCTCTCTGTTCGCCCTACCCCAGAGGTTTAATAGTGCATTTTACTCGCCATTTCATGCGCTTTGAGATGCCGCTTAGCCCAATACGCAATCTGAAGTAGGAGCGACGTAAATTGAACAAATGTGATAGAACTTCGATGAATTCTTAAATTAACAATAATATAAAATGACCTAATCTGGTCTCCGTTTGCCCTACCCTAGAAGTTTAATAGTGCATTTTACTCGCCATTTCATGCGCTTTGAGATGGCGCTTAGCCCAATGCACTAGCTGAAATATGAGCGTCGTGAATTGAACAAATGTGATACAATTCCGCTGAATTCTTATATTAACCATAATGTAAAATGATCTAATCGGGTCTTTGTTTGCCCTACCCTAGAAGGTTAATAGTTCATTTTACTCGCCATTCCACGTGCTTCAAGACGCCGCCTAGCCGAGTACGCTATCTGAAATAGGAGCGACGTAGATTGAACAAATGTGATACAATTTCGCTGAATTCCTAAATTAACCATAATGTAAAATGATCTAATCGGGTCCCTGTTCGACATACCCTAGAAGTTTAATAGTACATTTCACTCGGCATTTCATTCGCTTTGAGATGCCGCTTAGCCCAATACGCTATCTGAAATAGGAGCGAAGTAAATTGAACAAATGCGATAGAATTTCGCTGTATTCTTAAATTAACCATAATATAAAATGATCTAATCGGGTCTCTGATTGCCCCACCCTAGAAGTTTATAGTGCATTTTACTAGCCATTTCATGCGCTTTGAGATGCCGCTTAGCCCAATACGCTATCTGAAATAGGAGCGACGTAAATTTAACAAATGTGATAGAAGTACGCTGAATTATTATATTAACCGTAATATAAAATGATGTAATCGGGTCTCTGTTTGCCTTACCCTACAAGTTTAATTGAGCATTTTGCACACCATTTCATGCGCTTTGTGATGCCTCTTAGCCCAGTACGCTATCTGAAATAGGAGCGACATAAATTGAACAAATGTGATAGAATTTCGCTGAATTCTTATATTAACCATAATGTAAAATGATCTAATCGGCTCTCTGTTCGCCCTACCCCAGAGGTTTAATAGTGCATTTTACTCGCCATTTCATGCGCTTTGAGATGCCGCTTAGCCCAATACGCTATCTGAAGTAGGAGCGACGTAAATTGAACAAATGTGATAGAACATCGATGAATTCTTAAATTAACAATAATATAAAATGACCTAATCGGGTCTCCGTTTGCCCTACCCTAGAAGTTTAATAGTGTATTTTACTCGCCATTTCATGCGCTTTGAGATGGCGCTTAGCCCAATGCGCTAGCTGAAATATGAGCGTCGTGAATTGAACAAATGTGATACAATTCCGCTGAATTCTTATATTAACCATAATGTAAAATGATCTAATCGGGTCTCTGATTGCCTACCCTACAAGTTTAATAGTGCATTTTACTCGCCATTTCATGCGCTTTGAGGTGCCGCTTTGCCGAATACGCAAACTGAAATAGGAGCGACGTAAGTCGAACAAATGTGATAGAATTTCGCTGAATTCTTATATTAACCGTAATATAAAATGATCTAATCGGGTCTCTGTTTGCCCTACCCTAGAAGTTTAATAGCGCATTTTACTCGCCATTTCATGCGCTTTGAGATGCCGCTTAGCCCAATACGCTGTCTGAAATAGGAGCGACGTAAATTGAACGAATGTGATAGAATTTCGCTGAATTCTTAAATTAACCACAATATAAAATGATCTAACCGGGTCTCTGGTTGCCCTACCCTAGAAGTTTGATAGTGCATTTTACTCGCCCTTTCATGCGCTTTGAGATGTCGCTTAGACCAATACGCTGTCTGAAATAAGAGCGACGTAAATTGAACAAATGTGATATAATTTCGCTGAATTCTTAAAGTAACCATTATGTAAAATGATCTAATCGGGTCTCTGTTTGCCTTATCATAGAAGCTTAATAGTGCATTTTACTCGCCATTTCACGCGCTTTAAGATGCCGCTTAGCCCAGGACGCTATCTGAAATAGGAGCGACGTAAATTGAACAAATGTGATAGAATTACGCTGCACTCTTATATTAACCGTAATATAAAATGATCTAATCGGGTCTCTGTTTGCCTTACTCTAGAAGCTTCATAGTCTTTTTTACTCGCCACTTCATGCGCTTTGAGATGCCGCTTCGCCCAATACGGTATCTGAAATAGGAGCGACGTAAATTGAACAAATGTGATAGAATTACGCTGAATTCTTATATTAACCATAATGTAAAATGATCTAATCGGGTCTTTGTTTGCCGTATCCTAGAAGTTTAATAGCGCATTATATTCGCCATTTCACGCGCTTTAAGATGCCGCCTAGCCCAGTGCGCTATCTGAAATAGGAGCGACGTAAATTGAACAAATGTGGTAGAATTACACTGCATTCTTATATTAACCATAATGTAAAATGATCTAAACGGGTCTCTGTTTGCCTTTCCCTAGAAGTTTGAAAGTGAATTTTACTCGCCATTTCATGCGCTTTGTGGTGCCGCTTAGCCCAATACCCTATCTGAAATAGGAGCGACGTAAATTGAACGAATGTGACATAATTTCGTTGAATTCTTAAATTAACCATAATATAAAACGATCTAATCGGGTCTCTGGTTGCCCTACCCTAGAAGATTAGTAGCGCATTTTACTCGGCATTTCATGCGCTTTGAGATGCCTCTTAGCCCAATACGCTATCTGAAATAGGAGCGACGTAAATTGAACGAATGTGATAGAATTTCGCTGAATTCTTAAATTAACCATAATATAAAATGATCTAATCGGGTCTCTGGTTGCCCTACCCTAGAAGTTTAACAGTTCATTTTACTCGCCATTTCATGCGCTTTGAGATGCCGCTTAGACCAATACGCTATCTGAAATGGGAGCGACGTAAATTCAACAAATGTGATAGATCTACGCTGAATTCTTATATTAACCGTAATATAAAATGATATCATCGGGTCTCTGTTGGCCTTACCCTAGAAGTTTGATAGTGCATTTTACTCGCCATTTCATGCGCTTTGAGATTCCGCTTAGCCCAATACGCTATCTGAAATGGGAGCGTCGTAAGTTGAACAAATGTGATAGAATTTCGCTGAATTCTTAAATTAACCATAATATAAAATAATCTAATCGGGTCTCTGTTTGCCCTACCCTAGAAGTTTAACAGTTCATTTTACTCGCCATTTCATGCGCTTTGAGATGCCGCTTAGCCCACGACGCTATCTGAAATAGGAGCGACGTAAATTGAACAAATGTGATAGAATTTCGCTGAATTCTTAAACCAACCATAATATAAAATGATCTAATCGGGTCTCTGTTTGCCCGACCCTAGAAGTTTAATAGTTCATTTTACTCGCCATTTCATGCGCTTTGAGATGCCGCTTAGCCCAAGACGCTATCTGAAATAGGAGCGACGTAAATTGAACAAATGTGATAGAATTTCGCTGAATTCTTATATTAACCATAATGTAAAATGATCTAATCGGGTCTTTGTTTGCCGTATCCTAGAAGTTTAATAGCGCATTATATTCGCCATTTCACGCGCTTTAAGATGCCGCCTAGCCCAGTGCGCTATCTGAAATAGCAGCGACGTAAATTGAACAAATGTGGTAGAATTACACTGCATTCTTATATTAACCATAATGTAAAATGATCTAAACGGGTCTCTGTTTGCCTTTCCCTAGAAGTTTGAAAGTGCATTTTACTCGCCATTTCATGCGCTTTGTGGTGCCGCTTAGCCCAATACCCTATCTGAAATAGGAGCGACGTAAATTGAACGAATGTGACATAATTTCGTTGAATTCTTAAATTAACCATAATATAAAACGATCTAATCGGGTCTCTGGTTGCCCTACCCTAGAAGATTAGTAGCGCATTTTACTCGGCATTTCATGCGCTTTGAGATGCCTCTTAGCCCAATACGCTATCTGAAATAGGAGCGACGTAAATTGAACGAATGTGATAGAATTTCGCTGAATTCTTAAATTAACCATAATATAAAATGATCTAATCGGGTCTCTGGTTGCCCTACCCGAGAAGTTTAACAGTTCATTTTACTCGCCATTTCATGCGCTTTGAGATGCCGCTTAGACCAATACGCTATCTGAAATGGGAGCGACGTAAATTCAACAAATGTGATAGATCTACGCTGAATTCTTATATTAACCGTAATATAAAATGATATCATCGGGTCTCTGTTGGCCTTACCCTAGAAGTTTGATAGTGCATTTTACTCGCCATTCCACGCGCTTTAAGATGCCGCTTAGCCCAGTAGGCTATCTGAAATAGGAGCGACGTAAATTGAACAAATGTGATAGAATTACGCTGAATTCTTATATTAACCATAATGTAAAATGATCTAATCGGGTCTTTGTTTGCCGTATCCTAGAAGTTTAATAGCGCATTATATTCGCCATTTCACGCGCTTTACGATGCCGCCTAGCCCAGTGCGCTATCTGAAATAGGAGCGACGTAAATTGAACAAATGTGGTAGAATTACACTGCATTCTTATATTAACCATAATGTAAAATGATCTAAACGGGTCTCTGTTTGCCTTTCCCTAGAAGTTTGAAAGTGCATTTTACTCGCCATTTCATGCGCTTTGTGGTGCCGCTTAGCCCAATACCCTATCTGAAATAGGAGCGACGTAAATTGAACGAATGTGACATAATTTCGTTGAATTCTTAAATTAACCATAATATAAAACGATCTAATCGGGTCTCTGGTTGCCCTACCCTAGAAGATTAGTAGCGCATTTTACTCGGCATTTCATGCGCTTTGAGATGCCTCTTAGCCCAATACGGTATCTGAAATACGAGCGACGTAAATTGAACGAATGTGATAGAATTTCGCTGAATTCTTATATGAAACAAAATATAAAATGATCTAATCGGGCCTCTGATTGCCCTATCATAGAAGTTTAATAGTGCATTTTACTCGCCATTTCATGCGCTTTAAGATGCCCCTTAGGCCAATACGCTATCTGAAATTGGAGCTACGTAAATTGAACAAATGTGATAGAATTTCGCTGAATTCTTAAATTAACCATAATATAAAATGATCTAATAGGGTCTCTGTTTGCCTTACCCTAGAAGTTTAATAGTGCATTTTACTCGCCATTTCATGCGCTTTGAGATGCCCCTTAGGCCAATACGCTATCTGAAGTAGGAGCGACGTAAATTGAATAAATGTGATAGAATGTCGCTGAATTCTTAAATTAACCATAATATAAAATGATCTAATCTGATCTCTGTTCGCCTTACCCCAGAAGTTTAATAGTGCATTTTACTCGCCATTTGATGCGCTTTGAGATGCCGCTTAGCCCAATATGCTATCTGAGATTGGAGCGACGTAAATTGAACAAATGTGATAGAATTACGCTGCATTCTTATATGAACCGTTATATAAAATGATCTAGTCGGGTCTCTGTTTGCCTTCCCTAGAAGTTTAATAGTGCATTTTTCTCGCCATTTCATGCCCTTTGAGATGCCGCTTAGCCCAATACGCTATCTGAAATAGTAGCGACGTAAATTGAACGAATGTGATAGAATCTCGCTGCATTCTTATGTTAACCGTAATATAAAGTGATCTCATCGGGTCTCTGTTTGCCTTACCCTAGAAGTTCGATAGTGTATTTTACTCGCCAGTTCATGCGCTTTGAGATGCCGCATAGCCCAATACGCTATCTGAAATAGGAGCGACGTAAATTGAACGAATGTGATAGAATTTAGCTGAATTTTTAAATTAATCATAATATAAAATGATCTAATCGGGACTCTGTTTGCCCTACCCTAGAAGTATAATAATGCATTTTACACGCCATTTCATGCGCTTTGAGATGCCGCTTAGCCGAATACGCTATCTGAAATAGGAGCGACGTAAATTGGACAAATGTGATAGAATTACGCCGTATCCTTATATTAACCGTAATTTAAAATGATGTAATCGGGTCTCTGTTTGCCGTACCCTCGAAGTTTAATAGTGCATTTTACTCGCCATTTCATGCGCTTTGAGATGCCGCTTAGCCCAATACGCTATCTGAAAAAGGAGCGACGTAAATTGAACAAATGTGGTAGAATTTCGCTGAATTCTTAAATTAACCATAATATAAAATGATCTAATCGGGTCTCTGTTTGCCCTACCCTAGAAGTTTAATAGTGCAATTTACTCGCCATTTCATGCGCTTTGAAAAGCCGCTCAACCCAATACGCTATCTAAAATAGGAGCGACGTAAATTGTAGAAATGTGATAGAATTACGCTGAATTCTTATATTAACCGTAATATAAAATGATGTAATCCTGTCTCTGTTTGCCTCACCCTAGAAGTTTGATAGTGCATTTTACTCGCCATTTCATGCGCTTTGAGATGCCGCTTAGACTAATACGCTATCTGAAATAGAAGCGACGTAAATTGAGCGAATGTGATAGAATTTCGCTGAATTCTTAAATTAACCATAATATAAAATGATCTAATCGGGTCTCTGGTTGCTCTACCCTAGAAGTTTAACAGTGCATTTTACTCGCCATTTCATGCGCTTTGAGATGCCGCTTAGCCCAATACGCTATCTGAAATAGGAGCGACGTAAATTGAACAAATGTGATAGAATTTCGCTGAATTCTTAAATTAACCGTAATATGAAATGATCTAATCGGGTCTCTGTTTGCCCTACGCTAGAAGTTCGATAGTGCATTTTACTCGCCATTGCATGCGCTTTGAGATGCCGCTTAGACCAATACGCTATCTGAAATAGGAGCGGCGTAAATTGAACAAATGTGATAAAATTTCGCTGAATTCTTATATTATCCATAATGTAAAATGATATCATCGGGTCTCTGTTGGCCTTACCCTAGAAGTTTGATAGTGCATTCTACTCGCCATTTCATGCGCTTTGAGATTCCGCTTAGCCCAATACGCTATCTGAAATAGGAGCGACGTAAGTGGAACAAATGTGATAGAATTTCGCTGAATTCTTAAATTAACCATAATATAAAATAATCTAATCGGGTCTCTGTTTGCCCTACCCTAGAAGTTTAACAGTTCATTTTACTCGCCATTTCATGCGCTTTGAGATGCCGCTTAGCCCAAGACGCTATCTGAAATAGGAGCGACGTAAATTGAACAAATGTGATAGAATTTCGCTGAATTCTTAAACTAACCATAATATAAAATGATCTAATCGGGTCTCTGTTTGCCCGACCCTAGAAGTTTAATAGTTCATTTTACTTGCCATTTCATGCGCTTTGAGATGCCGCTTAGCCCAAGACGCTATCTGAAATAGGAGCGACGTAAATTGAACAAATGTGATAGAATTTCGCTGAATTCTTATATTAACCATAATGTAAAATTATATAACCGGGTCTCTGTTCGCCCCACTCTAGAAGTTTAATACTGCATTTCACTCGACATTCCACACGCTTTAGGATGCCGCCCAACCCAGTAGGCGATCTGAAATAGGAGCGACATCAATTGAACAAATGTGATAGAATTACGCTGAATTCTTATGTTAACCGTAATATAAAATGATCTAATCTGGTCTCTGTTTGCCTTACCCCAGAAGTTTAATAGTGCATTTTACTCGCCATTTCATGCGCTTTGAGATGCCGCTTAGCCCAATACGCTATATGAAATAGGAGCGATGTATATTGAACAAATGTGATAGAATTTCACTGAATTCCTCATATTAACCATAATGTAAAATTATATAATCGTGTCTCTGTTCGCCCCACCCTAGAAGTTTAATACTGCATTTCACTCGACATTCCACACGCTTTAGGATGCCGCCTAGTCCAGTAGGCGATCTGAAATAGGAGCGACGTCAATTGAACAAATGTGATAGAATTACGCTGATTTCTTATATTATCCATAATGTAAAATGATCTAATCGGATCTCTGTTCGCCCTACCCTAGAAGCTTAATAGTGCATTTTACTCGCCATTTCATGCGCTTTGAGATGCCGCTTAGCTGAATACGCTATCTGAAATAGGAGCGACGTAAATTGAACGAATGTGACATAATTTCGTTGAATTCTTAAATTAACCATAATATAAAACGATCTAATCGGGTCTCTGGTTGCCCTACCCTAGAAGATTAGTAGCGCATTTTACTCGGCATTTCATGCGCTTTGAGATGCCTCTTAGCCCAATACGCTATCTGAAATAGGAGCGACGTAAATTGAACGAATGTGATAGAATTTCGCTGAATTCTTAAATTAACCATAATATAAAATGATCTAATCGGGTCTCTGGTTGCCGTACCCTAGAAGTTTAACAGTTCATTTTACTCGCCATTTCATGCGCTTTGAGATGCCGCTTAGACCAATACGCTATCTGAAATGGGAGCGACGTAAATTCAACAAATGTGATAGATCTACGCTGAATTCTTATATTAACCGTAATATAAAATGATATCATCGGGTCTCTGTTGGCCTTACCCTAGAAGTTTGATAGTGCATTTTACTCGCCATTTCATGCGCTTTGAGATTCCGCTTAGCCCAATACGCTATCTGAAATGGGAGCGTCGTAAGTTGAACAAATGTGATAGAATTTCGCTGAATTCTTAAATTAACCATAATATAAAATAATCTAATCGGGTCTCTGTTTGCCCTACCCTAGAAGTTTAACAGTTCATTTTACTCGCCATTTCATGCGCTTTGAGATGCCGCTTAGCCCAAGACGCTATCTGAAATAGGAGCGACGTAAATTGAACAAATGTGATAGAATTTCGCTGAATTCTTAAACCAACCATAATATAAAATGATCTAATCGGGTCTCTGTTTGCCCGACCCTAGAAGTTTAATAGTTCATTTTACTCGCCATTTCATGCGCTTTGAGATGCCGCTTAGCCCAAGACGCTATCTGAAATAGGAGCGACGTAAATTGAACAAATGTGATAGAATTTCGCTGAATTCTTATATTAACCATAATGTAAAATGATCTAATCGGGTCTTTGTTTGCCGTATCCTAGAACTTTAATAGCGCATTATATTCGCCATTTCACGCGCTTTAAGATGCCGCCTAGCCCAGTGCGCTATCTGAAATAGCAGCGACGTAAATTGAACAAATGTGGTAGAATTACACTGCATTCTTATATTAACCATAATGTAAAATGATCTAAACAGGTCTCTGTTTGCCTTTCCCTAGAAGTTTGAAAGTGAATTTTACTCGCCATTTCATGCGCTTTGTGGTGCCGCTTAGCCCAATACCCTATCTGAAATAGGAGCGACGTAAATTGAACGAATGTGACATAATTTCGTTGAATTCTTAAATTAACCATAATATAAAACGATCTAATCGGGTCTCTGGTTGCCCTACCCTAGAAGATTAGTAGCGCATTTTACTCGGCATTTCATGCGCTTTGAGATGCCTCTTAGCCCAATACGGTATCTGAAATACGAGCGACGTAAATTGAACGAATGTGATAGAATTTCGCTGAATTCTTATATGAAACAAAATATAAAATGATCTAATCGGGCCTCTGATTGCCCTATCATAGAAGTTTAATAGTGCATTTTACTCGCCATTCCACGCGCTTTAAGAGGCCGCCTAGCACAGTTGGCTATCTGAAATAGGAGCGACGTAAATTGAACAAATGTGATAGAATTACGTTGAATTCTCATATTAACCGTAATGTAAAATGATCTAAACGGGTCTCTGTTTGCCTTACCCTAGAAGTTTATTAGTGCATTTTACTCGCCATTTCATGCGCTTTGAGATGCCGCTTAGCCCAATACGCTATTTGAAATAGGAGCGACGGAAATTGAACAAATGTGATAGAATTTCGCTGAATTCTTATATTAAACAAAATATAAAATGATCTAATCGGGTCTATGATTGCCCAATCATAGAAGTTTAATAGTGCATTTTACTCGCCATTTCATGCGCTTTGAGATGCCCCTTAGGCCAATACGCTATCTGAAATTGGAGCTACGTAAATTGAACAAATGTGATAGAATTTCGCTGAATTCTTAAATTAACCATAATATAAAATGATCTAATAGGGTCTCTGTTTGCCTTACCCTAGAAGTTTAATAGTGCATTTTACTCGCCATTTCATGCGCTTTGAGATGCCCCTTAGGCCAATACGCTATCTGAAGTAGGAGCGACGTAAATTGAATAAATGTGATAGAATGTCGCTGAATTCTTAAATTAACCATAATATAAAATGATCTAATCTGATCTCTGTTCGCCTTACCCCAGAAGTTTAATAGTGCATTTTACTCGCCATTTGATGCGCTTTGAGATGCCGCTTAGCCCAATATGCTATCTGAGATTGGAGCGACGTAAATTGAACAAATGTGATAGAATTACGCTGCATTCTTATATTAACCGTTATATAAAATGATCTAGTCGGGTCTCTGTTTGCCTTCCCTAGAAGTTTAATAGTGCATTTTTCTCGCCATTTCATGCCCTTTGAGATGCCGCTTAGCCCAATACGCTATCTGAAATAGAAGCGACGTAAATTGAACGAATGTGATAGAATCTCGCTGCATTCTTATGTTAACCGTAATATAAAGTGATCTCATCGGGTCTCTGTTTGCCTTACCCTAGAAGTTCGATAGTGTATTTTACTCGCCAGTTCATGCGCTTTGAGATGCCGCATAGCCCAATACGCTATCTGAAATAGGAGCGACGTAAATTGAACGAATGTGATAGAATTTAGCTGAATTTTTAAATTAATCACAATATAAAATGATCTAATCGGGACTCTGTTTGCCCTACCCTAGAAGTATAATAATGCATTTTACACGCCATTTCATGCGCTTTGAGATGCCGCTTAGCCGAATACGCTATCTGAAATAGGAGCGACGTAAATTGGACAAATGTGATAGAATTACGCCGTATCCTTATATTAACCGTAATTTAAAATGATGTAATCGGGTCTCTGTTTGCCGTACCCTCGAAGTTTAATAGTGCATTTTACTCGCCGTTTCATGCGCTTTGAGATGCCGCTTAGCCCAATACGCTATCTGAAAAAGGAGCGACGTAAATTGAACAAATGTGGTAGAATTTCGCTGAATTCTTAAATTAACCATAATATAAAATGATCTAATCGGGTCTCTGTTTGCCCTACCCTAGAAGTTTAATAGTGCAATTTACTCGCCATTTCATGCGCTTTGAAAAGCCGCTCAACCCAATACGCTATCTAAAATAGGAGCGACGTAAATTGAACAAATGTGATAGAATTTCGCTGAATTCTTAAACTAACCATAATATAAAATGATCTAATCGGGTCTCTGTTTGCCCGACCCTAGAAGTTTAATAGTTCATTTTACTCGCCATTTCATGCGCTTTGAGATGCCGCTTAGCCCAAGACGCTATCTGAAATAGGAGCGACGTAAATTGAACAAATGTGATAGAATTTCGCTGAATTCTTATATTAACCATAATGTAAAATTATATAACCGGGTCTCTGTTCGCCCCACTCTAGAAGTTTAATACTGCATTTCACTCGACATTCCACACGCTTTAGGATGCCGCCCAACCCAGTAGGCGATCTGAAATAGGAGCGACATCAATTGAACAAATGTGATAGAATTACGCTGAATTCTTATGTTAACCGTAATATAAAATGATCTAATCTGGTCTCTGTTTGCCTTACCCCAGAAGTTTAATAGTGCATTTTACTCGCCATTTCATGCGCTTTGAGATGCCGCTTAGCCCAATACGCTATATGAAATAGGAGCGATGTATATTGAACAAATGTGATAGAATTTCACTGAATTCCTCATATTAACCATAATGTAAAATTATATAATCGTGTCTCTGTTCGCCCCACCCTAGAAGTTTAATACTGCATTTCACTCGACATTCCACACGCTTTAGGATGCCGCCTAGTCCAGTAGGCGATCTGTAATAGGAGCGACGTCAATTGAACAAATGTGATAGAATTACGCTGAATTCTTATATTATCCATAATGTAAAATGATCTAATCGGATCTCTGTTCGCCCTACCCTAGAAGCTTAATAGTGCATTTTACTCGCCATTTCATGCGCTTTGAGATGCCGCTTATCTGCATACGCTATCTGAAATAGGAGCGACGTAAATTGAACAAATGTGATAGAATTACGCCGTATCCTTATATTAACCGTAATTTAAAATGATCTAATCGGGTATCTGTTTGCCCTACCCTAAAAGTTTAATAGTGCATTTTACTTGAGATTTCATGCGCTTTAAGGTGCCGCCTAGCCCAATACGCTATCTGAAATAGGAGCGACATAAATTGAACAAATGTGATCGAATTACGCAGAATTCTTATATTAACCAAAATATAATACGATCTATTCGGATCTCTGATTGCCCTATCCGAGAAGTTTAGTAGTGCATTTTACTCGACATTTCATGCGCTTTAAGATGCCGCCTAGTCCAATGCGCTATCTGAAATTGGAGCTACGTAAATTGATCAAACGTGATAGAATTACGCATAATTCTTATTTTGCCCATAATATAATACGATCTATTCGGGTCTCTGATTGCCCTATCATAGAAGTTTAATAGTGCATTTTACTCGTCATTTCATGCGCTTTAAGGTGCCGCCTAGTCCAATACGCTATCTGAGATAGGAGCGACATAAATTGAACAAATGTGATAAAATTACGTTGAATTCTTATATTAACAATAATATAAAATGATCTATTCGGATCTCTGATTGCCCTATCCGAGAAGTTTAGTAGTGCATTTTACTCGATATTTCACGCGCTTTAAGATGCCGCCTAGTCCAATACGCTATCTGAAATTGGAGCTACGTAAATTGAACAAACGTGATTGAATTACGCAGAATTCTTATATTAACCATAATATAATACGATCTATTCGGGTCTCTGATTGCCCTATCATAGAAGTCTAGTAGTTCATTTTACTCGGCATTTCATGCGCTTTAAGATGCCGCCTAGTCCAATGCGCTATCTCAAATCGGAGCTACGTAAATTGAACAAACGTGATAGAATTACGCAGAATTCTTATATTAACCATAATATAATACGATGTATTCTGGTCACAGATTGCCCTATCATAGAAGTTTAATAGCGCATTTTACTCGTCATTGCACGCGCTTTAAGATGCCGCCAAGCCCAATACGCTATCTGAAATAGGAGCGACATAAATTGAACAAATGTGATAAAATTACGTTGGATTCGTATATTAACAATAATATAAAATGATCTCATCGGGTCTCTGTTCACCCTACCCTAGAAGTTTGATGGTGCATTTTACTCGTCATTTCATGCGCTTTGCCGTGCCGCTTATCCTAATACGCTATCTGAAATAGGAGCGACGTATATTGAACAAATGTGATTGAATTTCGCTGAATTCTTATATTAACCATAATGTAAAATGATCTAATCGGCTCTCTGGTTGCCCTACCCTAGAAGTTTAATAGTACATTTTACTCGCCATTTCATGTGCTTTGAGATGCCGCTTAGCCCACTACGCTATCTGAGATTGGAGCGACGTAAATTGAACAAATGTGATAGAATTACGCTGCATTCTTATATTAAGCGTTATATAAAATGATCTAGTCGGGTCTCTGTTTGCCTTCCCTAGAAGTTTAATAGTGCATTTTTCTCGCCATTTCATGCGCTTTGAGATGCCGCTTAGCCCAATACGCTATCTGAAATAGAAGCGACGTAAATTGAACGAATGTGATAGAATCTCGCTGCATTCTTATGTTAACCGTAATATAAAGTGATCTCATAGGGTCTCTGTTTGCCTTACCCTAGAAGTTCGATAGTGTATTTTACTCGCCAGTTCATGCGCTTTGAGATGCCGCATAGCCCAATACGCTATCTGAAATAGGAGCGACGTAAATTGAACGAATGTGATAGAATTTAGCTGAATTTTTAAATTAATCATAATATAAAATGATCTAATCGGGACTCTGTTTGCCCTACCCTAGAAGTATAATAATGCATTTTACACGCCATTTCATGCGCTTTGAGATACCGCTTAGCCGAATACGCTATCTGAAATAGGAGCGACGTAAATTGGACAAATGTGATAGAATTACTCCGTATCCTTATATTAACCGTAATTTAAAATGATCTAATCGGGTCTCTGTTTGCCGAACCCTCGAAGTTTAATAGTGCATTTTACTCGCCATTTCATGCGCTTTGAGATGCCGCTTAGCCCAATACGCTATCTGAAAAAGGAGCGACGTAAATTGAACAAATGTGGTAGAATTTCGCTGAATTCTTAAATTAACCATAATATAAAATGATCTAATCGGGTCTCTGTTTGCCCTACCCTAGAAGTTTAATAGTGCAATTTACTCGCCATTTCATGCGCTTTGAAAAGCCGCTCAACCCAATACGCTATCTAAAATAGGAGCGACGTAAATTGTAGAAATGTGATAGAATTACGCTGAATTCTTATATTAACCGTAATATAAAATGATCTAATCGTGTCTCTGTTTGCCTCACCCTAGAAGTTTGATAGTGCATTTTACTCGCCATTTCATGCGCTTTGAGATGCCACTTAGACTAATACGCTATCTGAAATAGAAGCGACGTAAATTGAGCGAATGTGATAGAATTTCGCTGAATTCTTAAATTAACCATAATATAAAATGATCTAATCGGGTCTCTGTTTGCCCTACGCTAGAAGTTCGATAGTGCATTTTACTCGCCATTGCATGCGCTTTGAGATGCCGCTTAGACCAATACGCTATCTGAAATAGGAGCGACGTAAATTGAACAAATGTGATAGAATTAAGCTGAATTCTTAAATTAACCATAATATAAAATGATCTAATCGAGTCTCGGTTTGCACTACCCTAGAAGTTTAATAGTGCATTTTACTCGCCATTTCATGCGCTTTGAGATGCCGCTTAGACCAATACGCTATCTGAAATGGGAGCGACGTAAATTCAACAAATGTGATAGATCTACGCTGAATTCTTATATTAACCGTAATATAAAATGATATCATCGGGTCTCTGTTGGCCTTACCCTAGAAGTTTGATAGTGCATTTTACTCGCCATTTCATGCGCATTGAGATTCCGCTTAGCCCAATACGCTATCTGAAATAGGAGCGACGTAAGTTGAACAAATGTGATAGAATTTCGCTGGATTCTTAAACTAACCATAATATAAAATGATCTAATCGGGTCTCTGTTTGCCCGACCCTAGAAGTTTAATAGTTCATTTTACTTGCCATTTCGTGCGCTTTGAGATGGCGCTTAGCCCAAGACGCTATCTGAAATAGGAGCGACGTAAATTGAACAAATGTGATAGAATTTCGCTGAATTCTTATATTAACCATAATGTAAAATTATATAACCGGGTCTCTGTTCGCCCCACTCTAGAAGTTTAATACTGCATTTCACTCGACATTCCACACGCTTTAGGATGCCGCCCAACCCAGTAGGCGATCTGAAATAGGAGCGACATCAATTGAACAAATGTGATAGAATTACGCTGAATTCTTATGTTAACCGTAATATAAAATGATCTAATCTGGTCTCTGTTTGCCTTACCCCAGAAGTTTAATAGTGCATTTTACTCGCCATTTCATGCGCTTTGAGATGCCGCTTAGCCCAATACGCTATATGAAATAGGAGCGATGTATATTGAACAAATGTGATAGAATTTCACTGAATTCCTCATATTAACCATAATGTAAAATTATATAATCGTGTCTCTGTTCGCCCCACCCTAGAAGTTTAATACTGCATTTCACTCGACATTCCACACGCTTTAGGATGCCGCCTAGTCCAGTAGGCGATCTGAAATAGGAGCGACGTCAATTGAACAAATGTGATAGAATTACGCTGATTTCTTATATTATCCATAATGTAAAATGATCTAATCGGCTCACTGTTCGCCCTACCCTAGAAGCTTAATAGTGCATTTTACTCGCCATTTCATGCGCTTTGAGATGCCGCTTAGCTGAATACGCTATCTGAAATAGGAGCGACGTAAATTGAACAAATGTGATAGAATTACGCCGTATCCTTATATTAACCGTAATTTAAAATGATCTAATCGGGTCTCTGTTTGCCGTACCCTCGAAGTTTAATAGTGCATTTTACTCGCCATTTCATGCGCTTTGAGATGCCGCTTAGCCCAATGCGCTATCTGAAATAGGAGCCACATAAATTGAGCAAATGTGATAGAATTTCGCTGAATTCTTAAATTAACCATAATATAAAAAGATCTAATCGGGTCTCTGTTTGCCCTACCCTAAAAGTTTAATAGTGCATTTTACTTGAGATTTCATGCGCTTTAAGGTGCCGCCTAGCCCAATACGCTATCTGAAATAGGAGCGACATAAATTGAACAAATGTGATCGAATTACGCAGAATTCTTATATTAACCAAAATATAATACGATCTATTCGGATCTCTGATTGCCCTATCCGAGAAGTTTAGTAGTGCATTTTACTCGACATTTCATGCGCTTTAAGATGCCGCCTAGTCCAATGCGCTATCTGAAATTGGAGCTACGTAAATTGAACAAACGTGATAGAATTACGCATAATTCTTATTTTGCCCATAATATAATACGATCTATTCGGGTCTCTGATTGCCCTATCATAGAAGTTTAATAGTGCATTTTACTCGACATTGCACGCGCTTTAAGATGCCGCCAAGCCCAATACGCTATCTGAAATAGGAGCGACATAAATTGAACAAATGTGATAAAATTACGTTGGATTCGTATATTAACAATAATATAAAATGATCTCATCGGGTCTCTGTTCACCCTACCCTAGAAGTTTGATGGTGCATTTTACTCGTCATTTCATGCGCTTTGCCGTGCCGCTTATCCTAATACGCTATCTGAAATAGGAGCGACGTATATTGAACAAATGTGATTGAATTTCGCTGAATTCTTATATTAACCATAATGTAAAATGATCTAATCGGCTCTCTGGTTGCCCTACCCTAGAAGTTTAATAGTGCATTTTACTCGCCATTTCATGTGCTTTGAGATGCCGCTTAGCCCACTACGCTATCTGAGATTGGAGCGACGTAAATTGAACAAATGTGATAGAATTACGCTGCATTCTTGTATTAACCGTTATATAAAATGATCTCATCGGGTCTCTGTTTGCCTTACCCTAGAAGTTCGATAGTGTATTTTACTCGCCAGTTCATGCGCTTTGAGATGCCGCATAGCCCAATACGCTATCTGAAATAGGAGCGACGTAAATTGAACGAATGTGATAGAATTTAGCTGAATTTTTAAATTAATCATAATATAAAATGATCTAATCGGGACTCTGTTTGCCCTACCCTAGAAGTATAATAATGCATTTTACACGCCATTTCATGCGCTTTAAGATGCCGCTTAGCCGAATACGCTATCTGAAATAGGAGCGACGTAAATTGGACAAATGTGATAGAATTACGCCGTATCCTTATATTAACCGTAATTTAAAATGATCTAATCGGGTCTCTGTTTGCCGTACCCTCGAAGATTAATAGTGCATTTTACTCGCCATTTCATGCGCTTTGAGATGCCGCTTAGCCCAATACGCTATCTGAAAAAGGAGCGACGTAAATTGAACAAATGTGGTAGAATTTCGCTGAATTCTTAAATTAACCATAATATAAAATGATCTAATCGGGTCTCTGTTTGCCCTACCCTAGAAGTTTAATAGTGCAATTTACTCGCCATTTCATGCGCTTTGAAAAGCCGCTCAACCCAATACGCTATCTAAAATAGGAGCGACGTAAATTGTAGAAATGTGATAGAATTACGCTGAATTCTTATATTAACCGTAATATAAAATGATCTAATCGGGTCTCTGGTTGCCCT
The DNA here is from genome assembly GCA_916610135.2 of Macropis europaea. Lineage (NCBI taxonomy): Eukaryota > Metazoa > Arthropoda > Insecta > Hymenoptera > Melittidae > Macropis > Macropis europaea. The sequence continues at coordinate 341,661 of CAKAJE020000469.1, read as the reverse complement.
ACCCTAGAAGTTTAATAGTGCATTTTACTCGCCATTTCATGCGCTTTGAGATGCCGCTTAGCCCAATACGCTATCAGAAATAGGAGCGACGTAAATTGAACAAATGTGATAGAATTTCGCTGAATTCTTAAATTAACCGTAATATAAAATGATCTAATCGGGTCTCTGTTTGCCCTACGCTAGAAGTTCGATAGTGCATTTTACTCGCCATTGCATGCGCTTTGAGATGCCGCTTAGACGAATACGCTATCTGAAATAGGAGCGGCGTAAATTGAACAAATGTGATAGAATTTCGCTGAATTCTTATATTATCCATAATGTAAAATGATCTAATCGGCTCTCTGTTCGCCCTACCCTAGAAGTTTAATAGTGCATTTTACTCGCCAGTTCATGCGCTTTGAGATGCCGCTTAGACCAATACGCTATCTGAAATAGGAGCGACGTAAGTTGAACAAATGTGATAGAATTAAGCTGAATTCTTAAATTAACCATAATATAAAATGATCTAATCGGGTCTCGGTTTGCACTACCCTAGAAGTTTAATAGTGCATTTTACTCGCCATTTCATGCGCTTTGAGATGCCGCTTAGACCAATACGCTATCTGAAATGGGAGCGACGTAAATTCAACAAATGTGATAGATCTACGCTGAATTCTTATATTAACCGTAATATAAAATGATATCATCGGGTCTCTGTTGGCCTTACCCTAGAAGTTTAATAGTGCATTTTACTCGCCATTTCATGCGCTTTGAGATTCCACTTAGCCCAATACGCTATCTGAAATAGGAGCGACGTAAGTTGAACAAATGTGATAGAATTTCGCTGAATTCTTAAATTAACCATAATATAAAATAATCTAATCGGGTCTCTGTTTGCCCTACCCTAGAAGTTTAACAGTTCATTTTACTCGCCATTTCATGCGCTTTGAGATGCCGCTTAGCCCAAGACGCTATCTGAAATAGGAGCGACGTAAATTGAACGAATGTGATAGAATTTCGCTGAATTCTTAAACTAACCATAATATAAAATGATCTAATCGGGTCTCTGTTTGCCCGACCCTAGAAGTTTAATAGTTCATTTTACTCGCCATTTCATGCGCTTTGAGATGCCGCTTAGCCCAAGACGCTATCTGAAATAGGAGCGACGTAAATTGAACAAATGTGATAGAATTTCGCTGAATTCTTATATTAACCAAAATGTAAAATTATATAACCCGGTCTCTCTTCGCCCCACTCTAGAAGTTTAATACTGCATTTCACTCGACATTCCACACGCTTTAGGATGCCGCCCAACCCAGTAGGCGATCTGAAATAGGAGCGACATCAATTGACAAATGTGATAGAATTACGCTGAATTCTTATGTTAACCGTAATATAAAATGATCTAATCTGGTCTCTGTTTGCCTTACCCCAGATGTTTAATAGTGCATTTTACTCGCCATTTCATGCGCTTTGAGATGCCGCTTAGCCCAATACGCTATATGAAATAGGAGCGATGTATATGGAACAAATGTGATAGAATTTCACTGAATTCCTCATATTAACCATAATGTAAAATTATATAATCGTGTCTCTGTTCGCCCCACCCTAGAAGTTTAATACTGCATTTCACTCGACATTCCACACGCTTTAGGAAGCCGCCTAGCCCAGTAGGCGATCTGAAATAGGAGCGACGTCAATTGAACAAATGTGATAGAATTACGCTGCATTCTTATATTATCCATAATGTAAAATGATCTAATCGGCTCTCTGTTCGCCCTACCCCAGAAGCTTAATAGTGCATTTTACTCGCCATTTCATGCGCTTTGAGATGCCGCTTAGCTGAATACGCTATCTGAAATAGGAGCGACGTAAATTGAACAAATGTGATAGAATTACGCCGTATCCTTATATAAACCGTAATTTAAAATGATCTAATCGGGTCTCTGTTTGCCCTACGCTAGAAGTTTAATAGTGCATTTTACTCGCCATTTCATGCGCTTTGAGATGCCGCTTAGCCCAAGACGCTATCTGAAATAGGAGCGACGTAAATTGAACAAATGTGATAGAATTTCGCTGAATTCTTAAATTAACCATAATATAAAATGATCTATTCGGGTCTCTGTTTGCCCTACGCTAGAAGTTTAATAGTGCATTTTACTCGCCATTTCATGCGCTTTGAGATGCCGCTTAGCCCAATACGCTATCTCAAATGGGAGCGACGTAAATTGAACAAATATGATAGAATTACGCTGCATTCTTATATTAACCGTAATGTAAAATTATATAATCGGGTCACTGTTCGCCCCACCCTAGAAGATTAATACTGCATTTCACTCGACATTCCACACGCTTTAGGATGCCGCCCAACCCAGTAGGCGATCTGAAATAGGAGCGACATCAATTGAACAAATGTGATAGAATTTCGCGGAATTCTTAAATTAACCGTAATATAAAATGATATAATCGGGTCTCTGTTTGCCGTACAATAGAAGTTTAATAGTGCAATTTACTCGCCACTTCATGCGCTTTGAGAAGCCGCTTAGCCCAATACGCTATCTGAAATAGGAGCGACGTAAATTGAACAAATGTGATAGAATTTCGCTGAACTCTTATATTATCCATAATGTAAAATGATCTAATCGGTTCTCTGTTCGCCCTACCCTAGAAGTTTAATAGTGCATTTTACTCGCCATTTCATGCGCTTTGAGACGCCGCTTAGCCCAAGACGCTATCTGAACTAGGAGCGACGTAAATTGAACAAATGTGATAGAATTTCGCTGAATTCTTATATTAACCATAATGTAAAATTATATAATCGGGTCTCTGTTCACCCCACCCTAGAAATTTAATACTGCATTTCACTCGACATTCCACACGCTTTACGATGCCGCCCAACCCAGTAGGCGATCTGAAATAGGAGCAACATCAATTGAACAAATGTGATAGAATTTCGCTGAATTCTTAAATTAACCATAATATAAAATGATCTAATCGGGTCTCTGTTTGCCCTACCCTAGAAGTTTAATAGTGCATTTTACTCGCCATTTCATGCGCTTTGAGAGGTCGCTTAGCCCAATACGCTATCTGAAATAGGAGCGACGTAAATTGAATAAATGTGATAGAATTTCGCTGAATTCTTAAATTAACCATAATATAAAATGATCTAATCGGGTCTCTGTTTGCCCTACCCTAGAAGTTTAATAGTGCAATTTACTCGCCATTTCATGCGCTTTGAGAAGCCGCTGAACCCAATACGCTATCTAAAATAGGAGCGACGTAAATTGTAGAAATGTGATAGAATTACGCTGAATTCTTATATTAACCGTAATATAAAATGATCTAATCGGGTCTCTGTTCGCCCCAGCCTAGAAGTTTAATGTTGCATTTCCCTTGACATTCCACGCGCTTTAGCATGCCGCCTAGCCCAGTAGGCTATCTGAAATAGGAGCGACGTCAATTGAACAACTGTGATAGAATTTCGCTGAATTCTTATGTTAACCGTAATATAAAATGATCTAATCTGGTCTCTGTTTGCCTTACCCTAGAAGGTTAATAGTGCATTTTACTCGCCATTCCATGCGCTTTGCGATGCCGCTTAGCCCAATACGCTATCTGAAATGGGAGCGACGTAAATTGAACAAATGTGATAGAATATCGCTGAATTCTTAAATTAACCATAATATAAAATGATCTAATCGGGTCTCTGTTTGCACTACCCTAGAAGTTTAACAGTTCATTTTACTCGCCATTTCATGCGCTATGAGATGCCGCTTAGCCCAAGACGCTATCTGAAATAGGAGCGACGTAAATTGAACAAATGTGATAGAATTTCGCTGAATTCTTAAATTAACCATAATATAAAATGATCTAATCGGGTCTCTGTTTGCCCTACGCTAGAAGTTTAATAGTGCATTTTACTCGCCATTTCATGCGCTTTGAGATGCCGCTTAGCCCAATACGCTATCTGAAATGGGAGCGACATAAATTGAACAAATATGATAGAATTACGCTGCATTCTTATATTTACCGTAATATAAAATGATCTAATCGCGACTCTGGTTGCCCTGCCTTAGAAGCTTAATAGTGCATTTTACTCGCGATTTCATGCGCTTTGAGATGCCGCTTAGCCCAATACGCTATCTGAAGTAGGAGCGACGTAAATTGAACGAATGTGATAGAATCTCGCTGCATTCTTATATTAACCGTAATATAAAATGATCTCATCGGGTCTCTGTTTGCCTTACCCTAGAAGTTCGATAGTGCATTTTACTCGCCATTTCATGCGCTTTGAGATGCCGCTTAGCCCAATACGCTATCTGAAATAGGAGCGACGTAAATTGAACAAATGTGATAGAATTTCGCGGAATTCTTAAATCAACCATAATATAAAATGATCTAATCGGGTCTCTGTTTGCCCTACCCTAGAAGTTTAACAGTTCATTTTACTCGCCATTTCATGCGCTTTGAGATGCCGCTTAGCCCAATACGCTATCTGAAATAGGAGCGGCGTAAGTTGAACAAATGTGATAGAATTTCGCTGAATTCTTATATTAAACAAAATATAAAATGATGTAATCGGGTCTCTGTTTGCCTTACCCTAGAAGGTTAATAGTGCATTTTACTCGCCATTCCATGAGCTTTGCGATGCCGCTTAGCCCAATACGCTATCTGAAATGGGAGCGACGTAAATTGAACAAATGTGATAGAATATCGCTGAATTCTTAAATTAACCATAATATAAAATGATCTAATCGGGTCTCTGTTTGCCCTACCCTAGAAGTTTAATAGTGCAATTTACTCGCCATTTCATGCGCTTTGAGATGCCGCTTAGCCCAATACGCTATCTGAAATAGGAGCGGCGTAAATTGAACAAATGTGATAGAATTTCGCTGAATTCTTATATTAAACAAAATATAAAATGATGTAATCGGGTCTCTGTTTGCCCTACCCTAGAAGATTAATAGTGCATTTTACTCGCCATTTCATGCGCTTTGAGATGCCGCTTAGCCCAATACGCTATCTGAAATAGGAGCGGCGTAAGTTGAACAAATGTGATAGAATTTCGCTGAATTCTTATATTAAACAAAATATAAAATGATGTAATCGGGTCTCTGTTTGCCCTACCCTAGAAGATTAATAGTGCAATTTACTCGCCATTTCATGCGCTTTGAGAAGCCGCTTAGCCCAATACGCTATCTGAAATAGGAGCGACGTAAATTGAACAAATGTGATAGAATTTCGCTGAATTCTTAAATTAATCAAAATATAAAATGATCTATTCGGGTCTCTGTTTGCCCTACCCTAGAAGTTTAATATTGCAATTTACTCGCCACTTCATGCGCTTTGAGATGCCGCTTAGCCCAATACGCTATATGAAATAGGAGCGACGTAAATTGAACAAATGTGATAGGATTTCGCTGATTTCTTAAATTAATCAAAATATAAAATGATCTAATCGGGTCTCTGTTTGCCCTACCCTAGAAGATTAATAGTGCAATTTACTCGCCATTTCATGCGCTTTGAGAAGCCGCTTAGCCCAATACGCTATCTGAAATAGGAGCGACGTAAATTGAACAAATGTGATAGAATTTCGCTGAATTCTTAAATTAATCAAAATATAAAATGATCTAATCGGGTCTCTGTTTGCCCTACCCTAGAAGTTTAATAGTGCAATTTACTCGCCACTTCATGCGCTTTGAGATGCCGCTTAGCCCAATACGCTATATGAAATAGGAGCGACGTAAATTGAACAAATGTGATAGGATTTCACTGAATTCTTATATTAACCATAATGTAAAATTATATAATCAGGCCTCTGTTCGCCCCACCCTAGAAGTTTAACACTGCATTTCACTCGACATTCCACACGCTTTAGGATGCCGCCCAGCCCAGTAGGCGATCTGAAATAGGAGCGACATCAATTGAACAAATGTGATAGAATCTCGCTGCATTCTTATATTAACCATAATATAAAATGATCTCATCGGGTCTCTGTTTGCCTTACCCTAGAAGTTCGATAGTGCATTTTACTCGCCATTTCATGCGCTTTGAGATGCTGCTTAGCCCAATACGCAATCTGAAATAGGAGCGACGTAAATTGAACAAATGTGATAGAATTTCGCGGAATTCTTAAATTAACCGTAATATAAAATGATATAATCGGGTCTCTGTTTGCCGTACCCTAGAAGTTTAATAGTGCAATTTACTCGCCATTTCATGCGGTTGGAGATGCCGCTTAGCCCAATACGCTATCTGAAACAGGAGCGGCTTAAATTGAACAAATGTGATAGAATTTCGCTGAACTCTTATATTATCCATAATGTAAAATGATCTAATCGGCTCTCTGTTCGCCCTACCCTAGAAGTTGAATAGTGCATTCTATTCGCCATTTCATGCGCTTTGAGATGCCGCTGAGCCCAAGACGCTATCTGAAATAGGAGCGACGTAAATTGAACAAATTAGATAGAATTTCGCTGAATTCTTAAATTAACCATAATATAAAATGATCTAATCTGGTCTCTGTTTGCCTTACCCTAGAAGGTTAATAGTGCATTTTACTCGCCATTCCATGAGCTTTGCGATGCCGCTTAGCCCAATACGCTATCTGAAATGGGAGCGACGTAAATTGAACAAATGTGATAGAATATCGCTGAATTCTTAAATTAACCATAATATAAAATGATCTAATCGGGTCTCTGTTTGCCCTACCCTAGAAGTTTAATAGTGCAATTTACTCGCCATTTCATGCGCTTTGAGATGCCGCTTAGCCCAATACGCTATCTGAAATAACAGCGGCGTAAATTGAACAAATATGATAGAATTTCGCTGAATTCTTATATTATCCATAATGTAAAATGATCTAATCGGCTCTCTGTTCGCCCTACCCTAGAAGTTTAATAGTGCATTTTACTCGCCATTTCATGCGCTTTGAGATGCCGCTTAGCCCAATACGCTATCTGAAATAGGAGCGACGTAAGTTGAACAAATGTGATAGAATTTTGCTGAATTCTTAAATTAACCATAATATAAAATGATATAATCGGGTCTCTGTTTGCACTACCCTAGAAGTTTAACAGTTCATTTTACTCGCCATTTCATGCGCTATGAGATGCCGCTTAGCCCAAGACGCTATCTGAAATAGGAGCGACGTAAATTGAACAAATGTGATAGAATTTCGCTGAATTCTTAAATTAACCATAATATAAAATGATCTAATCGGGTCTCTGTTTGCCCTACGCTAGAAGTTTAATAGTGCATTTTACTCGCCATTTCATGCGCTTTGAGATGCCGCTTAGCCCAATACGCTATCTGAAATGGGAGCGACATAAATTGAACAAATATGATAGAATTACGCTGCATTCTTATATTTACCGTAATATAAAATGATCTAATCGCGACTCTGGTTGCCCTGCCTTAGAAGCTTAATAGTGCATTTTACTCGCGATTTCATGCGCTTTGAGATGCCGCTTAGCCCAATACGCTATCTGAAGTAGGAGCGACGTAAATTGAACGAATGTGATAGAATCTCGCTGCATTCTTATATTAACCGTAATATAAAATGATCTCATCGGGTCTCTGTTTGCCTTACCCTAGAAGTTCGATAGTGCATTTTACTCGCCATTTCATGCGCTTTGAGATGCCGCTTAGCCCAATACGCTATCTGAAATAGGAGCGACGTAAATTGAACAAATGTGATAGAATTTCGCGGAATTCTTAAATCAACCATAATATAAAATGATCTAATCGGGTCTCTGTTTGCCCTACCATAGAAGTTTAACAGTTCATTTTACTCGCCATTTCATGCGCTTTGAGATGCCGCTTAGCCCAATACGCTATCTGAAATAGGAGCGGCGTAAGTTGAACAAATGTGATAGAATTTCGCTGAATTCTTATATTAAACAAAATATAAAATGATGTAATCGGGTCTCTGTTTGCCTTACCCTAGAAGGTTAATAGTGCATTTTACTCGCCATTCCATGAGCTTTGCGATGCCGCTTAGCCCAATACGCTATCTGAAATGGGAGCGACGTAAATTGAACAAATGTGATAGAATATCGCTGAATTCTTAAATTAACCATAATATAAAATGATCTAATCGGGTCTCTGTTTGCCCTACCCTAGAAGTTTAATAGTGCAATTTACTCGCCATTTCATGCGCTTTGAGATGCCGCTTAGCCCAATACGCTATCTGAAATAGGAGCGGCGTAAATTGAACAAATGTGATAGAATTTCGCTGAATTCTTATATTAAACAAAATATAAAATGATGTAATCGGGTCTCTGTTTGCCCTACCCTAGAAGATTAATAGTGCAATTTACTCGCCATTTCATGCGCTTTGAGAAGCCGCTTAGCCCAATACGCTATCTGAAATAGGAGCGACGTAAATTGAACAAATGTGATAGAATTTCGCTGAATTCTTAAATTAATCAAAATATAAAATGATCTAATCGGGTCTCTGTTTGCCCTACCCTAGAAGTTTAATAGTGCAATTTACTCGCCACTTCATGCGCTTTGAGATGCCGCTTAGCCCAATACGCTATATGAAATAGGAGCGACGTAAATTGAACAAATGTGATAGAATTTCGCTGAATTCTTAAATTAACCATAATATAAAATGATCTAATCGGGTCTCTGTTTGCGCTACGCTAGAAGTTTAATAGTGCATTTTACTCGCCATTTCATGCGCTTTGAGATGCCGCTTAGCCCAATACGCTATCTGAAATGGGAGCGACGTAAATTGAACAAATATGATAGAATTACGCTGCATTCTTATATTAACCGTAATATAAAATGATCTCATCGGGTCTCTGTTTGCCTTACCCTAGAAGTTCGATAGTGCATTTTACTCGCCATTTCATGCGCTTTGAGATGCCGCTTAGCCCAATACGCTATCTGAAATAGGAGCGGCGTAAGTTGAACAAATGTGATAGAATTTCGCTGAATTCTTATATTAAACAAAATATAAAATGATGTAATCGGGTCTCTGTTTGCCCTACCCTAGAAGATTAATAGTGCAATTTACTCGCCATTTCATGCGCTTTGAGAAGCCGCTTAGCCCAATACGCTATCTGAAATAGGAGCGACGTAAATTGAACAAATGTGATAGAATTTCGCTGAATTCTTAAATTAATCAAAATATAAAATGATCTATTCGGGTCTCTGTTTGCCCTACCCTAGAAGTTTAATATTGCAATTTACTCGCCACTTCATGCGCTTTGAGATGCCGCTTAGCCCAATACGCTATATGAAATAGGAGCGACGTAAATTGAACAAATGTGATAGGATTTCGCTGATTTCTTAAATTAATCAAAATATAAAATGATCTAATCGGGTCTCTGTTTGCCCTACCCTAGAAGATTAATAGTGCAATTTACTCGCCATTTCATGCGCTTTAAGAAGCCGCTTAGCCCAATACGCTATCTGAAATAGGAGCGACGTAAATTGAACAAATGTGATAGAATTTCGCTGAATTCTTAAATTAATCAAAATATAAAATGATCTAATCGGGTCTCTGTTTGCCCTACCCTAGAAGTTTAATAGTGCAATTTACTCGCCACTTCATGCGCTTTGAGATGCCGCTTAGCCCAATACGCTATATGAAATAGGAGCGACGTAAATTGAACAAATGTGATAGGATTTCACTGAATTCTTATATTAACCATAATGTAAAATTATATAATCAGGCCTCTGTTCGCCCCACCCTAGAAGTTTAACACTGCATTTCACTCGACATTCCACACGCTTTAGGATGCCGCCCAGCCCAGTAGGCGATCTGAAATAGGAGCGACATCAATTGAACAAATGTGATAGAATCTCGCTGCATTCTTATATTAACCATAATATAAAATGATCTCATCGGGTCTCTGTTTGCCTTACCCTAGAAGTTCGATAGTGCATTTTACTCGCCATTTCATGCGCTTTGAGATGCTGCTTAGCCCAATACGCAATCTGAAATAGGAGCGACGTAAATTGAACAAATGTGATAGAATTTCGCGGAATTCTTAAATTAACCGTAATATAAAATGATATAATCGGGTCTCTGTTTGCCGTACCCTAGAAGTTTAATAGTGCAATTTACTCGCCATTTCATGCGGTTGGAGATGCCGCTTAGCCCAATACGCTATCTGAAACAGGAGCGGCTTAAATTGAACAAATGTGATAGAATTTCGCTGAACTCTTATATTATCCATAATGTAAAATGATCTAATCGGCTCTCTGTTCGCCCTACCCTAGAAGTTGAATAGTGCATTCTATTCGCCATTTCATGCGCTTTGAGATGCCGCTGAGCCCAAGACGCTATCTGAAATAGGAGCGACGTAAATTGAACAAATTAGATAGAATTTCGCTGAATTCTTAAATTAACCATAATATAAAATGATCTAATCTGGTCTCTGTTTGCCTTACCCTAGAAGGTTAATAGTGCATTTTACTCGCCATTCCATGAGCTTTGCGATGCCGCTTAGCCCAATACGCTATCTGAAATGGGAGCGACGTAAATTGAACAAATGTGATAGAATATCGCTGAATTCTTAAATTAACCATAATATAAAATGATCTAATCGGGTCTCTGTTTGCCCTACCCTAGAAGTTTAATAGTGCAATTTACTCGCCATTTCATGCGCTTTGAGATGCCGCTTAGCCCAATACGCTATCTGAAATAGGAGCGGCGTAAATTGAACAAATGTGATAGAATTTCGCTGAATTCTTATATTAAACAAAATATAAAATGATGTAATCGGGTCTCTGTTTGCCCTACCCTAGAAGATTAATAGTGCAATTTACTCGCCATTTCATGCGCTTTGAGAAGCCGCTTAGCCCAATACGCTATCTGAAATAGGAGCGACGTAAATTGAACAAATGTGATAGAATTTCGCTGAATTCTTAAATTAATCAAAATATAAAATGATCTAATCGGGTCTCTGTTTGCCCTACCCTAGAAGTTTAATAGTGCAATTTACTCGCCACTTCATGCGCTTTGAGATGCCGCTTAGCCCAATACGCTATATGAAATAGGAGCGACGTAAATTGAACAAATGTGATAGAATTTCGCTGAATTCTTAAATTAACCATAATATAAAATGATCTAATCGGGTCTCTGTTTGCGCTACGCTAGAAGTTTAATAGTGCATTTTACTCGCCATTTCATGCGCTTTGAGATGCCGCTTAGCCCAATACGCTATCTGAAATGGGAGCGACGTAAATTGAACAAATATGATAGAATTACGCTGCATTCTTATATTAACCGTAATATAAAATGATCTCATCGGGTCTCTGTTTGCCTTACCCTAGAAGTTCGATAGTGCATTTTACTCGCCATTTCATGCGCTTTGAGATGCCGCTTAGCCCAATACGCTATCTGAAATAGGAGCGACGTAAATTGAACAAATGTGATAGAATTTCGCTGAATTCTTAAATTAATCAAAATATAAAATGATCTATTCGGGTCTCTGTTTGCCCTACCCTAGAAGTTTAATATTGCAATTTACTCGCCACTTCATGCGCTTTGAGATGCCGCTTAGCCCAATACGCTATATGAAATAGGAGCGACGTAAATTGAACAAATGTGATAGGATTTCGCTGATTTCTTAAATTAATCAAAATATAAAATGATCTAATCGGGTCTCTGTTTGCCCTACCCTAGAAGATTAATAGTGCAATTTACTCGCCATTTCATGCGCTTTGAGAAGCCGCTTAGCCCAATACGCTATCTGAAATAGGACCGACGTAAATTGAACAAATGTGATAGAATTTCGCTGAATTCTTAAATTAATCAAAATATAAAATGATCTAATCGGGTCTCTGTTTGCCCTACCCTAGAAGTTTAATAGTGCAATTTACTCGCCACTTCATGCGCTTTGAGATGCCGCTTAGCCCAATACGCTATATGAAATAGGAGCGACGTAAATTGAACAAATGTGATAGGATTTCACTGAATTCTTATATTAACCATAATGTAAAATTATATAATCAGGCCTCTGTTCGCCCCACCCTAGAAGTTTAACACTGCATTTCACTCGACATTCCACACGCTTTAGGATGCCGCCCAGCCCAGTAGGCGATCTGAAATAGGAGCGACATCAATTGAACAAATGTGATAGAATCTCGCTGCATTCTTATATTAACCATAATATAAAATGATCTCATCGGGTCTCTGTTTGCCTTACCCTAGAAGTTCGATAGTGCATTTTACTCGCCATTTCATGCGCTTTGAGATGCTGCTTAGCCCAATACGCAATCTGAAATAGGAGCGACGTAAATTGAACAAATGTGATAGAATTTCGCGGAATTCTTAAATTAACCGTAATATAAAATGATATAATCGGGTCTCTGTTTGCCGTACCCTAGAAGTTTAATAGTGCAATTTACTCGCCATTTCATGCGGTTGGAGATGCCGCTTAGCCCAATACGCTATCTGAAATAGGAGCGGCTTAAATTGAACAAATGTGATAGAATTTCGCTGAACTCTTATATTATCCATAATGTAAAATGATCTAATCGGCTCTCTGTTCGCCCTACCCTAGAAGTTGAATAGTGCATTCTATTCGCCATTTCATGCGCTTTGAGATGCCGCCGAGCCCAAGACGCTATCTGAAATAGGAGCGACGTAAATTGAACAAATGTGATAGAATTTCGCTGAATTCTTAAATTAACCATAATATAAAATGATCTAATCTGGTCTCTGTTTGCCTTACCCTAGAAGGTTAATAGTGCATTTTACTCGCCATTCCATGAGCTTTGCGATGCCGCTTAGCCCAATACGCTATCTGAAATGGGAGCGACGTAAATTGAACAAATGTGATAGAATATCGCTGAATTCTTAAATTAACCATAATATAAAATGATCTAATCGGGTCTCTGTTTGCCCTACCCTAGAAGTTTAATAGTGCAATTTACTCGCCATTTCATGCGCTTTGAGATGCCGCTTAGCCCAATACGCTATCTGAAATAGGAGCGGCGTAAATTGAACAAATGTGATAGAATTTCGCTGAATTCTTATATTAAACAAAATATAAAATGATGTAATCGGGTCTCTGTTTGCCCTACCCTAGAAGATTAATAGTGCAATTTACTCGCCATTTCATGCGCTTTGAGAAGCCGCTTAGCCCAATACGCTATCTGAAATAGGAGCGACGTAAATTGAACAAATGTGATAGGATTTCGCTGATTTCTTAAATTAATCAAAATATAAAATGATCTAATCGGGTCTCTGTTTGCCCTACCCTAGAAGATTAATAGTGCAATTTACTCGCCACTTCATGCGCTTTGAGAAGCCGCTTAGCCCAATACGCTATCTGAAATAGGAGCGACGTAAATTGAACAAATGTGATAGAATTTCCCTGAATTCTTAAATTAATCAAAATATAAAATGATCTAATCGGGTCTCTGTTTGCCCTACCCTAGAAGTTTAATAGTGCAATTTACTCGCCACTTCATGCGCTTTGAGATGCCGCTTAGCCCAATACGCTATATGAAATAGGAGCGACGTAAATTGAACAAATGTGATAGGATTTCACTGAATTCTTATATTAACCATAATGTAAAATTATATAATCAGGCCTCTGTTCGCCCCACCCTAGAAGTTTAACACTGCATTTCACTCGACATTCCACACGCTTTAGGATGCCGCCCAGCCCAGTAGGCGATCTGAAATAGGAGCGACATCAATTGAACAAATGTGATAGAATCTCGCTGCATTCTTATATTAACCATAATATAAAATGATCTCATCGGGTCTCTGTTTGCCTTACCCTAGAAGTTCGATAGTGCATTTTACTCGCCATTTCATGCGCTTTGAGATGCTGCTTAGCCCAATACGCAATCTGAAATAGGAGCGACGTAAATTGAACAAATGTGATAGAATTTCGCGGAATTCTTAAATTAACCGTAATATAAAATGATATAATCGGGTCTCCGTTTGCCGTACCCTAGAAGTTTAATAGTGCAATTTACTCGCCATTTCATGCGGTTGGAGATGCCGCTTAGCCCAATACGCTATCTGAAATAGGAGCGGCTTAAATTGAACAAATGTGATAGAATTTCGCTGAACTCTTATATTATCCATAATGTAAAATGATCTAATCGGCACTCTGTTCGCCCTACCCTAGAAGTTGAATAGTGCATTCTATTCGCCATTTCATGCGCTTTGAGATGCCGCTGAGCCCAAGACGCTATCTGAAATAGGAGCGACGTAAATTGAACAAATGTGATAGAATTTCGCTGAATTCTTAAATTAACCATAATATAAAATGATCTAATCTGGTCTCTGTTTGCCTTACCCTAGAAGGTTAATGGTGCATTTTACTCGCCATTCCATGAGCTTTGCGATGCCGCTTAGCCCAATACGCTATCTGAAATGGGAGCGACGTAAATTGAACAAATGTGATAGAATATCGCTGAATTCTTAAATTAACCATAATATAAAATGATCTAATCGGGTCTCTGTTTGCCCTACCCTAGAAGTTTAATAGTGCAATTTACTCGCCATTTCATGCGCTTTGAGATGCCGCTTAGCCCAATACGCTATCTGAAATAGGAGCGGCGTAAATTGAACAAATGTGATAGAATTTCGCTGAATTCTTATATTAAACAAAATATAAAATGATGTAATCGGGTCTCTGTTTGCCCTACCCTAGAAGATTAATAGTGCAATTTACTCGCCATTTCATGCGCTTTGAGAAGCCGCTTAGCCCAATACGCTATCTGAAATAGGAGCGACGTAAATTGAACAAATGTGATAGAATTTCGCTGAATTCTTAAATTAATCAAAATATAAAATGATCTAATCGGGTCTCTGTTTGCCCTACCCTAGAAGTTTAATAGTGCAATTTACTCGCCACTTCATGCGCTTTGAGATGCCGCTTAGCCCAATACGCTATATGAAATAGGAGCGACGTAAATTGAACAAATGTGATAGGATTTCACTGAATTCTTATATTAACCATAATGTAAAATTATATAATCGGGCCTCTGTTCGCCCCACCCTAGAAGTTTAACACTGCATTTCACTCGACATTCCACACGCTTTAGGATGCCGCCCAGCCCAGTAGGCGATCTGAAATAGGAGCGACATCAATTGAACAAATGTGATAGAATTACGCTGAATTCTTATGTTAACCGTAATATAAAATGATCTAATGTGGTCTCTGTTTGCCTTACCCCAGAAGTTTAATAGTGCATTTCCCTTGACATTCCACGCGCTTTGAGATGCCGCTTAGCCCAATACGCTATCTGAAATGGAAGCGACGTAAATTGAACAAATATGATAGAATTACGCTGCATTCTTATATTAACCGTAATATAAAATGATCTGATCGGGTCTCTGGTTGCCCTACGCTAGAAGTTTAATAGTGCATTTTACTCGCCATTTCATGCGCTTTGAGATGCCGCTTAGCCCAATACGCTATCTGAAATAGGAGCGACGTAAATTGAACAAATGTGATAGAATGTCGCTGAATTCTTATATTAACCGTAATATAAAATGATCTAATCGGCTCTCTGTTCGCCCTACCCTAGAAGTATGATAGAGAATTTTACTCACCATTTCATGCGCTTTGAGATGCCGCTTAGCCCAATACGCTTTCTGAAATAGGAGCGACGTAAATTGAACAAATGTGATAGAATTTCGCTGAATTCTTAAATTAACCATAATATAAAATGATCTAATCGGGTCTCTGTTTGCCCTACCCTAGAAGTTTAATAGTGCAATTTACTCGCCATTTCATGCGTTTTGAGAAGCCGCTTAGCCCAATACGCTATCTGAAATAGTAGCGACGTAAATTGAACAAATGTGATAGAATTACGCTGAATTCTTATATTAACCGTAATATAAAATGATCTAATCGGGTCTCTGTTTGCCTTACCCAAGAAGTTTGATAGTGCATTTTACACGCCATTTCATGCGCTTTGCGGTGCCGCTTAGACCAATACGCTATCTGAAATAGAAGCGACGTAAGTTGAACGACTGTGATAGAATTTCGCTGAATTCTTAAATTAACCATAATATGAAATGATCTAATCGGGTGTCTGGTTGCCCTGCCCTAGAAGTTTAATAGTGCATTTTACTCGCGATTGCATGCGCTTTGAGATGCCGCTTAGCCCAATACGCTATCTGAAATAGGAGCGACGTAAATTGAACAAATGTGATAGAATTTCGCTGAATTCTTAAATTAACCGTAATATAAAATGATCTAATGGGGTCTCTGTTCGCCCCACCCTAGAAGTTTAATGTTGCATTTCCCTTGACATTCCACGCGCTTTAGCATGCCGCCTAGCCCAGTAGGCTATCTGAAATAGGAGCGACGTCAATTGAACAAATGTGATAGAATTACGCTGAATTCTTAAATTAACCATAATATAAAATGATCTAATCGGGTCTCTGTTTGCCCTACCCTAGAAGTTTAACAGTTCATTTTACTCGCCATTTCATGCGCTTTCAGATGCCGCTTAGCCCAAGACGCTATCTGAAATAGGAGAGACGTAAATTGAACAAATGTGATAGAATTTCGCTGAATTCTTAAATTAACCGTAATATAAAATGATCTATTCGGGTCTCTGTTTGCCGTACCCTACAAGTTTAATAGTGCAATTTACTCGCCATTTCATGCGCTTTGAGATGCCGCTTAGCCCAATACGCTATCTGAAATAGGAGCGGCGTAAGTTGAACAAATGTGATAGAATTTCGCTGAATTCTTATAATAAACAAAATATAAAATGATGTAATCGGGTCTCTGTTTGCCCTACCCTAGAAGATTAATAGTGCAATTTACTCGCCATTTCATGCGCTTTGAGATGCCGCCCAACCCAGTAGGCGATCTGAAATAGGAGCGACATCAATTGAACAAATGTGATAGAATTTCGCTGAATTCTTAAATTAACCATAATATAAAATGATCTAATCGATTCTCTGTTTGCCCTACCCTAGAAGTTTAATAGTGCATTTTACTCGCCATTTCATGCGCTTTGAGATGCCGCTTAGCCCAATACGCTATCTAAAATAGGAGCGACGTAAATTGTAGAAATGTGATAGAATTACCCTGAATTCTTATATTAACCGTAATATAAAATGATCTAACCGTGTCTCTGTTTGCCTTACCCTAGAAGCTTGATAGTGCATGTTTCTCGCCATTTCATGCGCTTTGAGATGCCGCTTAGACCAATACGCTATCTGAAATAGAAGCGACGTAAGTTGAACGACTGTGATAGAATTTCGCTGAATTCTTAAATTAACCATAATATGAAATGATCTAATCGGGTCTCTGGTTGCCCTGCCCTAGAAGTTTAGTAGTGCATTTTACTCGCCATTTCATGCGCTTTGAGATGCCGCTCGGCCCAATACGCTATCAGAAATAGGAGCGACGTAAATTGAACAAATGTGATAGAATTTCGCGGAATTCTTAAATTAACCATAATATAAAATGATCTAATCGGGTCTCTGTTTGCCCTACCCTAGAAGTTTAATAGTGCAATTTACTCGCCATTTCATGCGTTTTGAGAAGCCGCTTAGCCCAATACGCTATCTGAAATAGTAGCGACGTAAATTGAACAAATGTGATAGAATTACGCTGAATTCTTATATTAACCGTAATATAAAATGATCTAATCGGGTCTCTGTTTGCCTTACCCAAGAAGTTTGATAGTGCATTTTACACGCCATTTCATGCGCTTTGCGGTGCCGCTTAGACCAATACGCTATCTGAAATAGAAGCGACGTAAGTTGAACGACTGTGATAGAATTTCGCTGAATTCTTAAATTAACCATAATATGAAATGATCTAATCGGGTGTCTGGTTGCCCTGCCCTAGAAGTTTAATAGTGCATTTTACTCGCGATTGCATGCGCTTTGAGATGCCGCTTAGCCCAATACGCTATCTGAAATAGGAGCGACGTAAATTGAACAAATGTGATAGAATTTCGCTGAATTCTTAAATTAACCGTAATATAAAATGATCTAATGGGGTCTCTGTTCGCCCCACCCTAGAAGTTTAATGTTCCATTTCCCTTGACATTCCACGCGCTTTAGCATGCCGCCTAGCCCAGTAGGCTATCTGAAATAGGAGCGACGTCAATTGAACAAATGTGATAGAATTACGCTGAATTCTTAAATTAACCATAATATAAAATGATCTAATCGGGTCTCTGTTTGCCCTACCCTAGAAGTTTAACAGTTCATTTTACTCGCCATTTCATGCGCTTTCAGATGCCGCTTAGCCCAAGACGCTATCTGAAATAGGAGAGACGTAAATTGAACAAATGTGATAGAATTTCGCTGAATTCTTAAATTAACCGTAATATAAAATGATCTATTCGGGTCTCTGTTTGCCGTACCCTACAAGTTTAACAGTGCAATTTACTCGCCATTTCATGCGCTTTGAGATGCCGCTTAGCCCAATACGCTATCTGAAATAGGAGCGGCGTAAGTTGAACAAATGTGATAGAATTTCGCTGAATTCTTATAATAAACAAAATATAAAATGATGTAATCGGGTCTCTGTTTGCCCTACCCTAGAAGATTAATAGTGCAATTTACTCGCCATTTCATGCGCTTTGAGATGCCGCCCAACCCAGTAGGCGATCTGAAATAGGAGCGACATCAATTGAACAAATGTGATAGAATTTCGCTGAATTCTTAAATTAACCATAATATAAAATGATCTAATCGATTCTCTGTTTGCCCTACCCTAGAAGTTTAATAGTGCATTTTACTCGCCATTTCATGCGCTTTGAGATGCCGCTTAGCCCAATACGCTATCTAAAATAGGAGCGACGTAAATTGTAGAAATGTGATAGAATTACCCTGAATTCTTATATTAACCGTAATATAAAATGATCTAACCGTGTCTCTGTTTGCCTTACCCTAGAAGCTTGATAGTGCATGTTACTCGCCATTTCATGCGCTTTGAGATGCCGCTTAGACCAATACGCTATCTGAAATAGAAGCGACGTAAGTTGAACGACTGTGATAGAATTTCGCTGAATTCTTAAATTAACCATAATATGAAATGATCTAATCGGGTCTCTGGTTGCCCTGCCCTAGAAGTTTAGTAGTGCATTTTACTCGCCATTTCATGCGCTTTGAGATGCCGCTCGGCCCAATACGCTATCAGAAATAGGAGCGACGTAAATTGAACAAATGTGATAGAATTTCGCGGAATTCTTAAATTAACCGTAATATAAAATGATCTAATCGGGTCTCTGTTCGCCCCACCCTAGAAGTTTAATGTTGCATTTCCCTTGACATTCCACGCGCTTTAGCATCCCGCCTAGCCCAGTGGGCTATCTGAAATAGGAGCGACGTCAATTGAACAAATGTGATAGAATTACGCTGAATTCTTATGTTAACCGTAATATAAAATGACCTAATCTGGTCTCTGTTTGCCTTACCCTAGAAGGTTAATAGTGCAATTTACTCGCCATTTCATGCGCTTAGAAATGCCGCTTAGCCCAATACGCTATCTGAAATAGGAGCGGCGTAAATTGAACAAATGTGATAGAATTTCGCTGAATTCTTATATTAAACAAAATATAAAATGATGTAATCGGGTCTGTGTTTGCCCTACCCTAGAAGATTAATAGTGCAATTTACTCGCCATTTCATGCGCTTAGAGAAGACGCTTAGCCCAATACGCTATCTGAAATAGGAGCGACGTAAATTGAACAAATGTGATAGAATTTCGCTGAATTCTTAAATTAATCAAAATATAAAATGATATAATCGGGTCTCTGTTTGCCCTACCCTAGAAGTTTAATAGTGCAATTTACTCGCCACTTCATGCGCTTTGAGATGCCGCTTAGCCCAATACGCTATATGAAATAGGAGCGACGTAAATTGAAGAAATGTGATAGGATTTCACTGAATTCTTATATTAACCATAATGTAAAATTATATAATCGGGCCTCTGTTCGCCCCACCCTAGAAGTTTAACACTGCATTTCACTCGACATTCCACACGCTTTAGGATGCCGCCCAGCCCAGTAGACGATCTGAAATAGGAGCGACATCAATTGAACAAATGTGATAGAATTACGCTGAATTCTTATGTTAACCGTAATATAAAATGATCTAATCTGGTCACTGTTTGCCTTACCCCAGAAGTTTAATAGTGCATTTTACTTGCCATTTCATGCGGTTGGAGATGCCGCTTAGCCCAATACGCTATCTGAAATAGGAGCGGCGTAAATTGAACAAATGTGATAGAATTTCGCTGAACTCTTATATTATCCATAATGTAAAATGATCTAATCGGCTCTCTGTTCGCCCTACCCTAGAAGTTTAATAGTGCATTTTACACGCCATTTCATGCGCTTCGAGATGCCGCTTAGACCTATACGCTATCTGAAACAGGAGCAACGTAAATTGAACAAATGTGATAGAATGTCGCTGAATTCTTATATTATCCATAATGTAAAATGATCTAATCGGGTCTCTGTTCGCCTTACCCTAGAAGTTTAATAATGCATTTCACTCGACATTGCATGCGCTTTGAGATGCCGCCTAGCCCAGTACGTTATCTGAAATATGAGAGACGTTATTTGAACAAACGTGATAGAATTTCGCTGAATTCTTATATTAACCAAAATATAAAATGATCTAATGGGGTCTCTGATTGCCCTACCATAGAAGTTCAATAGTGCACTTCACTCGCCATTTCACGCGCTTTAAGATGCCGACTAGCCCAGTACGCTATCTGAAATAGGAGCGCCATCAATTGAACAAATGTGATAGATTTCGCTGAATTCTTATATTAACCGTAGTATAAAATGATGTAATCGGGTCTCTGTTTGCCTTACCCTAGAAGTTGGATAGTGCATTTTGCTCGCCATTCCACGCGCTTTGAGATTCCGCTTATCCCAATACGCTATCTGAAATAGGAGTGACGTAAATTGAACAAATGTGATAGAATTTCGCTGAATTCTTATATTAACCATAATGAAAATGATCTAATCGGGTCTCTGTTCGCCCTACCCTAGAAGTGTGATAGCGCATTTTACTCGCCATTTCACGCGCTTTAAGATGCCGTCTAGCCCAGTACGCTATCTGAAATAGGAGCGACGTAAATTGAACAAATGTGATAGAATTTCGCTGAATTCTTATATTAACCATAATGTAAAATGATCTAATCAGGTCTCAGTCCGCCCTAACCTAGAAGATTAATAGTGCATTCCACTCGTCATTGCATGCGCTTTGAGACGCCGCCTAGCCCAGTACGTTATCTGAAATAGGAGAGACGTTATTTGAACAAACGTGATAGAATTTCGCTGAATTCTTATATTAACCAAAATATAAAATGATGTAATCGGGTCTCTGTTTGCCCTACCCTAGAAGTATAATAGTGCATTTTACTCGCCATTTCATGCGCTCTGAGATGCCGCTTAGCCGAATACGCTATCTGAAATAGGAGCGACGTAAATTGAACAAATGTGATATAATTACGCTGCCTTCTTATATTAACAGTAATATAAAATGATCTAATCGGGTCACTGTTTGCTTTACGATAGAAGTTTAATAGTGCATCTTGCTCGCCATGTCATGCGCTTTGAGATGTCGCTGAGCGCAATACGCTATCTGAAATAGGAGCGACGTAAATTGAACAAGTGTGATAGAATTACGCTGAATTCTTAAATTAATCGTAATATAAAATGATCTAATCTGGTCTCTGTTTGCCTTACCCTAGAAGTTTAGTTGTGCATTTTACTCGCCATTTCATGCGCTTTAAGATGCCGCCTAGCCCAGTACGCTATCTGAAATAGGAGCGACGAAAATTGAACAAATGTGATAGAATTTCGCTGAATTCTTATATTATCCATAATGTAAAATGATCTAATCGGGTCTCTGTTCGCCCTACCCGAGAAGTTTAATAATGCATTTCACTCGCCATTTCATGCGTATTGAGATTCCGCTTATTCCAATACGCTATCTGAAATAGGAGCGACGTAAATTGAACAAATGTGATAGAATATCGCTGAATTCTTATATTAAACAAAATATAAAATGATCTAATCGGGTCTCTGATTGCCCTATCATAGAAGTTGAATAGTGCACTTTACTCGCCATTTCACGCGCTTTAAGATGCCGACCAGCCCAGTACGCTATCTGAAATAGGAGCGCCATCAATTGAACAAATGTGATAGAATTACGCTGAATTCTTATATTAACCGTAGTATAAAATGATGTAATCGGGTCTCTGTTTGCCTTACCCTAGAAGCTTGATAGAGCATTTTACTCGCCATTCCATGCGCTTTGAGATGCCGCTTAGCCCGACACGCTATCTGAAATAGGAGCCACGTAAATTGTACGAATGTGATAGAATTTCGCTGAATTCTTATATTAACAGAAATATAAAATGATCGAATCGCGTCTCTGATTGCCCTGTCAGAGAAGTTTAATAGTGCATTTTACTCGCCATTCCACGCGCTTTAAGATGCCGCTTCGACCAATACGCTATCTGAAATAGGAGCGACGTAAATTGAACAGATGTGATAGAATTTCGCTGAATTCTTATATTAACCATAATGTAAAATGATCTAATCGGGTCTCTGTTCGCCTTACCCTCGAAGTTTAATTGTGCATTTTACTCGCCATTTCATGCGCTTTGAGATGCCGCTTAGCCCAATACGCTTTCTGAAATAGGAGCGACGTAAATTGAACAAATGTGATAGAATTTCGCTGAATTCTTAAATTAACCGTAATATAAAATGATGTAATCGGGTCTCTGTTTGCCCTACCCTAGAAGTATAATAGTGCATTGTACTCGCCATTTCATGCGCTCTGAGATGCCCCTTAGCCGAATACGCTATCTGAAATAGGAGCGACGTAAATTGAACAAATGTGATAGAATTACGCTGCCTTCTTATATTAACAGTAATATAAAATGATCTAATCGGGTCACTGTTTGCTTTACGATAGAAGTTTAATAGTGCATCTTACTCGCCATTTCATGCGCTTTGAGATGCCGCTGAGCGCAATACGCTATCTGAAATAGGAGCGACGTAAATTGAACAAATGTGATAGAATTACGCTGAATTCTTAAATTAATCTTAATATAAAAAGATCTAATGGGGTCTCTGTTTGCCGTACCCTAGAAGTTGAATGGTGCATGTGACTCGCCATTGCATGCGCTTTGAGATGCCGCTTAGCCCAACACGCTGTCTGAAATGAGAGCGACGTAAATTGGACAAATGTGATAGAATTCCGCTGAATTCTTAAATTAACCATAATATAAAATGATCTAATCGGGTCTCTGTTTGCCCTACCCTAGAAGTTTAATAGTTCATTTTACTCGCCATTTCATGCGCTTTGAGATGCCGCTTAGTCCAAGACGCTATCTGAAATAGGAGCGACGTAAATTGAACAAATGTGATAGAACTTCGCTGAATTCTTAAATTAACCATAATATAAAATGATCTAATCGGGTCTCAGTTTGCCTTACCCTAGAAGTTTAATAGTGCATTTTACTGGCCATTTCATGCGCTTTGAGATGCTGCTTAGCCCAATACGCTATCTGAAATAGGAGCGACGTAAATTGAACAAATGTGATAGAATTTCGCTGAATTCTTAAATTAACCATAATATAAACTGATCTAATCGGGTCTCTGTTTGCTCTACCCTAGAAGTTTAATAGTTCATTTTACTCGCCATTTCATGCGCTTTGAGATGCCGCTTAGTCCAAGACGCTATCTGAAATAGGAGCGACGTAAATTGAACAAATGTGATAGAATTTCGCTGAATTCTTAAATTAACCATAATATAAAATGATCTAATCGGGTCTCTGTTTGCCGTAGCCTAGAAGTTTAATAGTGCAATTTACTCGTCATTTCATGCGCTTTGAGATGCCGCTTAGCCCAATACGCTATCTGAAATAGGAGCGACGTAAATTGAACAAATGTGATAGATCAACGCTGCATTCTTATATTAACCGTAATATGAAATGATATCATCTGGTCTCTGTTTGCCTTACCCTAGAAGTTTAATAGTGCAATTTACTCGCCATTTCATGCGCGTTGAGATGCCGCTTAGCCCAATACGCTATCTGAAATAGGAGCGACGTAAATGGAACGAATGTGATAGAATCTCGCTGCATTCTTATATTAACCGTAATATAAAATGATCTAATCGGGTCTCTGTTTGCCCGACCCTAGAAGTTTAATAGTTCATTTTACTCGCCATTTCATGCGCTTTGAGATGCCGCTCAGCCCAAGACGCTATGTGAAATAGAAGCGACGTAAATTGAACAAATGTGATAGAATATCGCTGAATTCTTATATTAACCATAATGTAAAATTATATAATCGGTTCTCTGTTCGCCCCACCCTAGAAGTTTAATACTGCATTTCACTCGACATTCCACACGCTTTAGGATGCCGGCCAACCCAATAGGCGATCTGAAATAGGAGCGACATCAATTGAACAAATGAGATAGATCTACGCTGAATTCTTATATTAACCGTAATATGAAATGATCTAATCGGGTCTCTGTTTGCCTTACCCTAGAAGTTTGATAGTGCATTTTACACGGCATTTCATGCGCTTTGCGATGCCGCTTAGCCCAATACGCTATCTGAAATAGGAGCGGCGTAAATTGAACAAATGTGATAGAATTTCGCTGAATTCTTATATTAAACAAAATATAAAATTATGTAATCGGGTCTCTGTTTGCCGTACCCTAGAAGATTAATAGTGCAATGTACTCGCCATTTCATGCGCTTTGAGAAGCCGCTTAGCCCAATGCGCTATCTGAAATAGGAGCGAAGTAAATTGAACAAATGTGATAGAATTTCGCTGAATTCTTAAATTAATCAAAATATGAAATGATCTAATCGGGTCTGTGTTTGCCTTACCCTAGAAGTTCGATAGTGCATTTTACTCGCCATTTCATGCGCTTTGAGATGCTGCTTAGCCCAATACGCTATCTGAAATAGGAGCGGCGTAAATTGAACAAATGTGATAGAATTTCGCTGAACTCTTATATTATCCATAATGTAAAATGATCTAATCGGCTCTCTGTTCGCCGTACCCTAGAAGTTTAATAGTGCATTTTACTCGCCATTTCATGCGCTTTGAGATGCCGCTTAGCCCAAGACGCTATCTGAAATAGGAGCGACGTAAATTGAACAAATGTGATAGAATTTCGCTGAATTCTTAAATTAACCATAATATAAAATGATCTAATCGGGTCTCTGTTTGCCCTACGCTAGAAGTTTAATAGCGCATTTAACTCGCCATTTCATGCGCTTTGAGGTGCCGCTTAGCCAAATACGCTATCTGAAATGGGAGCGACGTAAATTGAACAAATATGATAGAATTACGCTGCATTCTTAAATTAACCATAACATAAAATGATCTAATCAGGTCTCTGTTTGCCTTACCCTAGAAGTTTAATAGTGCATTTCACTCGTTATGTCATGCGTTTAGAGATGCCGCTTAGCCAAATACGCTATCTGAAATAGGAGCGACGTAAATTGAACAAATGTGTTAGAATTTTGCTGAATTCTTATATTAACCATAATGTAAAATGATATAATCGGGTCTCTGTTCGTCCCACCCTAGAAGTTTAATACTGCATTTCACTCGACATTCCACACGCTTTAGGACGCCGCCTAGCCCAATACGCTATCTGAAATAGGAGCGACGTAAATTGAACGAATGTGATAGAATTTCGCTGGATTCTTAAATTAACCATAATATAAAATGATCTAATCGGGACTCTGGTTGCCCTACCCTAGAAGTTTAATAGTGCATTTTACTCGCCGTTTCATGCGCTTTAAGATACCGCTTAGCCGAATATGATATCTGAAATAGGAGCGACGTAAAGTGAACAAATGTGATGGAATTACGCCGCATTCTTATATTAACCGAATTTAAAATGATCTGATCGGGTCTCTGTTTGCCTTACCCTCGAAGTTTAATAGTGCATTTTACTCGCCATTTCATGCGCTTTGAGATGCCGCTTAGCCCAATACGCTACCTAAAATAGAAGCGACGTAAATTGTAGAAATGTGATAAAATTACGCTGAATTCTTATATTAACCGTAATATAAAATGATCTAATCGTGTCTCTGTTTGCCTTACCCTAGAAGTTTGATAGTGCATTTTACTCGCCATTTCATGCGCTTTGAGATGCCGCTTAGACCAATACGCTATCTGAAATAGAAGCGACGTAAATTGAACGAATGTGATAGAATTTCGCTGAATTCTTAAATTAACCATAATATAAAATGATCTAATCGGGTCTCTGGTTGCTCTACCCTAGAAGTTTAATAGTGCATTTTACTCGCCATTTCATGCGCTTTGAGATGCCGCATAGCGCAATACGCTATCTGAAATAGGAGCGACGTAAATTGAACAAATGTGATAGAATGTCGCTGAATTCTTATATTAACCGTAATATAAAATGTTCTAATCGGCTCTCTGTTCGCCCTACCCTAGAAGTATGATAGAGAATTTTACTCACCATATCATGCGCTTTGAGATGCTGCTTAGCCCAATACGCTATCTGAAATAGGATCAACGTAAATTGAACAAATGTGATAGAATTTCGCTGAAGTCTTAAATTAACCATAATATAAAATGATCTAATCGGGTCTCTGTTTGCCCTACCCTAGAAGTTTAATAGTGCATTTTACTCGCCATTTCATGCGATTTGAGATGCCTCTTAGTCCAATACGCTATCTGAAATGGGAGCGACGTAAATTGAACAAATATGATAGAATTACGCTGCATTCTTATATTAACCGTAATGTAAAATGATCTAATTGGCTCTCTGTTCGCCCAACCCTAGAAGTTTAATAGTGCATTTTACTCGCCATATCATGCGCTTCGTGATGCCGCTTAGACCAATACGCTATCTGAAATAGGAGCGACGTAAATTGAACAAATGTGATAGAATGTCGCTGAATTCTTATATTAACCGTAATATAAAATGATCTAATCGGCTCTCTGTTCGCCCTACCCTAGAAGTATGATAGAGAATTTTACTCACCATATCATGCGCTTTGAGATGCTGCTTAGCCCAATACGCTATCTGAAATAGGAGCAACGTAAATTGAACAAATGTGATAGAATTTCGCTGAAGTCTTAAATTAACCATAATATAAAATGATCTAATCGGGTCTCTGTTTGCCCTACCCTAGAAGTTTAATAGTGCATTTTACTCGCCATTTCATGCGATTTGAGATGCCTCTTAGTCCAATACGCTATCTGAAATGGGAGCGACGTAAATTGAACAAATATGATAGAATTACGCTGCATTCTTATATTAACCGTAATGTAAAATGATCTAATTGGCTCTCTGTTCGCCCAACCCTAGAAGTTTAATAGTGCATTTTACTCGCCATATCATGCGCTTCGTGATGCCGCTTAGACCAATACGCTATCTGAAATAGGAGCGACGTAAATTGAGCAAATGTGATAGAATTTCGCTGAATTCTTATATTAAACCAAATATAAAATGATGTAATCGGGTCTCTGTTTGCCCTACCCTAGAAGTTTAATAGTGAATTTTACTCGCCATTTCATGCGCTTTGAGATGCCGCTTAGCCCAATACGCTATCTGAAATAGGAGCGACGTAAATTGAACAAATGTGATAGAATTTCGCTGAATTCTTAAATTAACCGTAATATAAAATGATCTAATCGGGTCTCTGTTTGCCGTACCCTAGAGGTTTAATAGTGCATTTCACTCGCCATTCCATGCGCTTTGAGATGCCGCTTAGCCCAATACGCTATCTGAAATAGGAGCGACGTCAATTGAACAAATGTGATTGAATTACGCTGAATTCTTATGTTAACCATAATATAAAATGATATAATCTGGTCTCTGTTTGCCTTACCCTAGAAGTTTAATAGTGCAATTTACTAGCCATTTCATGCGGTTTGAGATGCCGCTTAGCCCAATACGCTATCTGAAATAGGAGCGGCGTAAATTGAACAAATGTGATAGAATTTCGCTGAACTCTTATATTATCCATAATGTAAAATTATCTAATCGGCTCTCTGTTCGCCCAACCCCAGAAGTTTAATAGGGCATTTTACTCGCCATTTCATGCGCTTTGAGATGCCGCTAAGACCAATACGCTATCTGAAATCGGAGCGACGTAAATTGAACAAATGTGATAGAATTTCGCTGAATTCTTAAATTAACCATAATATAAAATGATCTAATCGGGTCTCTGTTTGCCCTACCGTTGAAGTTTAATAGTGCATTTTACTCGCCATTTCATGCGCTTTGAGATGCCGCTTAGCCCAATACGCTATCTGAAACACGAGCGACGTAAATTGAACAAATCTGATAGAATTTCGCTGAATTCTTATATTAACCAAAATATAAAATGATCTAATCGGGTCTCTGATTGCCCTATCATAGAATGTTAATAGTGTATTTTACTCGCCATTCCACGCGCGTTAAGATGCCGCCTAGCCCAATACGCTATCTGAAATAGGAGCGACGTAAATTGAACATATGTGATAGAATTAAGCTGAATTCTTATATTAACCGTAATATAAAATGATCTAATCGGGTCTCTGTTTGCCTTACCCTAGAAGTTTAATAGTGCATTTTACTCGCCATTTCATGCGCTTTGAGATGCTGCTTAGCCCAATACGCTATCTGAAATAGGAGCGTCGTAAATTGAACAAATGTGATAGAATTACGCTGAATTCTTCTATTAACCGTAATTTAAAATGGTCTGATCGGATCTCTGTTTGCCTTACCCTCAAAGTTTAATGGTGCATTTAACTCGCCACTTCATGCGCTTTGAGATGCCGCTTATCCCAGTAAGCTATCGGAAATAGGAGCGACGTAAATTGAACAAATGTGATAGAATTTTGCTGAATTCTTATATTAACCATAATGTAAAATGATCTAATCGGCTCTCTGTTCGCCCTACCCTAGAAGTTTAATAATGCAATTTACTCGCCATTTCATGCGCTTTGAGAAGCCGCTTAGCCCAATACGCTATCTGAAGTAGGAGCTACGTAAATTGAACAAATGTGACAGAGTTACGCAGAATTCTTATATTAGCCATAATATAATATGATCTATTCGGGTCTCTGATTGCCCTATCATAGAAGTTTAGTAGTGCATTTTACTCACCATTTCATGCGCTTTAAGGTGCCTCCTAGCGCAATACGCTATTTGAAGTAGGAGCGACGTAAATTGAACAAACCTGATAGAATTACGCAGAATTCTTATATTAACCATAATATTGTTACGAACACCGTGAAGCCAACCGTGATCGACCCGAAGGGAGCGTTCGATCTGTCGTTAAGGGACGATCGCCGTTATTGATGAAACAGATCAATGAGAGAGTCTGATTGACAGTCAAGGAGACAAGACGCGATATTATAGACTCTGCCATTCCTTGTTTATATCCTCATAATAAACTTATAAGTGTGAACATGTCGTGCGATGATAATCCCCGGCGCAGCATTGGTGTCAGAAGTGGGATCATAAGAACGCGATCCGCTGCAGGGGGAGTGCTGTTGTTGCAGGACATGTTCGAGAGCCTACAGAGGACCATCGTCGGGCAGATGGAGGAGCACCGCAAGCTAGACGAAATCCGCTGGGAAAAGGAGCATGATTTGTGGCGCCAACGGGAGGCCGCAGAGACAGTGACTCGAGAGACCCGGGATGCGGCTTGGGAGGCTCGTCTGTCCGCGATGGAGCGGAATTTACAGGTGTTTTCGTTAGGCTCTGCTAATTCTGCTGGTACCTCCGGTTGTGGGGCGGGAGAGGGACCGGGCGCGGCCAGTCATGTAAATAGTGTTCATGTTCCTGTAAATAATGCCCCCGTGGCAGTCCCTGGTCCCTCCTCCATACCTTCCGTTGTTCCGTTTCCGGGACCGTTTGTGCCCGCGGAATGTGATCGGGGAGGACGTTGTATCCTAAGCTTGGGTTACGCGGTTAAGCCGTCGGCCTATGATGGCAGAACATCTTGGGAGGAGTATTTGCTTCAATTTGAAGCGATCGCGCGAGCGAACGGCTGGGACGAGGCGAGGAAAGCTATGGCTTTGATCGCTTCGTTGGAAGGACCGGCTCGAAGCGTGCTAACAACCCTTTCCACTGCTCGTCACAACAGTTTTATCGAATTAGTTGCGGCGTTGGAATTTCGTTTCGGTGCACGTAACCTTTCCAACTTAAACTACGTTCTGTTTCAAAATTATCGGCAGCGCAAAGGGGAGACCATTTCCTCTGTTGCAACAGAGATAGAAAGACTGGCGCAGACAGCTTTCGCGGACTGTCCGGTGGAAACGCGGGATAAATTAGCTGCCTCCCAGTTTGTCTCCGCATTGGCCGACGAAGGGGTGAAAAGAACCCTGCGTCTCGGCGGTTTCACCTCCTTGAGGGCTGCAGTTACTAGGGCCTTGGAGGTGGAAGCCGTGGAGGCGATGTCGTTAGGGTTCGTCCCGAGACAATTTCGAGGGAGAGACGTTAACTGCACTAAATTTGTCGAGGTGAACCCGGAGAGGAAGAGGAAATTCGACTTCGCCGAGGATATGCCGGAGAAAAAGAGGAGAACTGAATCTACGTGTTGGCTGTGCGGGAAACCCGGGCATTTACAGAAGGATTGCAGACGTCGGCGACCACAGAAATTTCCGTCCAAATCGGGAAACGGGAAGAAGACGGCGTAGCGGGGGAGCGCCGGGCTTTGAACCTGTGTCCCCCGAGCCTCAGGAGCGTGGCGACAGGAAGGACATCGCGGGATGAAGCATCCGTGTTTGGAGAAGTTGAAGACAACGAGTGCAAAATCATCTTGGACACGGGCTCATCTATTAATTTATTGAAGAGGGAATTGTGTCCGGTGGAGAACCTTCCCGCAGCGGACCTTGTGATTCGCTCCAGTGCCGGAGAAAGAATGGAAGTCTTCGGTCAGAAGAATTTAGAGGTGCGCATCAAGGGGCTTGCGAGCACGGAGAAATTCTATATTGTACGCATGATTGAAGACTGCATACTTGGAACGGAGTTCTTACGGAAGCATGGTTGCAAACTAGATTTATCTCGGAATGTGTTGTGTCTTCCGGGGCTGCGGGAAATTCGCCTAGGTGAAGAAGAAAAGAAGAAGAAAAAGAAAGAAGAGAGCAAGAAAGAAGAGAACAAGAAAGAAGGACGCGAGAAAGGAGAGGAAAGAGTACCACAGCATTTAAAGGAATTATTTGGACGGTGTTCCTTGAACTTGAATGATGAACGGAAGAAGCATTTCGCTAAGCTGCTCTATGAGTACCAGGATGTCTTTGCCAGGAATTCTGATGAAGTTGGAAATTGCGAATTGGTCACGCATAAGATCAACACTGGTCGATTTGGGACTCACTAGAAGTGAGGGATGGACTATTGTTCCGTAGGTGGGAATCTACCAATGGAGTAACGACTTCGTGGTTGTTGGTGGTGCCACGAGTGAAGATACCGGAGGTATTGAGCCAGTTCCACGATTCTCCTACGGCGGGGCATTTTGGCGTAAAGAAGACTTTGGCCAAGGTACGTCAGCAATTCTACTGGGCGACCTGTCGGCAGGATGTAGAAGAATGGTGTCGGCGATGTGACACGTGTGCGGCGAAGAAGGGACCGCGAAAGAGAGGAGCGGGGAACCTGAAGGTGTATAACGTCGGAGCACCGTTTGAGAGAGTCGCGCTCGACGTTGTG
Organism: Macropis europaea; assembly: GCA_916610135.2. Lineage (NCBI taxonomy): Eukaryota > Metazoa > Arthropoda > Insecta > Hymenoptera > Melittidae > Macropis > Macropis europaea. The sequence goes on along the minus strand of CAKAJE020000469.1, from coordinate 310,048 downwards.
GGTCCGCTCCCGAGGTCTCGGGCCGGAAATAGATACATGCTGGTTGTTGCGGATTATTTCACGAAGTGGCCTGAAGTAATCGCGATGCCAAACCAGCAGGCGGTCACGATCGCTAGGGCACTTCTAGAACACGTTGTATGTCGGCATGGAGTGCCGTTGGAAATTCACTCGGATCAAGGAAGAAGTTTTGAGTCCGCGGTGTTCCAGGAGTTGATGAAACTGCTGGGAATAAGGAACACGAGAACTACTCCTTTGCATCCACAGTCTGACGGTTTGGTGGAACGTCTCAATAGAACGTTACTTCAATATCTTGCGATGTTCGTTTCGGAGCATCAACGGGATTGGGATGAGTGGATCCCTCTTTTCCTTTTGGCCTACCGATCTTCCTGTCACGAGGCTACGCAAATGACACCTTCAATGATTCTGTATGGTCAGGAGATTCGGCTGCCCATGCAATTGTGGAGAGGGCTGCCTCCTGAGATGAAGGTAGAAGACGCCGAACAAGAGTACATAGTTTGGATCAAAGAGAGGATGAAGAAGATCCACGAATTCGTTCGGCGACGTCTTCAAATCAGTAGCTCGAAGATGAAGTCCTGGTATGACAGTCATGTACAAGCGATTGACTTCACATCAGGGGACCAGGTTTGGTTGTTTCAGCCTAGAAGGGTAAAAGGGAAATGCCCTAAGTTGCAGGCTGATTGGGAAGGTCCATATAAAGTGCTGGATAGGCTTAATGAAGTTATTTATAGAATCCAGCGTTCGCCAAAGAGTAAGTGCAAAGTGGTGCACGTGAAGCGTTTGGCCAGATACGAAGGTCGTGCCACTTTGTTTAATGAGAAGAATCAGTAGAGGAGGAGGATGTCCCATGCTTTTCGCCCAAGAAGAGGACGTTTCATCGAAGAAGACGAGGGCAGGTTCCGCCCGTGAAGATTTCAAGAAAGAAGTGCGCAAAACTCAAGAGTCAAGAGGAAGGGCGAGAAGTAACCGGGATATCCTCGATATATCGAACGAGCATAGTACCGGCGTCTTGCTCAGGGTTTTTACGTAGTTTTCCCCTGGGACGGAGGACGAATGTCAAGACGTTTGCTGTCTGAAGAAGGCCACAGAGGTTTACATTTAAATCCTTTCGATTTACCTCCTTTTTTTTCAGACAAAGGTACATATCCCTGAGGTTAGCGGCCAAGATGACATCTCATTGAACTGAGGTTAGCCAGAATCTGAAGGCAGGCGCTAGCGGCTCAAGTGAAGTTGGTCGTCAGTAACTGAAGTTTGACGCGGTCGGGACGCCCGCCTTTAAAGGAAGGAGGGCAGTGTTACGAACACCGTGAAGCCAACCGTGATCGACCCGAAGGGAGCGTTCGATCTGTCGTTAAGGGACGATCGCCGTTATTGATGAAACAGATCAATGAGAGAGTCTGATTGACAGTCAAGGAGACAAGACGCGATATTATAGACTCTGCCATTCCTTGTTTATATCCTCATAATAAACTTATAAGTGTGAACATGTCGTGCGATGATAATCCCCGGCGCAGCAATATGATATGATCTATTTGGGTCTCTGATTGCCCTATCATAGACGGTTGGTATTGCATTTTACCCGCCACTCCACGCGCTTTAAGGTGCCGCCTTGCCCAATATACTATCTGAAATAGGAGCGTCGTAAATTGAACAATTGTTATAGAATTACGCAGAATTCTTATATTAACCATAATATAAAATGATCTAATCGGGTCTCTGTTTGCCCTACCCTAGAAGTTTAATTGTGCATTTTCTCGACATTTCATATCCTTTAAGATGCCGCCTAGCCTAATCCGCAATCTGAAATTGGAGCTACGTAAATTGAACAAATGTGACAGAGTTACGCAGAAATCTTATATTAGCCATAATATAATATGATCTATTCGGGTCTCTGGTGGCCCTATCATAGAAGTTTAATAGTGCATTTTACTCGTCATTTCATGCGCTTTGAGATGCCGCTTAGCCCAATACGCTATCCGAAATAGGAACGACGTAAATTGAAAAAATGTGATAGAATTTCGCTGAATCCTTATATTAACCATAATATAAAATGATCTAATCGGGTCTCTGTTCGCACTACCCTAGAAGTTTAATAGTGCATTCCACTCGTCATTGCATGCGCTTTGAGATGCCGCCTAGCCCAGTACGTTATCTGAAATAGGAGAGACGTTATTTGAACAAACGTGATAATATATCGCTGAATTCTTATGTTAACCGTAATATAAAATGCTCTAATCTGGTCTCCGTTTGCCTTACCCTAGAGGTTTAATAGTGCATTTTACTCGCCATTTCATGCGCTTTGAGATGCCGCTGAGCCCAATACGCTATCTGAAATAGGAGCGACGTAAATTGAACAAATGTGATAGAATTACGCTGAATTCTTATATTAACCGTAATATAAAATGATCTAATCGGGGCTCTGTGTGCCTTACCCTAGAAGTTTGGTAGTGCAATTTACTGGCCATTTCATGCGCTTTGAGATGCCGCCTAGCCCAATACGCTATCTGAAATAGGAGCGGCGTAAATTGAACAAATGTGATAGAATTTCGCTGAATTCTTATATTAACCATAATGAAAATGATCTAATCGGGTCTCTGTTCGCCCTACCCTAGAAGTGTAATAGTGCATTTTACTCGCCATTCCACGCGCTTTAAGATGCCGCCTAGCCCAATACGCTATCTGAAATAGGAGCTACGGAAATTGAACAAATGTGATAGAATTACGCTGAATTCTTATATTAATCGTAATATAAAATGATCTGATCTGGTCTCTGTTTGCCTTACCCTAGAAGTTTAATAGTGCATTTTACTCGCCATTTCATGCGCTTTGAGATGCCGCTTAGCCATATACGCTATCTGAAATAGGAGCGACGTAGATTGAACAAATGTGATAGAATTACGCTGAATTCTTATATTAACCGTAACATAAAATGATCTAATCGGGTCTCTGTTTGCCTTACCTGAGAAGTGTGAAAGTGCATTTTACTCGTCATTTCATGCGCTTTGAGATGCCGCATAGACCAATACTTTATCTGAAATAGGAGCGACGTAAATTGAACAAATGTGATAGAATTTCGCTGAATTCTTATATTAACCATAACGTAAAATGATCTAATCGGGTCTCTGTTCGCCCTACCCTAGAAGTTTAATAGTGCATTTCACTCGTCATTTCACGCGCTTTAAGATGCCGTCTAGCCCAGTACGCTATCTGAAATAGGAGCGACGTAAATAGAACAAATGTGATAGAATTTCGCTGAATTCTTATATTAAACAAAATATAAAATGATCTAATCGGGTCTCTGATTGCCATACCATAGAAGTTCAATAGTGCACTTTACTCGCCATTTCACACGCTTTAAGATGCCGACTAGCCCAGTACGCTATCTGAAATAGGAGCGCCATCAATTGAACAAATGTGATAGAGTTATGCTGAATTCTTATATTAACCGTAGTATAAAATGATGTAATCGGGTCTCTGTTTGCCTTACCCTAGAAGGTTAATAGTGCATTTTACACGCCATTTCATGCGCTTCGAGATGCCGCTTAGCCCAATACGCTATCTGAAACAGGAGCAACGTAAATTGAACAAATGTGGTAGAATGTCGCTGAATTCTTATATTATCCATAATGTAAAATGATCTAACCGGGTCTCTGTTCGCCCTACCCTAGAAGTTTAATAGTGCATTTTACTCGCCATACCACGCGCATTAAGATGCCGCCTAGCCCAGTACGCCATCTGAAATAGGAGCGACGTAAACTGAAGGAATGTGATAGAATTTCGCTGAATTCTTATATTAACAGAAATATAAAATGATCTAATCGCGTCTCTGATTGGCCTATCAGAGAAGTTTAATAGAGCATTTTACTCGCCATTCCGCGCGCTTTAAGATGCCGCTTCGCCCAATACGCTATCTGAAATAGGAGCGACGTAAATTGAACAAATGTGATAGAATTTCGCTGAATTCTTATATTAACCATAATGTAAAATGATCTAATCGCGTCTCTGTCCGCCCTACCCTAGAAGCTTAATAGTGCATTTCACTCGCCATTTCATGCGCTTTGAGTTGCCGCTTAGCCCAACACGCTATCTGAAATAGGAGCGACGTAAATTGAACAAATGTGATAGAATTTTGCTGAATTCTTATATTAACCATAATGTAAAATGATATAATCGTGTCACTGTTTGCCCTACCCGAGAAGTTTAATAGTGCATTTTACTGGCCATTTCATGCGCTTTGAGATGCCGCTTAGCCCAACACGCTATCTGAAATAGGAGCAACGTAAATTGAACAAATGTGATAGAATTTTGCTGAATTCTTATATTATCCATAATGTAAAATGATGTAATCGGGTCTCTGTCCGCCCTACCCTAGAAGCTAAATAGTGCACTTCACTCGCCATTTCATGCGCTTTGAGTTGCCGCTTAGCCCAATACGCTATCTGAAATAGGAGCGACGTAAATTGAACAAATGTGATAGAATTTCGCTGGATTGTTATATTAACCATAACGTAAAATGATATAATCGTGTCACTGTTTGCCCTGCCCTAGAAGTTTAATAGTGCATTTTACTCGCCATTTCATGCGCTTTGAGATGCTGCTTTGCCTAATACGCTATCTGAAATAGGAGCGACGTAAATTGAACAAATGTGATAGAATTACGCTGCATTCTTATATTAATCATAATATAAGATGACCTTATCGAGTCTCTGATTGCCCTATCCGAGAAGTTTAGTAGTGCATTTTACTCGACATTTCATGCGTTTTACGATGCCGCACAGCCCAATACGCTATCTGATATAGGAGCGTCGTAAATTGAACAAATGTAATAGAATTACACTGAATTATTATATTAATCATAATATAAGATGATCTAATCGGGTCTCTGATGGCCCTATCATAGAAGTTTAATAGTGCATTTTACTCGTCATTTCATGCGCTTTATGGTGCCGCCTAGCCCAATGCGCTATCTGAAATTGGAGCTACGTAAATTGGACAAATGTGATAGGATTTCACTGAATTCTTATATTAACCATAATGTAAAATGATCTAATCGGGTCTCTGATTGCCCTATCATAGAAGGTTAGTAGTGTATTTTACTCGGCATTCCACGCGCTTTAAGATGCTGCCTAGCAAAATACGCTATCTGAAATAGGAGCGACGTAAATTGAACAAATGTGATAGAATTACGCTGCATCCTTATATTAATCATAATATAAGATGATCTGATCGGGTCTCTGATTGCCCCACCCTAGAAGTTTAATACTGCATTTCACTCGAAATTCCACACGCTTTAGGATGCCGCCCAGCCCAGTATGCGATCTGAAATAGGAGCGACGTCAATTGAACAAATGTGATTGAATTGCGCTGAATTCTTATGTTAACCGTAATATGAAATGATCTAATCTGGTCTCTGTTTGCCTCACCCTAGAAGTTTAATAGTGCATTTTACTCGCCATTTCATGCGCTTTGAGATGCCGCTTAGCCAAATACGCTATCTGAAATAGGAGCGAAGTAAATTGAACGAATGTGATAGAATTTCGCTGAATTCTTAAATTAACCATAATATAAAATGACCTAATCGGGACTCTGGTTGCCCTACCCTAGAAGTTTAATAGTGCATTTTACTCGCCATTTCATGCGCTTTAAGATGCCGCTTAGCCGAATACGCTATCTGAAATAGGAGCGACGTAAATTGAACAAATGTGATAGAATTACGACGAATTCTTATATTAACCGTAATTTAAAATGATCTAATCGGGTCTCTGTTTGCCTTGCCCTCGAAGTTTAATAGTGCATTTTACTCGCCATTTCATGCGCTTTGAGATGCCGCTTAGCCCAATACGCTATCTGATATAGGAGCGACGTAAATTGAACAAATGTGATAGAATTTCGCTGAATTCTTAAATTATCCGTAATATAAAATGATCTAATCGGGTCTCTGTTTGCCGTACCCAAGAAGTTTAATAGTGCAATTTACTCGCCATTTCATGCGGTTTGAGATGTCGCTTAGCCCAATACGCTATCTGAAGTAGGAGCGGCGTAAATTGAACAAATGTGATAGAATTTCGCTGAACTCATATATTATCCATAAAGTAAAATGATCTAATCGGCTCTCTGTTCGCCCTACCCTAGAAGTTTAATAGTGCATTTTACTCGGCATTTCATGCGCTTTGAGATGCCGCTTAGACCGATACGCTATCTGAAATAGGAGCGACGTAAATTGAACAAATGTGATAGAATTACGCCGTATTCTTATATTAACCGTAATTTAAAATGATCTAATCGGGTCTCTGTTTGCCCTACCCTAGAAGTTTAATAGTGCATTTTACTCGCCATTTCTTGCGCTTTGAGATGCCGCTTACCCCAATACGCTATCTGAAATAGGAGCGGCGTAAATTGAACAAATGTGATAGAGTTTCGCTGAATTCTTAAATTAACCCTAATATAAAATGATCTAATCAGGTCCCTGTTTGCCTTTCCCTAGAAGTTTAATAGTGCATTTCACTCGTCATTTCATGCGCTTTGAGATGCCGCTTAGCCCAATACGCTATCTGAAACACGAGCGACGTAAATTGAACAAATGTGATAGAATTTCGCTGAATTCTTATATTAACCAAAATATAAAATGATCTAATCGGGTCTCTGTTCGCCCCACCCTAGAAGTTTAATACTGCATTTCACTCGACATTCCACACGCTTTACGATGCCGCATAGCCCAGTTGGCGATCTGAAATAGGAGCGACGTCAATTGCACAAATGTGATAGAATTACGCTGAATTCTTATGTTAACCGTAATATAAAATGATCTAATCTGGTCTCTGTTTGCCTTACCCTAGAAGTTTAATAGTGCATTTTACTCGCCATTTCATGCGCTTTGAGATGCCGCTTAGCCCAATACGCTATCTGAAATGGGACCGACGTAAATTGAACAAATATGATAGAATTACGCTGCATTCTTATATTAACCGTAATATAAAATGATCTCATCGAGTCTCTGTTTGCCTTACCCTAGAAGTTCGATAGTGCATTTTACTCGCCATTTCATGCGCTTTGAGGTGCCTGTTAGCCCAATACGCTATCTGAAATAGGAGCGACTTAAATTGAACAAATGTGATAGAATTTCGCTGAATTCTTAAATTAACCATAACATAAAATGATCTAATCGGGTCTCTGTTTGCCTTACCCTAGAAGTATAATAGTGCATTTTACTCGCCATTTCATGCGCTTTGAGGTGCCGCTTAGCCCAACACGCTATCTGAAATAGGAGCGACGTAAATTGAACAAATGTGATAGAATTTCGCTGAGTTCTTAAATTATCCGTAATATAAAATGATCTAATCGGGTCTCTGTTTGCCGTACCCAAGAAGTTTAATAGTGCAATTTACTCGCCATTTCATGCGGTTTGAGATGTCGCTTAGCCCAATACGCTATCTGAAATAGGAGCGGCGTAAATTGAACAAATGTGATAGAATTTCGCTGAACTCTTATATTATCCATAAAGTAAAATGATCTAATCAGCTCTCTGTTCGCCCTACCCTAGAAGTTTAATAGTACATTTTACTCGCCATTTCATGCGCTTTGAGATGCCGCTTAGCCCAATACGCTATCTGAAATAGGAGTGGCGTAAATTGAACAAATGTGATAGAATTTCGCTGAATTCTTATATTAAACAAAATATATAATGATGTAATCGGGTCTCTGTTTGCCCTACCCTAGAAGTTTAATAGTGCAATTTACTCGCCATTTCATGCGCTTTGAGAAGCCACTTAGCCCAATACGCTATCTGAAATAGGAGCGACGTAAATTGAACAAATGTGATAGAATTTCGCTGAATTCTTAAATTAACCATAACATAAAATGATCTAATCGGGTCTCTGTTTGCCCTACCGTTGAAGTTTAATAGTGCATTTTACTCGCCATTTCATGCGCTTTGTGATGCCGCTTGGCCCAATACGCTATCTGAAATAGGAGCGACGTAAATTGAAAAAATGTGATAGAATTTCGCTGAATTCTTAAATTAACCCTAATATAAAATGATCTAATCAGGTCCCTGTTTGCCTTTCCCTAGAAGTTTAATAGTGCATTTCACTCGTCATTTCATGCGCTTTGAGATGCCGCTTAGCCCAATACGCTATCTGAAACACGAGCGACGTAAATTGAACAAATGTGATAGAATTTCGCTGAATTCTTATATTAACCAAAATATAAAATGATCTAATCGGGTCTCTGTTCGCCCCACCCTAGAAGTTTAATACTGCATTTGACTCGACATTCCACACGCTTTACGATGCCGCATAGCCCAGTACGCGATCTGAAATAGGAGCGACGTCAATTGGACAAATATGATAGAATTACGCTGCATTCTTATATTAACCGTAATATAAAATGATCTCATCGGGTCTCTGTTTGCCTTACCCTAGAAGTTCGATAGTGCATTTTACTCGCCATTTCATGCGCTTTGAGATGCCTGTTAGCCCAATACGCTATCTGAAATAGGAGCAACGTAAATTGAACAAATGTGATAGAATTTCGCTGAATTCTTAAATTAACCATAATATAAAATGATCTAATCGGGTCTCTGTTTGCCCTACCCTAGAAGTTTGATAGTGCATTTTACTCGCCATTTCATGCGGTTTGAAGTGCCGCTTAGACCAATACGCTATCTGAAATAGAAGCGACGTAAGTTGAAGGAATGTGATAGAATTTCGCTGACTTCTTAAATTAACCGCAATATAAAATGATCTAATCGGCTCTCTGTTCGCCCAACCCTAGAAGTTTAATAGTGCATTTTACTCGCCATTTCATGCGCTTTGAGATGCCGCTTAGCCCAATACGCTATCTGAAATGGGACCGACGTAAATTGAACAAATATGATAGAATTACGCTGCATTCTTATATTAACCGTAATATAAAATGATCTCATCGGGTCTCTGTTTGCCTTACCCTAGAAGTTCGATAGTGCATTTTACTCGCCATTTCATGCGCTTTGAGATGCCTGTTAGCCCAATACGCTATCTGAAATAGGAGCAACGTAAATTGAACAAATGTGATAGAATTTCGCTGAATTCTTAAATTAACCATAATATAAAATGATCTAATCGGGTCTCTGTTTGCCCTACCCTAGAAGTTTGATAGTGCATTTTACTCGCCATTTCATGCGCTTTGAGGTGCCGCTTAGACCAATACGCTATCTGAAATAGAAGCGGCGTAAGTTGAAGGAATGTGATAGAATTTCGCTGAATTCTTAAATTAACCGCAATATAAAATGATCTAATCGGCTCTCTGTTCGCCCAACCCTAGAAGTTTAATGGTGCATTTTACTCGCCATTTCATGCGCTTTGAGATGCCGCTTAGGCCAATACGCTATCTGACATAGGAGCGACTTAAATTGAACAAATGTGATAGAATTAAGCTGAATTCTTATATTAACCGTAATATAAAATGATCTAATCGGGTCTCTGTTTGCCTTACCCTAGAAGTATAATAGTGCATTTTACTCGCCATTTCATGCGCTTTGAGGTGCCGCTTAGCCCAAGACGCTATCTGAAATAGGAGCCACGTAAATTGAACAAATGTGATAGAATTACGCTGCCTTCTTATATTAACCGTAATATAAAATGATCTAATCGGGTCTCTGATTGCCCTATCATAGAAGTTTAATTGTTCATTTAGCTCGGCATTTCATGCACTTTAAGGTGCCGTTTATCCCGATACGCTATCTGAAGTTGGAGCGACGTAAATTGAACAAATGTGATAGAATTACGCTGGATTCTTATATTAACTATAATATGAAATGATCTAATCGGGTCTCTGGTTGCCCTATCATAGAAGTTTAATACTGCATTTTACTCGCCATTTCATGCGCTTTACGGTGCCGTTTAGTCCAATACGCTATCTAGAATAGGAGCGTCGAAAATTGAACAAATGTGATAGAATTACTCTGAATTCTTATATTAATCATAATATAAGATGATCTAATCGGGTCTCTGATTGCCCTATCCTAAAAGTTTAGTAGTGCATTTTACTCGTCATTTCATGCGCTTTAAGATGCCACCTAGCCCAATACGCTATCTGAAATAGAGGCGACGTAAATTGAACAAACGTGATAAAATTTCGCTGAATTCTTATATTAACCATAATATAAGATGACATAATCGGGTCTCTGTTTGCCCTACCCTAGAAGTTTAATAGCGCATTTTATTCAACATTTCATGCGCATTAAGATGCCACCTAGCCCAATACGCTGTCTGAAATAGGGGCGACGTAAATTGAACAAATGTGATAAAATTAGGCTGAATTCTTATATTAACAATAATATAAAAGGATCTAATCGGGTCTCTGATTGCCCTATCATAGAAGTTTAATAGTGCATTTTGCTCGTCATTTCATGCGCTTGCAGGTTCCGCTTTGCCCAATACGCTATCAGAAATAGGAACGACGTAAATTGAACAAATGTGATAGAACTTCGCTGAATTCTTATATTAATCATAATATAAGATGACCTAATCGGGTCTCCGATTGCCCTATCCGAGAAGTTTAGCAGAGCATTTTCTCGACATTTCACGTGCTTTAAGATGCCGCACAGCCAAATACGCTATCTGAATTTGGAGCTACGTAAATTGAACAAACGTGATAGAATTACGCAGAATTCTTATATTAACCATAATATAATGTGGTCTGTTCGGGTGTCTGTTTGCCCTACCCTAGAAGTTTAATAGTGCATTTTACTCGACATTTCATGCGCTTTAAGATGCCACCTAGACCAATACGCTATCTGAAATAGGAGCGACGTGAATTGAACAAATGTGATAGAATTTCGCAGTATTCTTATATTAATCATAATATAATACGATCTCCTCGGGTCTCTGATTGCCCTATCATAGAAGTTTAATAGTGCATGTTACTCGTCATTTCATGCGCTTTAAAGTGCCGCCTAGCCCAATACGCTATCAGAAATAGGAGCGACATAAATTGAACAAATGTGATAGAATTACGCAGAATTCTTATATTAACCATAATATAGAATGATCTAATCGGGTCTCTGATTGCCCTGTCTTGGAAGTTTAATAGTGCATTGTACTCGCCAGTCCATGCGCTTTAAGATGCCGCTTAGCCCAATACGCTATCCGAAATAGGAGCGACGTAAATTGAACAAATCTGATAGAATTACACTGAATTCTTATATTAACCGTAATATAAAATGATCTAATCGGGTCACTGTTCGCCCTACCCTCGAAGTTTAATAGTGCATTTTACTCGCCATTTCATGCGCTTTAGGATCCCGCTTAGCCCAATACGCTATCTGAAATATGAGCGACGTAAATTGAACAAATGTGATAGAATTTCGCTGAATTCTTATATTAACCATAATGTAAAATGATCTAATCGGGTCTCTGTTCGCCCTACCCTAGAAGTTTAATAGTGCATTTTACTCGCCATTCCACGCGCTTCAAGCTGCCGCCTAGCCCAGTAGGCTATCTGAAATAGGAGCGACGTAATTTGAACAAATGTGATAGAATTACGCTGAATTCTTATATTAACCGCAATATAAAATGATGTAATCGGGTCTCTGTTTGCCCTACCCTAGAAGTATAATAGTGCATTTTGCTCGCCATTTCATGCGCTTTGAAGTGCCGCTTAGCCCAATACGCTATCTGAAATAGGAGCGACGTAAATTGAACAAATGTGATAGAATTTCGCTGAATTCTTATATTAACCAAAATATAAAATTATCTAATCGGGACTCTGTTCGGCCTACACTAGAAGTTTAATAGTACATTTCACTCGTCATGTCATGCGCTTTGAGATGCCGCTTAGCCCAATACGGTATCTGAAATAGGAGCGACGTAAATTGAACATATGTGATAGAATTTCGCTGAATTCTTATATTAACCATGATGTAAAATGATCTAATCAGCTCTCTGTTCGCCCTACCCTAGAAGTTGAATAGTGCATTTTACTCGCCATTTAATGCGCTTTGAGATGCCGCTTAGCCCAATACGCTATCTGAAATAGGAGCGACGTAAGTTGAACAAATGTGATGGAATTTCGCTGAATTCTTAAATTAACCATAATATAAAATGACCTAATCAGTTCCCTGTCTGCCCTACCCTACAAGTTTAATAGTGCGTTTCACTCGACATTTCATGCGCTTTGAGATGCCGCTTAGCCCAATACGCTATTTGAAATAGGAGCGACGTAAATTGAACAAATGTGATAGAATTACACTGAATTCTTATATTAACCGTAATATAAAATGATCTAATCGGGTCACTGTTCGCCCTACCCTCGAAGTTTAATAGTGCATTTTACTCGCCATTTCATGCGCTTTAGGATCCCGCCTAGCCCAGTAGGCTATCTGGAATTGGAGCTACGTAAATTGAACAAATGTGATAGAATTTCGCTGAATACTTAAATTAACCATAATATAAAATGATCTAATCAGGTCCCTGTCTGCCCTACCCTACAAGTTTAATAGTGCATTTCACTCGACATTTCATGCGCTTTGAGATGCCGCTTAGCCCAACGCGCTATCTGAAATAGGAGCGACGTAAATAGAACAAATGTGGTAGAATTTGGCTGAATTCTTGTATTAACTAAAATATAAAATGATCTAATCGGGTCTCTGTTCGCCCTACCCTAGAAGATTAATAGTGCATTTCACTCGTCGTTCCACGCGCTTTAGGATGCCGCCTAGCCCAGATGGCTATCTGAAATAGGAGCGACGTAAATAGAACAAATGTGGTAGAATTTGGCTGAATTCTTGTATTAACTAAAATATAAAATGATCTAATCGGGTCTCTGATTGCCCTATCATACAAGGTTAATAGTGCGCTTTACCCGCCATTCTACGCGCTTTAAGATACCGCCTAGCCCAGTAGGCTATCTGAAATAGGAGCGACGTAATTGGAACAAATGTGATAGAATTACGCTGAATTCTTATATTAACCGCAATATAAAATGATGTAATCGGGTCTCTGTTTACCCTACCCTAGAAGTATAATCGTCCATTTTACTCGCCATTTCATGCGCTTTGAGATGCCGCTTAGCCCAATACACTATCTGAAATAGGAGCGACGTAAATTGAACAAATGTGATAGAATTTCGCTGAATTCTTATATTAACCATAATGTAAAATGATCTGATCGGGTCTCTGTTCGGCCTACCCTAGAAGTTTAACAGTGCATTTTACTCGTCATTCCACGCGCTTTAAGATGACGTCCAGCGCAGTACGCTATCTGAAATCGGAGCGACGTAAATTGATCAAATGTGATAGAATTACACTGAATTCTTATATTAACCGTAATATAAAATGATCTAATCGGGTCACTGTTCGCCCTACCCTCGAAGTTTAATAGTGCATTTTCCTCGCCATTTCATGCGCTTTAGGATCCCGCCTAGCCCAGTAGGCTATCTGAAATAGGAGCTACGTAAATTGAACAAATGTGATAGAATTTCGTTGAATTCTTAAATTAACCATAATATAAAATGATCTAATCAGGTCCCTGTCTGCCCTACCCTACAAGTTTAATAGTGCATTTCACTCGACATTTCATGCGCTTTGAGATGCCGCTTAGCACAATGCGCTATCTGAAATAGGAGCGACGTAAATTGAACAAATGTGATAGAATTACACTGAATTCTTATATTAACCGTAACATAAAATGATCTAATCGGGTCACTGTTCGCCCTACCCTCGAAGTTTAATAGTGCATTTTACTCGCCATTTCATGCGCTTTAGGATCCCGCTTAGCCCAATACGCTATCTGAAATATGAGCGACGTAAATTGAACAAATGTGATAGAATTTCGCTGAATTCTTATATTAACCAAAATATAAAATGATGTAATCGGGTCTCTGTTCGCCCTACCCTAGAAGTTTAATAGTGCATTTCACTCGTCATTCCACGCGCTTTAGGATGCCGCCTAGCCCAGTTGGCTATCTGAAATAGGAGCGACGTAAATAGAACAAATGTGGTAGAATTTCGCTGAATTCTTATATTAACTAAAATATAAAATGATCTAATCAGGTCTCTGATTGCCCTATCATACAAGGTTAATAGTGCGCTTTACCCGCCATTCTACGCGCTTTAAGATGACGCCTAGCCCAGTAGGCTATCTGAAATAGGAGCGACGTAATTGGAACAAATGTGATAGAATTACGCTGAATTCTTATATTAACCGCAATATGAAATGATGTAATCGGGTCTCTGTTTGCCCTACCCTACTAGTTTAATAGTGCATTTTACTCGCCATTTCATGCGCTTTGAGATGCCGCTTAGCCCAATACGCTATCTGAAATAAGAGCGACGTAACTTGAACAAATGTGAAGGAATTTCGCTGAATTCTTAAATTAACCATAATATAAAATGACCTAAACAGTTCCCTGTCTGCCCTACCCTACAAGTTTAATAGTGCGTTTCACTCGACATTTCATGCGCTTTGAGATGCCGCTTAGCCCAATGCGCTATCTGAAATAGGAGCGACGTAAATTGAACAAATGTGATAGAATTTCGCTGAATTCTTATATTAACCAAAATATAACATGATCTAATCGGGTCTCTGATTGCCCTATCATAGAAGTTAATTAGAGAATTTTACTCGCCCTTCCACGCGCTTTAAGATGCCGCCAAGCGCAGTACGCTGTATGAAATAGGAGCGACGTAAATTGAACAAATGTGATAGAATTTTGCTGAATTCTTAAATTCACCATAATATAAAATGATCTAATCGGGTCTCTGTTTGCCCTACCCTAGAAGTTTAATAGTGCATTTTACTCGCCATTTCATGCGCTTTGAGATGCCCGTTAGCCCAATACGCTATCTGAAATAGGAGCGACGTAAATTGAACAAATGTGATAGAATTTCCCTGAATTCTTATATTAAACAAAATATAAAATGATCTAATCGGGTCTCTGATTGCCCTATCATAGAAGTTTAATAGTGCATTTTACTCGCCATTCCACGGACTTTAAGATGCCGCCTATCCCAGCAGGCTATCTGAAATAGGAGCGACGTAAATTGAACAAATGTGCTAGAATTACGCTGAAATTTTATATTAACCGTAATATAAAATGATCTAATCGGGTCTCTGTTTGCCGTACCCTAGAAGTTTAGTAGTGCATTTTACTCGCCATTTCATGCGCTTTGAGATGCCGCTTAGCCCAATGCGCTATCTGAAATTGGTGCGACGTAAATTGAACAAATGTGATAGAATTTCGATGAATTCTAGCATTAACCATAATGTAAAATGATCTAATCGTGTCTCTGTTCGCCCTACCCTTGAAGTTTAATAGTGTATTTTACTCGCCATTTCATGCACTTTGAGTTGCCGCTTAGCCCAATACGCTATCTGAAATAGGAGCGACGTAAATTGAACAAATGTGATAGAATTACGCTGAATTCTTATATTAACCGCAATATAAAATTATGTAATCGGGTCTCGGTTTACCCTACCCTAGAAGTTGAATAGTGCATTTTACTCGACATTTCATGCGCTTTGAGATGCCGCTTAGCCCAATACGCTATCTGAAATAGGAGCGACGTAAATTGAACAAATGTGATAGAATTTCGCTGAATTCTTATATTAACCAAAATATAAAATGATCTAATCGGGTCTCTGATTGCCCTATCATACAAGGTTAATAGTGCACTTTACCCGCCATTCCATGCCCTTTAAGATGCCGCCTAGCCCAGTAGGCTATCTGAAATAGGAGCGACATAAATTGAACAAATGTGATACAATTTCGATGAATTCTTATATTAACCATAATGTAAAATGATCTAATCGGGTGTCTGTTCGCCCTACCCTAGAAGTTTAATAGTTTATTTTACTCGCCATTTCATGCGGTTTGAGATGCCGCTTAGCCCAATACGCTATCTGAAATAGGAGCGACGTAAATTGAACAAATGTGATAGAGTTTCGCTGAATTCTTATATTAAACACAATATAAAATGATCTAATCGGGTCTCTGATTGCCCTATCATAGAAGTTTAATAGTGCATTTTACTCGCCATTCCACGGGCTTTAAGATGCCGCCTAGCCCAGCAGGCTATCTGAAATAGGAGCGACGTAAATTGAACAAATGTGATAGAATTTCGCTGAATTCTTATATTAAACAAAATATAAAATGATCTAATCGGGTCTCTGATTGCCCTATCATAGAAGTTTAATAGTGCATTTTACTCGCCATTCCACGCGCTTTAAGATGCCGCTTAGACCAATACGCTATCTGAAATAGGAGCGACGTAAATTGAACAAATGTGGTAGAATTACGCTGCATTCTTATATTAACCGTAATATAAAATGATCTAATCGGGTCTCTCTTTGCCTTACCCTAGAAGTTTAATCGTGCATTTTACTCGCCATATCATGCGCTTTGAGATGCTGCTTAGCCCAATACGCTATCTGAAATAGGAGCGACGTAAATTGAACAAATGTGATAGAATTACGCTGAATTCTTTTATTAACCGCAATATAAAATTATGTAATCGGGTCTCTGTTTAACCTACCATAGAAGTTGAATAGTGCATTTTACTCGCCATTTCATGCGCTTTGAGATGCCGCTTAGCCCAATACGCTATCTGAAATAGGAGCGACGTAAATTGAACAAATGTGATAGAATTTCGCTGAATTCTTATATTAACCAAAATATAAAATGATCTAATCGGGTCTCTGATTGCCCTATCATACAAGGTTAATAGTGCACTTTACCCGCCATTCCACGCCCTTTAAGATGCCGCCTAGCCCAGTAGGCTATCTGAAATAGGAGCGACGTAAATTGAACAAATGTGATAGAATTTCGCTGAATTCTTAAATTAACCATAATATAAAATGATCTAATCGGGTCACTGTTCGCCCTACCCTCGAAGTTTAATAGTGTATTTTACTCGCCATTTTATGCGCTTTGAGATGCCGCTTAGCCCAATACGCTATCAGAAATAGGAGCGACGTAAATTGTACAAATGTGAATGAATTTCGCTGAATTCTTAAATTAACCATAATATAAAATGATCTAATCGGGTCTCTCTTTGCCTTACCCTACAAGTTTAATAGTGCATTTTACTCGCCATTTCATGCGCTTTGAGATGCTGCTTAGCCCAATACGCTACCTGAAATAGGAGCGACGTAAATTGAACAAATGTGATAGAATTACGCTGAATTCTTATATTAATCGAAATATAAAATGATCTACTCGAGTCTCTGATTGCCCTATCATAGAAGTTTAATAGTGCATTTTACTCGCCATTCCACGCGCTTTAAGATGCCGCTTAGACCAATACGCTATCTGAAATAGGAGCGACGTAAATTGAACAAATGTGGTAGAATTACGCTGCATTCTTACATTAACCGTAATATAAAATGATCTAATCGGGTCTCTGTTTGCCCTACCCTAGAAGTTTACTAGTGCATTTTACTCGCCATTTCATGCGCTTTGAGATGCCGCTTAGCCCAATACGCTATCTGAAATAGGAGCGACGTAAATTGAACAAATGTGATAGAATTTCCCTGAATTCTTATATTAAACAAAATATAAAATGATCTAATCGGGTCTCTGATTGCCCTATCATAGAAGTTTAATAGTGCATTTTACTCGCCATTCCACGCGCTTTAAGATGACGCCTAGCGCAGTACGCTATCTGAAATAGGAGCGACGTAAATTGTACAAATGTGATAGAATTTTGCTGAATTCTTAAATTAGCCATAATATAAAATGACATAATCGGGTCTCTGTTTGCCCTACCCTAGAAGTTTAATAGTGCATTTTACTCGCCATTTCATGCGCTTTGAGATGCCGCTTAGCCCAATACGCTATCTGAAATAGGAGCGACGTAAATTGAACAAATGTGATAGAATTTCCCTGAATTCTTATATTAAACAAAATATAAAATGATCTAATCGGGTCTCTGATTGCCCTATCATAGAAGTTTATTAGTGCATTTTACTCGCCATTCCACGCGCTTTAAGATGACGCCTAGCGCAGTACGCTATCTGAAATAGGAGCGACGTAAATTGTACAAATGTGATAGAATTTTGCTGAATTCTTAAATTAGCCATAATATAAAATGACATAATCGGGTCTCTGTTTGCCCTACCCTACTAGTTTAATAGTGCATTTTACTCGCCATGTCATGCTCTTTGAGATGCCGCTTAGCCAAATACGCTATCAGAAATAGGAGCGACGTAAATTGAACAAATGTGATAGAATTTCGCTGAATTCTTAAATTAACCATAATATAAAATGATCTAATCGGGTCTCTGATTGCGCTATCATAGAAGGTTAATAGTGCATTTTACTCGCCATTCCACGCGCTTTGAGATGCCGCCTAGCCCAGTAGGCTATCTGAAATGGGAGCGACGTAATTTGAACAAATGTGATAGAATTACGCTGAAATCTTATATTAACCGTAATATAAAATGATCAAATCGGGTCTCTGTTTGCCGTACCCTAGAAGTTTACTAGTGCATTTTACTCGCCATTCCACGGGCTTTAAGATGCCGCCTAGCCCAGTAGGCTATCTGAAATAGGAGCGACGTAAATTGAACA
Organism: Macropis europaea; assembly: GCA_916610135.2. Classification (NCBI taxonomy): domain Eukaryota; kingdom Metazoa; phylum Arthropoda; class Insecta; order Hymenoptera; family Melittidae; genus Macropis; species Macropis europaea. The sequence goes on along the minus strand of CAKAJE020000469.1, from coordinate 291,484 downwards.
AATGTGATAGAATTTCGCTGAATTCTTATATTAAACAAAATATAAAATGATCTAATCGGGTCTCTGATTGCCCTATCATAGAAGTTTAATAGTGCATTTTACTCGCCATTCCACGGGCTTTAAGATGCCGCCTAGCCCAGCAGGCTATCTGAAATAGGAGCGACGTAAATTGAACAAATGTGATAGAATTTCGCTGAATTCTTATATTAAACAAAATATAAAATGATCTAATCGGGTCTCTGATTGCCCTATCATAGAAGTTTAATAGTGCATTTTACTCGCCATTCCACGCGCTTTAAGATGCCGCTTAGACCAATACGCTATCTGAAATAGGAGCGACGTAAATTGAACAAATGTGGTAGAATTACGCTGCATTCTTATATTAACCGTAATATAAAATGATCTAATCGGGTCTCTCTTTGCCTTACCCTAGAAGTTTAATCGTGCATTTTACTCGCCATATCATGCGCTTTGAGATGCTGCTTAGCCCAATACGCTATCTGAAATAGGAGCGACGTAAATTGAACAAATGTGATAGAATTACGCTGAATTCTTTTATTAACCGCAATATAAAATTATGTAATCGGGTCTCTGTTTAACCTACCATAGAAGTTGAATAGTGCATTTTACTCGCCATTTCATGCGCTTTGAGATGCCGCTTAGCCCAATACGCTATCTGAAATAGGAGCGACGTAAATTGAACAAATGTGATAGAATTTCGCTGAATTCTTATATTAACCAAAATATAAAATGATCTAATCGGGTCTCTGATTGCCCTATCATACAAGGTTAATAGTGCACTTTACCCGCCATTCCACGCCCTTTAAGATGCCGCCTAGCCCAGTAGGCTATCTGAAATTGGAGCGACGTAAATTGAACAAATGTGATAGAATTTCGCTGAATTCTTAAATTAACCATAATATAAAATGATCTAATCGGGTCACTGTTCGCCCTACCCTCGAAGTTTAATAGTGTATTTTACTCGCCATTTTATGCGCTTTGAGATGCCGCTTAGCCCAATACGCTATCAGAAATAGGAGCGACGTAAATTGTACAAATGTGAATGAATTTCGCTGAATTCTTAAATTAACCATAATATAAAATGATCTAATCGGGTCTCTCTTTGCCTTACCCTACAAGTTTAATAGTGCATTTTACTCGCCATTTCATGCGCTTTGAGATGCTGCTTAGCCCAATACGCTACCTGAAATAGGAGCGACGTAAATTGAACAAATGTGATAGAATTACGCTGAATTCTTATATTAATCGAAATATAAAATGATCTACTCGAGTCTCTGATTGCCCTATCATAGAAGTTTAATAGTGCATTTTACTCGCCATTCCACGCGCTTTAAGATGCCGCTTAGACCAATACGCTATCTGAAATAGGAGCGACGTAAATTGAACAAATGTGGTAGAATTACGCTGCATTCTTACATTAACCGTAATATAAAATGATCTAATCGGGTCTCTGTTTGCCCTACCCTAGAAGTTTAATAGTGCATTTTACTCGCCATTTCATGCGCTTTGAGATGCCGCTTAGCCCAATACGCTATCTGAAATAGGAGCGACGTAAATTGAACAAATGTGATAGAATTTCCCTGAATTCTTATATTAAACAAAATATAAAATGATCTAATCGGGTCTCTGATTGCCCTATCATAGAAGTTTAATAGTGCATTTTACTCGCCATTCCACGCGCTTTAAGATGACGCCTAGCGCAGTACGCTATCTGAAATAGGAGCGACGTAAATTGTACAAATGTGATAGAATTTTGCTGAATTCTTAAATTAACCATAATATAAAATGACATAATCGGGTCTCTGTTTGCCCTACCCTAGAAGTTTAATAGTGCATTTTACTCGCCATTTCATGCGCTTTGAGATGCCGCTTAGCCCAATACGCTATCTGAAATAGGAGCGACGTAAATTGAACAAATGTGATAGAATTTCCCTGAATTCTTATATTAAACAAAATATAAAATGATCTAATCGGGTCTCTGATTGCCCTATCATAGAAGTTTATTAGTGCATTTTACTCGCCATTCCACGCGCTTTAAGATGACGCCTAGCCCAGTACGCTATCTGAAATAGGAGCGACGTAAATTGTACAAATGAGATAGAATTTTGCTGAATTCTTAAATTAGCCATAATATAAAATGACATAATCGGGTCTCTGTTTGCCCTACCCTACTAGTTTAATAGTGCATTTTACTCGCCATGTCATGCTCTTTGAGATGCCGCTTAGCCAAATACGCTATCAGAAATAGGAGCGACGTAAATTGAACAAATGTGATAGAATTTCGCTGAATTCTTAAATTAACCATAATATAAAATGATCTAATCGGGTCTCTGATTGCGCTATCATAGAAGGTTAATAGTGCATTTTACTCGCCATTCCACGCGCTTTGAGATGCCGCCTAGCCCAGTAGGCTATCTGAAATGGGAGCGACGTAATTTGAACAAATGTGATAGAATTACGCTGAAATCTTATATTAACCGTAATATAAAATGATCTAATCGGGTCTCTGTTTGCCGTACCCTAGAAGTTTACTAGTGCATTTTACTCGCCATTCCACGGGCTTTAAGATGCCGCCTAGCCCAGTAGGCTATCTGAAATAGGAGCGACGTAAATTGAACAAATGTGATAGAATTTCGCTGAATTCTTATATTAAACAAAATATAAAATGATCTAATCGGGTCTCTGATTGCCCTATCATAGAAGTTTACTAGTGCATTTTACTCGCCATTCCACGGGCTTGAAGATGCCGCCTAGCCCAGTAGGCTATCTGAAATAGGAGAGACGTAAATTGAACAAATGTGATAGAATATCGCTGAATTCTTATATTAACCGAAATATAAAATGGTCTAATCGGGTCTCTGTTCGCCCTACCCTAGAAGATTAATAGTGCATTTCACTCGTCGTTCCACGCGCTTTAGGATGCCGCCTAGCCCAGATGGCTATCTGAAATAGGAGCGACGTAAATAGAACAAATGTGGTAGAATTTGGCTGAATTCTTGTATTAACTAAAATATAAAATGATCTAATCGGGTCTCTGATTGCCCTATCATAGAAGTTTAATAGTGCATTTTACTCGCCATTCCACGGGCTTTAAGATGCCGCCTAGCCCAGCAGGCTATCTGAAATAGGAGCGACGTAAATTGAACAAATGTGATAGAATTTCGCTGAATTCTTATATTAAACAAAATATAAAATGATCTAATCGGGTCTCTGATTGCCCTATCATAGAAGTTTAATAGTGCATTTTACTCGCCATTCCACGGGCTTTAAGATGCCGCCTAGCCCAGCAGGCTATCTGAAATAGGAGCGACGTAAATTGAACAAATGTGATAGAATTTCGCTGAATTCTTATATTAAACAAAATATAAAATGATCTAATCGGGTCTCTGATTGCCCTATCATAGAAGTTTAATAGTGCATTTTACTCGCCATTCCACGCGCTTTAAGATGCCGCTTAGACCAATACGCTATCTGAAATAGGAGCGACGTAAATTGAACAAATGTGGTAGAATTACGCTGCATTCTTATATTAACCGTAATATAAAATGATCTAATCGGGTCTCTCTTTGCCTTACCCTAGAAGTTTAATCGTGCATTTTACTCGCCATATCATGCGCTTTGAGATGCTGCTTAGCCCAATACGCTATCTGAAATAGGAGCGACGTAAATTGAACAAATGTGATAGAATTACGCTGAATTCTTATATTAACCGCAATATAAAATTATGTAATCGGGTCTCTGTTTAACCTACCATAGAAGTTGAATAGTGCATTTTACTCGCCATTTCATGCGCTTTGAGATGCCGCTTAGCCCAATACGCTATCTGAAATAGGAGCGACGTAAATTGAACAAATGTGATAGAATTTCGCTGAATTCTTATATTAACCAAAATATAAAATGATCTAATCGGGTCTCTGATTGCCCTATCATACAAGGTTAATAGTGCACTTTACCCGCCATTCCACGCGCTTTAAGATGCCGCCTAGCCCAGTAGGCTATCTGAAATTGGAGCGACGTAAATTGAACAAATGTGATAGAATTTCGCTGAATTCTTAAATTAACCATAATATAAAATGATCTAATCGGGTCACTGTTCGCCCTACCCTCGAAGTTTAATAGTGTATTTTACTCGCCATTTTATGCGCTTTGAGATGCCGCTTAGCCCAATACGCTATCAGAAATAGGAGCGACGTAAATTGTACAAATGTGAATGAATTTCGCTGAATTCTTAAATTAACCATAATATAAAATGATCTAATCGGGTCTCTCTTTGCCTTACCCTACAAGTTTAATAGTGCATTTTACTCGCCATTTCATGCGCTTTGAGATGCTGCTTAGCCCAATACGCTACCTGAAATAGGAGCGACGTAAATTGAACAAATGTGATAGAATTACGCTGAATTCTTATATTAATCGAAATATAAAATGATCTACTCGAGTCTCTGATTGCCCTATCATAGAAGTTTAATAGTGCATTTTACTCGCCATTCCACGCGCTTTAAGATGCCGCTTAGACCAATACGCTATCTGAAATAGGAGCGACGTAAATTGAACAAATGTGGTAGAATTACGCTGCATTCTTACATTAACCGTAATATAAAATGATCTAATCGGGTCTCTGTTTGCCCTACCCTAGAAGTTTAATAGTGCATTTTACTCGCCATTTCATGCGCTTTGAGATGCCGCTTAGCCCAATACGCTATCTGAAATAGGAGCGACGTAAATTGAACAAATGTGATAGAATTTCCCTGAATTCTTATATTAAACAAAATATAAAATGATCTAATCGGGTCTCTGATTGCCCTATCATAGAAGTTTAATAGTGCATTTTACTCGCCATTCCACGCGCTTTAAGATGACGCCTAGCGCAGTACGCTATCTGAAATAGGAGCGACGTAAATTGTACAAATGTGATAGAATTTTGCTGAATTCTTAAATTAACCATAATATAAAATGACATAATCGGGTCTCTGTTTGCCCTACCCTAGAAGTTTAATAGTGCATTTTACTCGCCATTTCATGCGCTTTGAGATGCCGCTTAGCCCAATACGCTATCTGAAATAGGAGCGACGTAAATTGAACAAATGTGATAGAATTTCCCTGAATTCTTATATTAAACAAAATATAAAATGATCTAATCGGGTCTCTGATTGCCCTATCATAGAAGTTTATTAGTGCATTTTACTCGCCATTCCACGCGCTTTAAGATGCCGCCTAGCCCAGTACGCTATCTGAAATAGGAGCGACGTAAATTGTACAAATGAGATAGAATTTTGCTGAATTCTTAAATTAGCCATAATATAAAATGACATAATCGGGTCTCTGTTTGCCCTACCCTACTAGTTTAATAGTGCATTTTACTCGCCATGTCATGCTCTTTGAGATGCCGCTTAGCCAAATACGCTATCAGAAATAGGAGCGACGTAAATTGAACAAATGTGATAGAATTTCGCTGAATTCTTAAATTAACCATAATATAAAATGATCTAATCGGGTCTCTGATTGCGCTATCATAGAAGGTTAATAGTGCATTTTACTCGCCATTCCACGCGCTTTGAGATGCCGCCTAGCCCAGTAGGCTATCTGAAATGGGAGCGACGTAATTTGAACAAATGTGATAGAATTACGCTGAAATCTTATATTAACCGTAATATAAAATGATCTAATCGGGTCTCTGTTTGCCGTACCCTAGAAGTTTACTAGTGCATTTTACTCGCCATTCCACGGGCTTTAAGATGCCGCCTAGCCCAGTAGGCTATCTGAAATAGGAGCGACGTAAATTGAACAAATGTGATAGAATTTCGCTGAATTCTTATATTAAACAAAATATAAAATGATCTAATCGGGTCTCTGATTGCCCTATCATAGAAGTTTACTAGTGCATTTTACTCGCCATTCCACGGGCTTGAAGATGCCGCCTAGCCCAGTAGGCTATCTGAAATAGGAGAGACGTAAATTGAACAAATGTGATAGAATATCGCTGAATTCTTATATTAACCGAAATATAAAATGGTCTAATCGGGTCTCTGTTTGCCTTACCCTAGAAGTTTAATAGTGCATTTTACTCGCCATTTCATGCGCTTTGAGCTGCCGCTTAGCCCGATACGCTATCTGAAATAGGAGCGACGTAAATTGAACAAATGTGATAGAATTTCGCTGAATTCTTATATTAACCAAAATATAAAATGATCTAATCGGGTCACTGATTGCCCTATCATACAAGGTTAATAGTGCACTTTACCCGCCATTCCACGCCCTTTAAGATGCCGCCTAGCCCAGTAGGCTATCTGAAATAGGAGCGACGTAATTTGAACAAATGTGATAGAATTACGCTGAATTCTTATATTAACCGTAACATAAAATGATCTAATCGGGTCACTGTTCGCCCTACCCTCGAAGTCTAATAGTGCATTTTACTCGCCATTTCATGCGCTTTGAGATGCCGCTTAGCCCGATACGTTATCTGAAATAGGAGCGACGTAAATTGAACAATTGTGATAGAATTTCGCTGAATTCTTATATTAACCATAATGTAAAATGATTTAAACGGGTCTCTGTTCGCCCTACCCTAGAAGTTTAATAGTGCATTTTACTCGCCATTCCACGCGCTTTCAGATGCCGCCCAGCCCAGTACGCTGTCTGAAATAGGAGCGACGTAAATTGTACAAATGTGATAGAATTTTGCTGAATTCTTAAATTAACCATAATATAAAGTGATATAATCGGGTCTCTGTTTGCCCTACCCTACTAGTTTAATAGTGCATTTTACTCGCCATTGCATGCGCTTTGAGATGCCTCTTAGCCCAATACGCTATCTGAAATAGGAGCGACGTAAATTGAACAAATCTGATAGAATTTCGCTGAATCCTTTTATTAACCAAAATATAAAATGATCTAATCGGGTCTCTGATTGCCCTATCATCGAAGTTTAATAGTGCATTTTACTCGCCATTTCATGCGCTTTGAGATGCCGCTGAGACCAATACGCTATCTGAAATAGGAGCGACGTAAATTGAACAAATGTGGTAGAATTACGCTGAATTCTTATATTAACCGTAATATAAAATGATCTAATCGGGTCTCTCTTTGCCTTACCCTAGAAGTTTAATAGTGCATTTTACTCGCCATATCATGCGCTTTGAGATGCTGCTTAGCCCAATACGCTAACTGAAGTAGGAGCGACGTAAATTGAACAAATGTGATTGAATTACGCTTTATTCTTATATTAACCGCAATATAAAATTATGTAATCGGGTCGCTGTTTACCCTACCCTAGAAGTTGAATAGTGCATTTTACTCGCCGTTTCATGCGCTTTGAGATGCCGCTTAGCCCAATACGCTATCTGAAATAGGAGCGACGTAAATTGAACAAATGTGATAGAATTTCGCTGAATTCTTATATTAACCAAAATATAAAATGATCTAATCGGGTCTCTGATTGCCCTATCATACAAGGTTAATAGTGCACTTTACCCGCCATTCCACGCCCTTTAAGATGCCGCCTAGCCCAGTAGGCTATCTGAAATAGGAGCGACGTAAATTGAACAAATGTGATAGAATTTCGCTGAATTCTTATATTAACCAAAATATAAAATGATCTAATCGGGTCTCTGATTGCCCTATCATACAAGGTTAATAGTGCACTTTACCCGCATTTCCACGCCCTTTAAGATGCCGCCTAGCCCACTAGGCGATCTGAAATAGGAGTGAAGTAAATTGAACAAATGTGATAGAATTACACTGAATTCTTATATTAACCGTAATATAAAATGATCTAATCGGGTCTCCCTTTGCCTTACCCTACAAGTTTAATAGTGCATTTCACTCGCCATTTCATGCGCTTTGAGATGCCGCTTAGCCCAATACGCTATCTGAAATAGGAGCGACGTAAATTGAACAAATGTGATAGAATTTCGCTGAATTCTTATATTAACCATAATGTTAAATGATCTAATCGGGTCTCTGTTCGCCCTACCCTAGAAGTTTAATAGTGCATTTTACTCGCCATTCCACGCGCTTCAAGATGCCGCCTAGCCCAGTAGGCTAGCTGAAATAGGAGCGACGTAAATAGAACAAATGTGATAGAATTACGCTGAATTCTTATATTAACCGGAATATAAAATGATGTAATCGGGTCTCTGTTTGCCGTACCCTAGAAGTTTAGTAGTGCATTTTACACGCCATTTCATGCGCTTTGAGATGCCGCTTAGCCCAATGCGCTATCTGAAATAGGTGCGACCTAAAGTGAACAAATGTGATAGAATTTCGATGAATTCTAGCATTAACCATAATGTAAAATGATCTAACCGTGTCTCTGTTCGCCCTACCCTTGAAGTTTAATAGTGTATTTTACTCGCCATTTCATGCACTTTGAGTTGCCGCTTAGCCCAATACGCTATCTGAAATAGGAGCGACGTAAATTGAACAAATGTGATACAATTTCGCTGAATTCTTATATTAACCATAATGTAAAATGATCTAATCGGGTGTCTGTTCGCCCTACCCTAGAAGTTTAATAGTTTATTTTACTCGCCATTTCATGCGCTTTGAGATGCCGCTTAGCCCAATACGCTATCTGAAATAGGAGCGACGTAAATTGAACAAATGTGATAGAGTTTCGCTGAATTCTTATATTAAACAAAATATAAAATGATCTAATCGGGTCTCTGATTGCCCTATCATAGAAGTTTAATAGTGCATTTTACTCGACATTTCATGCGCTTTGAGATGCTGCTTAGCCCAATACGCTATCTGAAATAGGAGCGACGTAAATTGAACAAATGTGATAGAATTACGCTAAATTCTTATATTAACCAAAATATAAAATGATCTAATCGGGTCTCTGTTCGCCCTACCCTAGAAGTTTAATAGTGCATTTTACTCGCCATTTCATGCGCTTTGAGATGCTGCTTAGCCCAATACGCTGTTTGAAATAGGAGCGACGTAAATTGAACAAATCTGATAGAATTTCGCTGAATTCTTATATTAACCATAATGTAAAATGATTTAATCGGGTCTCTGTTCGCCCTACCCTAGAAGTGTAATAGTGCATTTTCCTCGCCATTCCACGCGCTTTGAGATGCCGCTTAGCCCAATACGCTATCTGAAATAGGAGCGACGTAAATTGAACTAATGTGATAGAATTTCCCTGAATTCTTATATTAAACAAAATATAAAATGATCTAAACGGGTCTCTGATTGCCTTATCGTACAAGGTTAATAGAGCACTTTACCCGCCATTCCACGCCCTTTATGATGCCGCCTAGCCCAGTAGGCTATCTGAAATAGGAGCGACGTAAATTGAACAAATGTGATAGAATTTCGCTGAATTCTTATATTAACCAAAATATAAAATGATCTAATCGGGTCTCTGATTGCCCTATCATACAAGGTTAATAGTGCACTTTACCCGCCATTCCACGCCCTTTAAGATGCCGCCTAGCCCAGTAGGCTATCTGAAATAGGAGCGACGTAATTTGAACAAATGTGATAGAATTACGCTGAAATCTTATATTAACCGTAATATAAAATGATCTAATCGGGTCTCTGTTTGCCGTACCCTAGAAGTTTACTAGTGCATTTTACTCGCCATTTCATGCGCTTTGAGATGCCGCTTAGCCCAATGTGCTATCTGAAATAGGTGCGACGTAAATTGAACAAATGTGATAGAATTTCGGTGAATTCTAACATTAACCATAATGTAAAATGATCTAATCGTGTCTCTGTTCGCCCTACCCTTGAAGTTTAATAGTGTATTTTACTCGCCATTTCATGCACTTTGAGCTGCCGCTTAGCCCAACACGCTATCTGAAATAGGAGCGACGTAAATTGAACAAATGTGATACAATTTCGCTGAATTCTTATATTAACCATAATGTAAAATGATCTAATCGGGTGTCTGTTCGCCCTACCCTAGAAGTTTAATAGTTTATTTTACTCGCCATTTCATGCGCTTTGAGATGCCGCTTAGCCCAATACGCTATCTGAAATATGAGCGACGTAAATTGAACAAATGTGATAGAGTTTCGCTGAATTCTTATATTAAACAAAATATAAAATGATCTAATCGGGTCTCTGATTGCACTATCATAGAAGGTTAATAGTGCATTCTACTCGCCATTCTATGCGCTTTAAGATGACGTCTAGCGCAGTACGCTATCTGAAATAGGAGCGATGTAAATTGAACAAATGTGATAGAATTACGCTGAATTCTTATATTAACCGTAACATAAAATGATCTAATCGGGTCACTGTTCGCCCTACCCTCGAAGTTTAATAGTGCATTTTACTCGCCATTTCATGCGCTTTGAGATGCCGCTTAGCCCGATACGCTATCTGAAATAGGAGCGACGTAAATTGAACAAATGTGATAGAATTTCGCTGAATTCTTATGTTAACCATAATGTAAAATGATTTAATCGGGTCTCTGTTCGCCCTACCCTAGAAGTTTAATAGTGCATTTTACTCGCCATTCCACGCGCTTTAAGATGCCGCCTAGCCCAGTACGCTGACTGAAATAGGAGCGACGTAAATTGTACAAATGTGATAGAATTTTGCTGAATTCTTAAATTAACCATAATATAAAATGATATAATCGGGTCTCTGTTTGCCCTACCCTACTAGTTTAATAGTGCATTTTACTCGCCATGTCATGCTCTTTGAGATGCCGCTTAGCAGAATACGCTATCAGAAATAGGAGCGACGTAAATTGAAGAAATGTGATAGAATTTTGCTGAATTCTTAAATTCACCATAATATAAAGTGACCTAATCGGGTCTCTGTTTGCCCTACCCTAGAAGTTTAATAGTGCATTTTACTCGCCATTGCATGCGCTTTGAGATGCCGCTTAGCCCAATACGCTATCTGAAATAGGAGCGACGTAAATTGAACAAATCTGATAGAATTTCGCTGAATCCTTTTATTAACCAAAATATAAAATGATCTAATCGGGTCTCTGATTGCCCTATGATAGAAGGTTAATAGTGCATTTTACTCGCCATTCCACGCGCTTTAAGATGCCGCCTAGCCCAGTACGCTATCTGAAATAGGAGCGACGTAAGTTGAACAAATGTGATAGAATTACGCTGAATTCTTGTTTTAACCAAAATATAAAATGATCTAATCGGGTCTCTGATTGCCCTATCGTAGAAGGTTAACAGTGCATTTTACAAGCCATTTCATGCGCTTTGAGATGCCTCTTAGCCCAATACGCTATCTGAAATAGGAGCGACGTAAATTGAACAAATGTGATAGAATTATGCTGAATTCTTATATTAACCATAATGTAAAATGATCTAATCGGGTCTCTGTTCGCCATACCCTAGAAGTTTAATAGTACATTTTACTCGCCATTTCATGCGCTTTGAGATGCCTCTTAGTCCAATACGCTATCTGAAATAGGAGCCACGTAAATTGAACAAATGTGATAGAATTTCGCTGAATTCTTATATTAATCGAAATATAAAATGATCTACTCGAGTCTCTGATTGCCCTATCATAGAAGTTTAATAGTGCATTTTACTCGCCATTCCACGCGCTTTAAGATGCCGCTTAGACCAATACGCTATCTGAAATAGGAGCGACGTAAATTGAACAAATGTGGTAGAATTACGCTGAATTCTTATATTAACCGTAATATAAAATGATCTAATCGGGTCTCTGATTGCCCTATCATACAAGGTTAATAGTGCACTTTACCCGCCATTCCACGCCCTTTAAGATGCCGCCTAGCCCAGTAGGCTATCTGAAATAGGAGCGACGTAAATTGAACAAATGTGATAGAATTTCGCTGAATTCTTATATTAACCAAAATATAAAATGATCTAATCGGGTCTCTGATTGCCCTATCATACAAGGTTAATAGTGCACTTTACCCGCATTTCCACGCCCTTTAAGACGCCGCCTAGCCCACTAGGCGATCTGAAATAGGAGTGAAGTAAATTGAACAAATGTGATAGAATTACACTGAATTCTTATATTAACCGTAATATAAAATGATCTAATCGGGTCTCTCTTTGCCTTACCCTACAAGTTAAATAGTGCATTTTACTCGCGATTTCATGCGCTTTGAGATGCCGCTTAGCCCAATGCGCTATCTGAAATAGGTGCGACGTAAATTGAACAAGTGTGATAGAATTTCGGTGAATTCTAATATTAACCATAATGTAAAATGATCTAACCGTGTCTCTGTTCGCCCTACCCTAGAAGTTTAATAGTGTATTTTACTCGCCATTTCATGCACTTTGAGTTGCCGCTTAGCCCAATACGCTATCTGAAATAGGAGCGCCGTAAATTGAACAAATGTGATAGAATTTCGCTGAATCCTTATATATAACAAAATATAAAACGATCTAATCGGGTCTCTGATTGCCCTATCATAGAAGTTTAATAGTGCATTTTACTCGCCATTTCATGCACTTTGAGATGCCGCTTAGCCCAGTACGCTATCTGAAATACGAGCGACGTAAATAGAACAAATGTGTTAGAATTTCGCTGAATTCTTAAATTAACTAAAATATAAAATGATCTAATCGCGTCTCTGATTGCCCTATCATACAAGGTTAATAGTGCACTTTACCCGCCATTCTACGCGCTTTAAGATGCCGCCTAGCCCAGTAGGCTATCTAAAATAGGAGCGACGTAATTGGAACAAATGTGATAGCATTACGCTGAATTCTTATATTAAACAAAATATAAAATGATCTAATCGGGTCTCTGATTGCCCTCTCATAGAAGTTTAATAGTGCATTTTACCCGCCATTCCACGCTCTATAAGATGCCGCTTAGCCCAATACGCTATCTGAAATAGGAGCGACGTAAATTGAACAAATGTGATAGAATTTCGCTGAGTTCTTATATTAACCATAATGTAAAATGGTGTAATCGGGTCTCTGTTCGCCCTAGCCTAGAAGTTTAATAGTGCATTTCACTCGTCATTTCATGCGCTTTGAGATGCCGCTTAGCCCAATACGCTATCTGAAATAGGAGCGACGTAAATTGAAAAAATGTGATAGAATTTCGCTGAATTCTTACATTAACCATACTGCAAAATGATCTAATCGGTTCTCTGATTGCCCTATCATAGAAGTTTAATAGTGCATTTTACTCTCCATTCCACGCGCTATAAGAAGCCGCTTAGCCCAATACGCTATCTGAAATAGGAGCGACGCAAATTGAACAAATGTGATAGAATTTCGTTGAATTCTCATATTAACCAAAATATAAAATGATCTAATCGGTTCTCTGATTGCCCTATCATAGAAAATTAATAGTGCATTTTACTCGCCATTCCACGCGCTTTAAGATGCTATTTAACCTAATACGCTATCTGAAATAGGAGCGACGTAAATTGAACAAATGTTATAGAATTTCGCTGAATTCTTATATTAACCAAAATATAAAATGATCTAATCGGTTCTCTGATTGCCCTATCATAGAAGTTTAATAGTGCATTTTGCTCGCCAGTTCATGCGCTTTGAGGTGCCGATTAGCCTAATACGCTATCTGAAATAGGAGCGACGTAAATTGCACAAATGTCGTAGAATTTCGCTGAATTCTTATATTAACCAAAATATAAAGTGATCTAATCGGGTCTCTGTTTGCCCTACCCGAGAAGTTTAATAGTGCATTTTACTCGCCATTTCATGCGCTTTGAGATGCCGCTTAGCCCAATACGCTGTCTGAATTAGGAGCGACGTAAATTGAACAAATGTGATAGAATTACGCAGAATTCTTATATTAACCATAATATAGAATGATCTAATCGGGTCTCTGATTGCCCTATCATAGAAGTTTTATAGTGCATTTTACACATCATCCCCTGCGCCTTAAGGTGCCGCCTATCCCAATACGCTATCTGAAATCGGAGCCACGTAAATTGTACAAATGTGATAGAATTACGCAGAATTCTTATATTAACCATAATATAGAATGATCTACTCGGGACTCTGATTGCCCTACCCTAGAAGTTTAATAGTCCATTTTACTCGCCATTTCATGCGCCTTGAGATGCCGCTCAGCCCAATACGCTATCTGAAATAGGAGCGAAATAAATTGAACAAATGTGATAGATTTACGCTGAATTCTTATATTAACCATAATATAGAATGATCTAATCGGGTCTCTGATTGCCCTATCATAGAAGTTTTATAGTGCATTTTACTCATTATTTCATGCGCTTTAAGGTGCCGCCTATCCCAATACGCTATCTGAAATAGGGGCGACGTAAATTGAACAAATGTGATCAAATTAAGCTCAATTCTTATATTAGCCATAATATAAAATGATATAATCGGGCCTCTGATTGCCCTATCATAGAAGGTTAGTAGTGCATTTTACTCCTCATTCCACGCGCTTTAAGATGCCGCATAGCCCAATACGCTCTCTGAAATAGGAGCGACGTAAATTCAACAAATGTGATAGAATTAAGCTGAATTCTTATATTAACCATGATTTAAAGTGATCTAATCGGGTCTCTGATTGCCCTACCCTAGAAGTTTAATAGTGCATTTTACTCGGCTCTTCATGCGCTATGAGATGCCGCCTCGCCCAATACGCTATCTGAAATAGGTGCGTCGTAAATTGAACAAATGTGATAGAATTACGCAGAATTCATATACTAACCATAATTTAAAATGATCTAATCGGGTCTCTGATTGCCATATCATAGAAGTTTAATGGTGCATTTTACTCGTCATTTCATGCGCTTTAAGGTGCCGCTTAGCCCAGTACGCTATATGAAATAGGAGCGACGTAAATTGAACAAATGTGATAGAATTACGCTCAGTTCTTATATTAAACAAAATATGAAATGATCTAATCTGGTCTCTCATTGCCCTACCATAGATGGTTAGTAGTGCATTTTATTCGTCATTCCACGCGCTTTAAGATGCCGCCTAGCCGAATACGCTATCTGAAATAGGAGCGACGTAAACTGAACAAATGTGATAGAATTACGCAGAAATCTTATATTAATCATAATATAAAATAATCTAATCGGGTTGTGTGTGCCCTACCCTAGAAGTTTAATAGTGCATTTTACTCGACATTTCATGCGCTTTAAGATGCCACCTAGCCCAATACGCTATCTGAAATAGGGGCGACGTAAATTCAAGAAACGTGATCAAATTACGCTGAATTCTTATATTAACAATAATATAAATGATCTAATCGGGTCTCTGATTGCCCTATCATAGAAGTTTAATAGTGCATTTTACTCGTCATTTCATGCGCTTTAAGGTGCCGCTTAGCCCAATGCGCTATCTGAAATAGGAGCGACGTAAATTGAACAAATGTGATAGAATATCTCTGAATTCTTATATTAACCATAATTTGAAATGATCTAATCGGGTCTCTGATTGTCCTATCATAGAAGTTTAATAGTGCATTTTATTCGCCATTTCATGCGCTTTGAGATGCCGCTTAGCCCAGTACGCTATATGAAATAGGAGCGACGTAAATTGAACAAATGTGATAGAATTACGCTCAGTTCTTATATTAAACAAAATATGAAATGATCTAATCTGGTCTCTCATTGCCCTACCATAGATGGTTAGTAGTGCATTTTATTCGTCATTCCACGCGCTTTAAGATGCCGCCTAGCCGAATACGCTATCTGAAATAGGAGCGACGTAAATTGAACAAATGTGATAGAATTTCGCTGAATTCATATATTAATCATAATATAAGATGACCTAATCGGGTCTCTGATTGCCCTACCCTAGAAGTTTAATAGTGCATTTTACTCGCCATTTCATGCGCTTTGAGATGACGCGTAGCCCAATACGCTGTCTGAAATAGAAGCGACGTAAATTGAACAAATGGGATAGAATTTCGCTGAATTCTTATATTAACCAAAATATAAAATGATCTAATCGGGTCTCTGATTGCCCTATCGTAGAAGTTTGATAGTGCATTTTGCTCGCCATTCCACGCGCTTTAAGATGCCGCCTTGCCCAGTACGCTATCTGAAATAGGAGCGACGTAAATTGAACAAATGTGATAGAATTACGCTGATTTCTTATATTAACCGCAGTATAAAATGATATAATCGGGTCTCTGTTTGCCTTACCCTACTAGTTTAATACTGCATTTTACTCGCCATATCATGCTCTTTCAGATGCCGCTTAGCCCAATACGCTATCAGAAATAGGAGCGACGTAAATTGAACAAATGTGATAGAATTTCGCTGAATTCTTATATTAACCAAAATATAAAATGATCTAATCGGGTCTCTGATTGCCCTTTCGTAGAAGTTTAATAGTACATTTTACTCGCCATTCCACACGCTTTAAGATGCCGCCTAGCCCAGTACGCAATCTGAAATAGGAGCGACGTAAATTGAACAAATGTGATAGAATTTCGCCGAATTCTTATATTAACCGTAATATATAATGATCTAATCGGGTCTCTGTTTGCCTTACCCTAGAAGTTTAATAGTGCATTTTACTCGCCATTTCATGCGCTTTGAGATGCCGCTTAGCCCAATACGCTATCTGAAATGGGCGCGACGTAAATTGAACAAATGTGATAGAATTTCGCTGAATTCTTAAATTAACCATAATATAAAATGATCTAATCGGGTCACTGTTTGCCCTGCCCTAGAAGTTTAATCGTGCATTTTACTCGCCCTTTCATGCGCTTTGAGATGCCTATTAGCCCAATACGCTATCTGAAATGGGAGCGACGTAAATTGAACAAATGTGAAAGAATTTCCCTGAAATCTTATATTAAACAAAATATAAAATGATCTAATCGGGTCTCTGATTGCCCTATCAAAGAAGCTTGGTACTGCATTTTATTCGCCCTTCCACGCGCTTTAAAATGCCGCTTAGGCCAATACGCTATCTGAAATATGAGCGACGTAAATTGAACAAATGTGATAGAATTTCGCTGAATTCTTATATTAACCAAAATATAAAATGATCTAATCGGGTCACTGTTTGCCCTACCCTAGAAGTTTAATAGTGCATTTTGCTCGTCATTTCATGCGCTTTGAGATACATCTTAGCCCAATACGCTATCTGTAATAGTAGCGACGTAAATTGAACAAATGTGATAGAATTTCGCTGAATTCTTAAATTAACCATAATATAAAATGATATAATCGGGTCTCTGCTTGCCCTACCCTAGAAGTTTAATAGTGCATTTTACTCGCCATTTCATGCGCTTTCAGAAGCCGCTTAGCCCAATACGCTGTCTGAAATAGAAGCGACGTAAATTGAACAAATTGGATAGAATTTCGCTGAATTCTTATATTAACCAAAATATAAAATGATCTAATCGGGTCTCTGATTGCCTTACCCTAGAAGATTAATAGTGCATTTTACTCGCCATTTCAGGCGCTTTGAGATGCCGCTTAGGCCAATACGCTATCTGAAATAGGAGCGACGTAAATTGAACAAATGCGATAGAATTTCGATGAATTCTTATATTAACCAAAATATAAAATGATCTAATCGGGTCTCTGATTGCACTATCATAGAAGTTTAATAGTGCATTTTACTCGCCATTCCACGCGCTTTAAGATGCCTCCTAGCCCAGTACGCTATGTGAAATAGGAGCGACGTAAATTAAACAAATGGAATAGAATTTTGCTGAATTCTTAAATCAACAATAGTATAAAAGGATCTAATCGAGTCTCTGTTTGCCCTACCCTAGAAGTTTAATAGTGCATTTCACTCGCCATTTCATGCGCTTTGAGATGCCGCTTAGCCCAATACGCTATCCGAAATATGAGCGACGTAAATTGAACAAATGTGATAGAATTTCGCTGAATTCTTATATTAACCTTAATGTAAAATGATCTAATCGGGTCTCTGTTCGCCCTACCCTAGAAGTTGAGTAGTGCATTTTCCTCGAAATTCCTCGCGCTTTAAGATGCCGCCTAGCCCAGTACGCCATCAGAAAGAGGAACGACGTAAATTGAACAAATGTGGTAGAATTTTGTTTATTCTTAAATTAACCATAATATAAAATGATCTAATCGGGTCTCTGTTTGCCCTACCCTAGACGTTTAATAGTGCATTTTACTCGCCATTTCATGCGCTTTGAGATGCAGATTAGCCCAATACGCTATCTGAAATAGGAGCGACGTAAATTGAACAAATGTGATAGAATTTCGCTGAATTCTTATATTAACCAAAATATAAAATGATCTAATCGGGTCTCTGATTGCCCTTTCGTAGAAGTTTAATAGTACATTTTACTCGCCATTCCACACGCTTTAAGATGCTGCCTAGCCCAGTACGCAATCTGAAATAGGAGCGACGTAAATTAAACAAATGTGATAGAATTTCGATGAATTCTTATATTAACCAAAATATAAAATGATCTAATCGGGTCTCTGCTTGCCCTACCCTAGAAGTTTAATAGTGCATTTTACTCGCCATTTCATGCGCTTTCAGAAGCCGCTTAGCCCAATACGCTGTCTGAAATAGAAGCGACGTAAATTGAACAAATTGGATAGAATTTCGCTGAATTCTTATATTAACCAAAATATAAAATGATCTAATCGGGTCTCTGATTGCCTTACCCTAGAAGATTAATAGTGCATTTTACTCGCCATTTCAGGCGCTTTGAGATGCCGCTTAGGCCAATACGCTATCTGAAATAGGAGCGACGTAAATTGAACAAATGCGATAGAATTTCGATGAATTCTTATATTAACCAAAATATAAAATGATCTAATCGGGTCTCTGATTGCACTATCATAGAAGTTTAATAGTGCATTTTACTCGCCATTCCACGCGCTTTAAGATGCCGCCTAGCCCAGTACGCTATGTGAAATAGGAGCCACGTAAATTAAACAAATGGAATAGAATTTTGCTGAATTCTTAAATCAACAATAGTATAAAATGATCTAATCGAGTCTCTGTTTGCCCTACCCTAGAAGTTTAATAGTTTATTTTGCTCGTCATTTCATGCGCTTTGAGATACATCTTAGCCCAATACGCTATCTGTAATAGGAGCGACGTAAATTGAACAAATGTAATAGAATTTCGCTGAATTCTTATACTAACCTTAATGTAAAATGATGTAATCGGGTCTCTCTTTGCCGTACCCTAGAAATTTAATAGTGCAGTTCACTCGTCATTTCATGCGCGTTGAGAAGCCGCTTAGCCCAATACGCTATCTGAAATACAATCGACGTAAACTGAACAAATGGGATAGAATTTCGCTGAATTCTTATATTAACCAAAATATAAAATGATCTAATCGGGTCTCTGCTTGCCCTACCCTAGAAGATTAATAGTGCGTTTCACTCGACATTTCATGCGCTTTGAGATGCCGCTTAGCCCAATACGCTATCCGAAATATGAGCGACGTAAATTGAACAAATGTGATAGAATTTCGCTGAATTCTTATATTAACCTTAATGTAAAATGATCTAATCGGGTCTCTGTTCGCCCTACCATAGAAGTTGAATAGTGCATTTTCCTCGCCATTCCACGCGCTTTCAGATGCCGCCTAGCCCAGTACGCTATGTGAAAGAGGAACGACGTAAATTGAACAAATGTGGTAGAATTTTGCTAAATTCTTAAATTAACCATAATATAAAATGATCTAATCAGGTCTCTGTTTGCCCTACCCTAGAAGTTTAATAGTGCATTTTACTCGCCATTTCATGCGCTTTGAGAAGCCGTTTAGCCCAATCCGCTATCTGAAATAGAAGCGACGTAAATTGAATAAATGGGATAGAATTTCGCTGAATTCTTATATTAACCAAAATATAAAATAATATAATCGGGTCTCTGATTGCCCTATCATAGATGTTTAACAGTGCATTTTACTCGCCATTCCACGCGCTTTAAGATGCCGCCTAGCCCAGTACGCTATCTGAAATGGGAGCGACGTAAGTTGAACAAATGTGATAGAATTACGCTGAATTCTTATATTAACCTTAATGTAAAATGATCTAATCTCTCGTCGCCCTACCCTAGAAGTTTAATAGTGCATTTCACTCGTCATTTCATGCGCTTTGAGATGCCGCTTAGCCCAATACGCTATCTGAAATAGGAACGACGTAAATTGAACAAAAGTGATAGAATTTCGCTGAATTTTTAAATAAACCATAATATAAAATGATCTAATCGGGTCTCTGTCTGCCCACCCTACAAGTTTAATAGTGCATTTTACTCGTCATTTCATGTGCTTTGAGATGCCGCTTAGCCCAATAGGCTATCTGAAATAGGAGCGACTCAAATTGATCAAATGTGATAGAATTTCGCAGAATTCTTTTATTAACCATAATGTAAAATGGTCTAATCGGGTCTCAGTTCGCCCTATCCTAGAAGTTTAATAGTGCATTTTATTCGACATTCCACGCGCTTTAAGATACCGCCCAGCCCAGTACGCTATCTGAAATAGGAGCGACGTAAGTTGAACAAATGTGATAGAATTTCCCTGAATTCTTATTTTAACCTTAATGTAAAATGATCTAATCGGGTCTCTGTTCGCCCTACCCTAGAAGTTTAATAGTGCATTTCACTCGTCATTTCATGCGCTTAGAGAGGCCGCTGAGCCCAATACGCTATCTGAAATATGAGCGACGTAAATTGAACAAATGTCATAGAATTTCGCTGAATTCTTATATTAACCTTAATGTAAAATGATCTAATCGGGTCTCTGTTCGCCCTAGTCTAGAAGGTTAATAGTGCATTGTATACGTCATTTCATGCGCTTTGAGGTGGCGTTCAGCCCAATACGCTATCTTAAATAGCAGCGACGTAAATTGAACAAATGTGATAGAATTACGCTGAATTCTTATATTGAACAAAATATAAAATGATCTAATCGGGGCTCTGATTGCCCTATCATAGAAGTTTAGTAGTGCATTTTACTCGACATTCCACGCGCTTTAAGATGCCGCTTAGCCCAGTACGCTATCTGAAATAGGAGCGACGTAAATTGAACAAATGTGATAGAATTTCGCTGAATTCTTAAATTAACCATAATATAAAATGACCTAATCGGGTCTCTGTTTGCCCTACACTAGAAGTTTAATAGTGCATTTACTCGCCATTTCATGCGCTTTGAGATGCCGCTTAGCCCAATACGCTATCTGAAATAGGTGCGACGTAAACTGAACAAATGTGATAGAATTTTGCTGAATTCTTCAATTAACCATAATATAAATTAATCTAATCGGGTCTCTGTCTGCCCTACCCTACAAGTTTAATAGTGCATTTTACTCGTCATTTCATGCGCTTTGAGATGCTGCTTAGCCCAATACGCTATCTGAAATAGGAGCGACGTAAATTGATCAAATGTGGTAGAATTTTGCTGAACTCTTAAATTAACCAGAATATAAAATGATCGAATCGGGTCTCTGTTTGCCCTACCCTAGAAGTTTAATAGTGCATTTTACTCGTCATTTCATGCGCTTTGAGATGCCGCTTAGCCCAATACGCAATCTGAAATAGGAGCGACGTAAATAGAACAAATGTGATAGAATTTCGTTGTATGCTTATATTAACCAAAATATAAAATGATCTAATCGGGTCTCTGCTTGCCCTACCCTAGATGGTTGATAGTGCATTTTACTCGCCATTTCATGCGCTTTGAGATGCCGCTTAGCCCAGTACGCTATGTGAAATAGGAGCGACGTAAATTGAACAAATGTGACAGAATTTCGCTGAATTCTTATGTTAACCTTAATGTAAAATGATCTAATCGGGTCTCTGTTCGCCCTTCCCTAGAAGTTGAATGGTGCATTTTCCTCGCCATTCCACGCGCTTTAAGATGCCGTCTAGCCCAGTACGCTATCTGAAATACGAGCGACGTAAATTGAACAAATGTGATAGAATTTTGCTGAATTCTTAAATTAAGCATAATATAAAATGATCTAATCGGGTCTCTGCGTGCCTTACCCTAGAAGTTTAATGGTGCATTTTACTCGCCATTTCATGCGCTTTGAGATACCGCTTAGCCCAATACGCTATCTCAAATAGGAGCTACGTAAATTGAACAAATGTGGTAGAATTTTCCTGAACTCTTAAATTAACCATGATATATAATGATCTAATCGGATCTCTGTTTGCCCTACCCTAGAAGTTTAATAGTCGATTTTACTCGTCATTTCATGCGCTTTGAGATGCCGTCTAGCCCAGTACGCTATCTGAAATACGAGGGACGTAAATTGAACAAATGTGACAGAATTTCGCTGAATTCTTATATTAACCTTAATGTAAAATGATCTAATCGGGTCTCTGCTCACCCTAGCCCAGAAGTTTAATAGTGCATTGTACTCGCCATTTCATGCGCTTTGAGGTGGCGCTTAGCCCAATACGCTATCTTAAATAGCAGCGACGTAAATTGAACAAATGTGATAGAATTCCGCTGAATTCTTATATTAACCAAAATATAAAATGGTCTCATCGGGTCTCTGATAGCCCTATCATAGAAGTTTAGTGTTGCATTTTACTCGTCAGTTCATGCGCTGTGAGATGCCGCTTAGCTCAATACGCTATCTGAAATAGGAGCGACGTAAATTGAACAAATGTGGCAGAATTTCGTTGAATTCTTATATTGACCAAAATATAAAATGATCTATTCGGGTCTCTGATGGTCCTATCATAGAAGCTTAATAGTGCATTGTACTCGCCATTCCACGCGCTTTAAGATGCCGCCTCGCCCAGTACGCTATCTGAAAGAGGAGCGACGTAAGTTGAACAAATGTGATAGAATTACGCTGAATTCTTATATTAAACAAAATATAAAATGATCTAATCGGGTCTCTGATTGCCCTACTATAGAAGTTTTGTAGTGCATTTTACTCGACATTCCACGCGCTTTAAGATGCCGCTTGGCCCAATACGCTATCTGAAATAGGAGCGACGTAAATTGAACAAATGTGATAGAATTTCGCTGAATTCTTATATTAACCTTAATGTAAAATGATCTAATCGGGTCTCTGTTCACCCTACCCTAGAAGTTTAATAGTGCATTTCACTCGTCATTTCATGCGCTTTGAGATGCCGCTTAGCCCAATACGCTATCTGAAATAGGTGCGACGTAACTTGAACAAATGTGATAGAATTTCGCTGACTTCTTAAATTAACCATAATATACAATGATCTAATCTGGTCTCTGATTGCCCTATCATAGAAGTTTAATAGTACATTTTACTCGCCATTCCACGCGCTTTAAGATGCCGCCTAGCCCAGTACGCTATCTGAAATAGGAGCGACATAAACTGAACAAATGTGATTGAATTTTGCTGTATTCTTAAATTAACCGTAATATAAAATGATCTAATCGGGTCTCTGTTTGCCTTAACCTAGAAGTTTAGTAGTGCATTTTACTCGCGATTCCATGCGCTTTGAGATGACGCCTAGCCCAATACGCTATCTGAAATAGGAGTGACGTAAATTGAACAAATGTGATAGAATTTTGCTGAATTCTTATATTAACCAAAATATAAAATGATCTAATCGGGACTCTGATTGCCTTATCATACAAGCTTAATAGTGCATTTTACTGGCCATTCCACGCGCTTTAAGATGCCGCCTAGCCCAGTACGCTATCTGAAATAGGAGCGATGTAAATTGAACAAATGTGATAGAATTTTGCTGAATTCTTAAATTAACCATAATATAAAAAGATCTAATCGGGTCTATGTTTGCCCTACCCTAGAAGATTAATAGTGAATTTTACTCGCCATGTCATGCTCTTTGAGATGCCGCTTAGCCCAATACGCTATCAGAAATAGGAGCGACGTAAATTGAACAAATGTGATAGAATTTCGCTGAATTCGTAAATTAACCATAATGTAAAATGATCTAATCGGGTCTCTGTTTGCCCTACCCCAGAAGTTTCATAGTGCATTTTACTCGCCATTCCACGCGCTTTAAGATGCCGGCTAGCACAGTACGCTATCTGAAATAGGAGCGACGTAAGTTGAACAAATGTGATAGAATTACGCTGAATTCTTATATTAACCAAAATATAAAATGATCTAATCGGGTCTCTGATTGCCCTATCATAGAAGGTTAATTGTGCATTTTACTCGCCATTCCACGCGCTTTAAGATGCCGCCTAGCCCAGTAGGCTATCTGAAATAGGAGCGACGTAAATTGAACAAATGTGATAGAATTTCGCTGAATTCTTATATTAACCATAATGTGAAATGATATAACCGGGTCTCTGTTCGCCCTACTCTAGAAGTTTAGTAGTGCATTTTACTCGCCATTTCATGCGCGTTGAGATGCCGCCTAGCCCAGTACGCTATCTGAAATAGGAGCGGCGTAAATTGACCAAATGTGATAGAATTACGCTGAATTCTTATATTAACCGTAATATAAAATGATCTAATCGGGTCTCTGTTCGCCCTACCCTAGAAGCTTAACAGTGCATTTCACTCGTCAGTTCATGCCCTTTGAGACGCCGCTTAGCCCAATACACTATCTGAAATAGGAGCGACGTAAATTGACAAATGTGATAGAATTTCGCTGAATTCGTAAATTAACCATAATGTAAAATGATCTAATCGGGTCTCTGTTCGCCCTACCCTAGAAGTTTAACAGTGCATTTTACTCGCCATTCCACGCGCTTTAAGATGCCGCTTAGCCCAGTTCGGTATCTGAAATAGGAGCGACGTAAATTGAGCAAATGTGATAGAATTTCGCTGAATTCTTATATTAACCAAAATATAAAATGATCTAATCTGGTCTCTGATTGACCTATCAGAGAAGGTTAATAGTGCATTTTACTCGCCATTCCACGCGCTTTAAGATGCCGCCTAGCGCAGTACGCTATCTGAAATAGGATCGACGTAAATTGTACAAATGTGATAGAATTTTGCTGAATTCTGAAATTAACCATAACATAAAATGATCTAATCGGGTCTCTGTTTGCCCTATCATAGAAGTTGAATAGTGCATTTTACTCGCCATTCCTCGCGCTTTAAGATGCCGCCTAGCCCAGTACGCAATCTGAAATAGGAGCGACGTAAGTTGAGCAAATGTGATAGAATTTCGCTGAATTCTTATATTAACCAAAATATAAAATGATCTAATCTGGTCTCTGATTGCGCTATCATCGAAGGTTAATAGTGCATTTTACTCGCCATTCCGCGCGCTTTAAGATGCCGCTTAGGCCAGTTCGCTATCTGAAATAGGAGCGACGTAAATTGAGCAAATGTGATAGAATTTCGCTGAATACTTATATTAACCAAAATATAAAATGATCTAATCTGGTCTCTGATTGACCTATCATAGAAGGTTAATAGTGCATTTTACTCGCCATTCCACGCGCTTTAAGATGCCGCCTAGCGCAGTACGCTATCTGAAATAGGATCGACGTAAATTGAACAAATGTGATAGAATTTTGCTGAATTCTGAAATTAACCATAACGTAAAATGATCTAATCGGGTCTCTGTTTGCCCTACCCTAGAAGTATGATAGTGCATTTTACTCGCCATTTCATGCGCTTTGAGATGCCGATTAACCCAATACGCTATCTGAAATAGGAGCGACGTAAATTTAACAAATGTGACAGAATTTCGCTGAATTCTTATATTAACCAAAATATAAAATGATCTAATCGGGTCTCTTGTTGCCCTATCATAGAAGTTTAATAGTGCATTCTACTCGCCATTCCCAGCGCTTTCACATGCCGCCTAGCCCAGTACGCTATATGAAATAGGAGCGACGTAAGTTGAACAAATGTGATAGAACTTCCCTGAATTCTTATTTTAACCTTAATGTACAATGATCTAATCGGGTCTCTGTTCGCCCTACCCTAGAAGTTTAATAGTGCATTTTACTCGCCATTTCATGCGCTTTGAGATGTCGCTTAGCCCAGTTCGCTATGTGAAATAGGAGCGACGTAAATTGAACAAATGTGGTAGAATATTGCTGAATTCTTAAATTAACAATAATATAAAATGATCTAATCGAGTCTCTGTTTGCCCTACCCTAGAAGTTTAATAGTGCATTTCACTCGCCATTTCTTGCGCTTTGAGATGCCGCTTAGCCCAATACGCTATCTGAAATACAAGTGACGTAAATTGAACAAATGTTATAGAATTTCGCTGAATTCTTATATTAACCTTAATGTAAAATGATGTAATCGGGTCTCTCTTTGCCCTACCCTAGAAGTTTAATAGTGCATTTCACTCGTCATTTCATGCGCTTTGAGATGCCGCTTAGCCCAATACGCTATCTGAAATAGGATCGACGTAAATTGAGCAAATGTAATAGAATTTCGCTGAATTCTTATATTAACCTTAATGTAAAATGATGTAATCGGGTCTCTCTTTGCCCTACCCTAGAAATTTAATAGTGCAGTTCACTCGTCAATTCATGCGCGTTGAGAAGCCGCTTAGCCCAATACGCTATCTGAAATACAATCGACGTAAACTGAACAAATGGGATAGAATTTCGCTGAATTCTTATATTAACCAACATATAAAATGATCTAATCGGGTCTCTGCTTGCCCTACCCTAGAAGATTAATAGTGCGTTTCACTCGACATTTCATGCGCTTTGAGATGCCGCTTAGCCCAATACGCTATCCGAAATATGAGCGACGTAAATCGAACAAATGTGATAGAATTTCGTTGAATTCTTATATTAACCTTAATGTAAAATGATCTAATCGGGTCTCTGTTCGCCCTACCATAGAAGTTGAATAGTGCATTTTCCTCGCCATTCCACGCGCTTTCAGATGCCGCCTAGCCCAGTACGCTATGTGAAAGAGGAACGACGTAAATTGAACAAATGTGGTAGAATTTTGCTAAATTCTTAAATTAACCATAATATAAAATGATCTAATCAGGTCTCTGTTTGCCCTACCCTAGAAGTTTAATAGTGCATTTTACTCGCCATTTCATGCGCTTTGAGAAGCCGTTTAGCCCAATCCGCTATCTGAAATAGAAGCGACGTAAATTGAATATATGGGATAGAATTTCGCTGAATTCTTATATTAACCAAAATATAAAATGATATAATCGGGTCTCTGATTGCCCTATCATAGATGTTTAATAGTGCATTTTACTCATCATTCCACGCGCTTTAAGATGCCGCCTAGCCCATTACGCTATCTGAAATAGGAGCGACGTATGTTGAACAAGTATGATAGAACTTCCCTGAATTCTTATTTTAACCTTAATGTAAAATGATCTAATCGGGTCTCTGCTCGCCCTACCCTAGAAGTTTAATAGTGCATTTCACTCGTCATTTCATGCGCTTTGAGATGCCGCTGAGCCCAATACGCTATCTGAAATAGGAGCGACGTAAATAGAACAAATGTGATAGAATTTCGTTCAATACTTACATTAACCAAAATATAAAATGATCTAATCCGGTCTCTGATTGCCCTATCATAGAAGTTTAATACTGCATTTTACTGGCCATTCCACGCGCTCTAAGATGGCGCGTAGCGCAGTACGCTATCTGAAATAGGAGCAACGTAAATTGAACAAATGTGATCGAATTTTGCTGAATTCTTAAATTAACCATAATATAAAATGATCTAATCGGGTCTCTGTCTGCCCTACCCTACAAGTTTAATAGAGCATTTTACTCGTCATTTCATGCGCTTTGAGATGCCGCTTAGCCCAGTACGCTATGTGAAATAGGAGCGACGTAAATTGAACAAATGTGATAGAATTTCGCTGAATTCTTATATTAACCTTAATGTAAAATGATCTAATCGGGTCTCTGTTCGCCCTACCCTAGAAGTTGAATAGTGCATTTTACTCGCCATTTCATGCGCTTTGAGATGCCGATTAACCCAATACGCTATCTGAAATAGGAGCGACGTAAATTGAACAAATGTGATAGAATTACGCTGAATTCTTATATTAACCAAAATATAAAATGATCTAATCGGGTCTCTGATTGCCCTATCACAGAAGTTTAATAGTACATTTTACTCGCCATTTCATGCGCTTTGAGAAGCCGCTTAACCCAGTTCGCCATGTGAAATAGGAGCGACGGAAATTGAACAAATGTGGTAGGATATTGCTGAATTCTTAAATTAACAATAATATAAAATGATCTAGTCGAGTCTCTGTTTGCCCTACCCTAGAAGTTTAATAGTTCACTTCACTCGCCATTTCATGAGCTTTGAGATGCCGATTAGCCCAATACGCTATCTGAAATAGGAGCGACGTAAGTTGAACAAATGTGATAGAACTTCCCTGAATTCTTATTTTAACCTTAATGTAAAATGATCTAATCGGGTCTCTGATTGCTCTGTCATAGAAGTTTGATGGTGCATTTTACTCGCCATTCCACGCGCTTTAAGATGCCGCCTAGCCCAGTACGCTATCTGAAATAGGAGCGACGTAAATTGAACAAATGTGATAGAATTTCGATGAATTCTTATATTAACCAAAATATAAAATGATCTAATCGGGTCTCTGATTGCCCTATCATAGAAGTTCAATAGTGCATTTGACTCGCCATGCCACGCGCTTTAAGATGCCGCCTAGCCCAGCACGCTATGTGAAATAGGAGCGACGTAAATTGACCAAATGTGGTAGAACATTGCCGAATGCTTAAATTAACAATAATATTAAATGATCTAATCAAGTCTCTGTTTGCCCTACCCTAGAAGTTTAATAGTGCATTTCACTCGCCATTTCTTGCGCTTTGAGATGCCGCTCAGCCCAATACGCTATCCGAAATATGAGCGACGTAAATTGAACAAATGTGATAGAATTTCGCTGAATTCGTATATTAACCAAAATATAAAGTGATTTAATCGGGTCTCTGATTGCCCTATCATAGAAGTTTAGTAGTGCATTTCACTCGCCATTTGATGCGCTTTGAGATGCCGCTTAGGCCAATACGCTATCTGAAATAGGAGCGGCGTAAATTCAACGAATGAGATAGAATTTCCCTGAATTCTTATATTAAACAAAATATAAAATGATCAAATCGGGTCTCTGATTGCCCTATCATAGAAGTTTAATAGTGCCTTTTACTCGCCATTCCACGCGCTTTAAGATGCCGCCTAGCCCAGTACGCTATCTGAAATGGGAGCGACGTAAGTTGAACAAATGTGATAGAATTACGCTGAATTCTTATATTAACCTTAATGTAAAATGATCTAATCTCTCGTCGCCCTACCCTAGAAGTTTAATAGTGCATTTCACTCGTCATTTCATGCGCTTTGAGATGCCGCTTAGCCCAATACGCTATCTGAAATAGGAACGACGTAAATTGAACAAAAGTGATAGAATTTCGCTGAATTTTTAAATATACCATAATATAAAATGATCTAATCGGGTCTCTGTCTGCCCACCCTACAAGTTTAATAGTGCATTTTACTCGTCATTTCATGTGCTTTGAGATGCCGCTTAGCCCAATACGCTATCTGAAATAGGAGCGACTTAAATTGATCAAATGTGATAGAATTTCGTTGTATGCTTATATTAACCAAAATATAAAATGATCTAATCGGGTCTCTGCTTGCCCTACCCTAGATGGTTGATAGTGCATTTTACTCGCCATTTCATGCGCTTTGGGATGCCGCTTAGCCCAGTACGCTATGTGAAACAGGAGCGACGTAAATTGAACAAATGTGACAGAATTTCGCTGAATTCTTATATTAACCTTAATGTAAAATGATCTAATCGGATCTCTGTTCGCCCTTCCCTAGAAGTTGAATGGTGCATTTTCCTCGCCATTCCACGCGCTTTAAGATGCCGTCTAGCCCAGTACGCTATCTGAAATACGAGCGACGTAAATTGAACAAATGTGATAGAATTTTGCTGAATTCTTAAATTAAGCATAATATAAAATGATCTAATCGGGTCTCTGCGTGCCTTACCCTAGAAGTTTATTAGTGCATTTTACTCGCCATTTCATGCGCTTTGAGATACCGCTTAGCCCAATACGCTATCTCAAATAGGAGCTACGTAAATTGAACAAATGTGGTAGAATTTTGCTGAACTCTTAAATTAACCATGATATATAATGATCTAATCGGATCTCTGTTTGCCCTACCCTAGAAGTTTAATAGTCGATTTTACTCGTCATTTCATGCGCTTTGAGATGCCGTCTAGCCCAGTACGCTATCTGAAATACGAGTGACGTAAATTGAACAAATGTGACAGAATTTCGCTGAATTCTTATATTAACCTTAATGTAAAATGATCTAATCGGGTCTCTGCTCACCCTAGCCCAGAAGTTTAATAGTGCATTGTATTCGCCATTTCATGCGCTTTGAGGTGGCGCTTAGCCCAATACGCTATCTTAAATAGCAGCGACGTAAATTGAACAAATGTGATAGAATTACGCTGAATTCTTATATTAAACAAAATATAAAATGATCTAATCGGGGCTCTGATTGCCCTACCATAGAAGTTTAGTAGTGCATTTTACTCGCCATTCCAGGCGCTTTAAGATGCCGCTTAGCCCAGTACGCTATCTGAAATAGGAGCGACGTAAATTGAACAAATGTGATAGAAGTTCCCAGAATTCTTAAATTAACCATCATATAAAATGATCTAATCGGGTCTCTGTTTGCGCTACCCTAGAAGTATAATAGTGCATTTCACTCGCCATTTCTTGCGCTTTGAGATGCCGCTTAGCCCAATACGCTATCCGAAATATGAGCGACGTAGATTGAACAAATGTGATAGAATTTCGCTGAATTCTTTTATTAACCATAATGTAAAATGATCTAACCGGGTCTCTGTTTGCCCTACCCTAGAAGCTTAATAGTGCATTTTACTCGCCATTTCATGCGCTTTGAGATGCCGCTTAGCCCAATACGCTATCTGAAATAGGAGCGATGTAAATTGTAGAAATGTGATAGAATTTCGCTGAATTCTTTTATTAACCATAATGTAAAATGATCTAACCGGGCCTCTGTTTGCCCTACCCTAGAAGTTTAATAGTGCATTTTACTCGCCATTTCTTGCTCTTTGTGATGACGCTTAGCCCAATACGCTATCTGAAATATGAGCGACGTAAATTGAACAAATGTGATAGAATTTCGCTGAATTCTTAAATTAACCATAATATAAAATGATCAAATCCGGTCTCTGTCAGCCCTACCCTACAAGCTTAATAGTGCATTTTACCCGTCTTTTCATGCGCTTTGAGATGCCCCTTAGCCCAATACGCTATATGAAATAGGAGCGACGCAAATTGAACAAATGTGATAGAATTCCGCTGAATTCTTATATTAACCAAAATATAAAATGGTCTCATCGGGTCTCTGATAGCCCTATCATAGAAGTTTAGTGTTGCATTTTACTCGTCAGTTCATGCGCTGTGAGATGCCGCTTAGCTCAATACGCTATCTGAAATAGGAGCGACGTAAATTGAACAAATGTGGCAGAATTTCGTTGAATTCTTATATTGACCAAAATATAAAATGATCTATTCGGGTCTCTGATGGTCCTATCATAGAAGCTTAATAGTGCATTGTACTCGCCATTCCACGCGCTTTAAGATGCCGCCTAGCCCAGTACGCAATCTGAAATAGGAGCGACGTAAATTGAGCAAATGTGATAGAATTTCGCTGAATTCTTATATTAACTAAAATATAAAATGATCTAATCTGGTCTCTGATTGACCTATCATAGAAGGTTAATAGTGCATTTTACTCGCCATTCCACGCGCTTTAAGATGCCGCCTAGCGCAGTACGCTATCTGAAATAGGATCGACGTAAATTGAACAAATGTGATAGAATTTTGCTGAATTCTGAAATTAACCATAATATAAAATGATCTAATCGGGTCCCTGTTTGCCCTACCCTAGAAGTATGATAGTGCATTTTACTCGCCATTTCATGCGCTTTGAGATGCCGCTTAGCCCAATACGCTATCTGAAATAGGAGCGACGTAAATTGAACAAATGTAATAGAATTTCGCTGAATTCTTATATTAACCTTAATGTAAAATGATCTAATCGGGTCTCTGTTCGCCCTACCCTAGAAGTTGAATAGTGCATTTTACTCGCCATTTCTTGCGTTTTGAGATGCCGCTCAGCCCAATACGCTATCCGAAATATGAGCGACGTAAGTTGAACAAATGTGATAGAACTTCCCTGAATTCTTATATTAACCTTAATGTAAAATGATCTAATCTCTCTTCGCCCTACCCTAGAAGTTTAATAGTGCATTTCACTCGTCATTTCATGCGCGTTGAGATGCCACTTAGCCCAATACGCTATCTGAAATACAAGCGACGTAAATTCAAAAAATGGGATAGAATTTCGCTGAATTCGTATATTAACCAAAATATAAAGTGATTTAATCGGTTCTCTGATTGCCCTATCATAGAAGTTTAATAGTGCATTTTACTCGCCATTCCACGCGCTTTAAGATGCCGCCTAGCCCAGTACGCTATCTGAAATGGGAGCGACGTAAGTTGAACAAATGTGATAGAATTACGCTGAATTCTTATATTAACCGTAATATAAAATGATCTAATCGGGTCTCTGTTTGCCTTATCCGAGAAGTTTAATAGTGCATTTTACTCGCCATTTCATGCGCTTTGAGATGCTGCTTAGCCCAATACGCTATCTGAAATAGGAGCGACGTAAATTCAACGAATGTGATAGAATTTCCCTGAATTCTTATATTAACCTTAATGTAAATTGATCTAATCGACTCTCTGTTTGCCCAACCGTAGAAGTTTAATGGTGCATTTTACTCGACATTCCACGCGCTTTAAGATGCCGGCTAGCACAGTACGCTATCTGAAATAGGAGCGACGTACATTGAACAAATGTGATAGAATTACGCTGCATACTTATATTAACCGTAATATAAAATGATCTAATCGGGTCTCTGTTAGCCTTACCATAGAAGTTTAACAGTGCATTTCACTCGTCATTTCATGCCCTTTGAGATGCCTCTTATCCCAATACGCTATCTGAAATAGGAGCGATGTAAATTGAACAAATGTGATAGAATTTCCCTGAAAGCTTATATTAAACAAAATATAAAATGATCTAATCGGGACTCTGATTGCCCTATCATAGAAGTTTAGTAGTACATTTTACTCGCCCTTCCACGCGCTTTAAGATGCCGCCTAGCCCAGTATGCTATATGAAATAGGAGCGACGTAAATTGAACAAATGTGATAGAATTTCGCTGAATTCTTATATTAACCGTAATATAAAATGATCTAATAGGGTCTCTGTTTGCCCTACCCTAGAAGTATAATACTGCATTTTACTCGCCATTTCATGCGCTTTGAGATGCCGCTTAGCCCAATGCGCTATCTGAAACAGGAGCGACGTAAATTAAACAAATGTGATAGAATCTCGCTGAATTCTTATATTAACCAAAATATAAAATGATGTAATCGGGTCTCTTATTGCCCTATTATAGAAGTTTAATAGTGCATTTTTCTCGCCATTCCAAGCGCTTTAAGATGCCAACCAGCCCAGTACGCTATCTGAAATAGGATCGACGTAAATTGAACAAATGTGATAGAATTTTGCTGAATTCTTAAATTAACCATAATATAAAATGATCTAATCGGGTCTCCGTTTGCCCTACCCTAGAAGTTTAATAGTGCATTTTACTCGACATTTCACGCGCTTTAAGATGCCGCCTAGCCCAGTAGGCTATCTGAAATAGGAGCGACGTAAATTGAACAAATGTGATAGAATTACGCTGCATTCTTATATTAACCGTAATATAAAATGATCTAATCGGGTCTCTCTTTGCCTTACCCTAGAAGTTTAATAGGGCATTTCACTCGCCATTTCATGCGCTTTGAGATGCCCCTTCGCCCATTACGCTATCTGAAATATGAGCGACGTAAATTGAACAAATGTGATAGAATTTCGCTGAATTCTTAAATTAACCATAATATAAAATGATCAAATCCGGTCTCTGTCAGCCCTACCCTACAAGCTTAATAGTGCATTTTACCCGTCTTTTCATGCGCTTTGAGATGCCCCTTAGCCCAATACGCTATATGAAATAGGAGCGACGCAAATTGAACAAATGTGATAGAATTCCGCTGAATTCTTATATTAACCAAAATATAAAATGGTCTCATCGGGTCTCTGATAGCCCTATCATAGAAGTTTAGTGTTGCATTTTACTCGTCAGTTCATGCGCTGTGAGATGCCGCTTAGCTCAATACGCTATCTGAAATAGGAGCGACGTAAATTGAACAAATGTGGCAGAATTTCGTTGAATTCTTATATTGACCAAAATATAAAATGATCTATTCGGGTCTCTGATGGTCCTATCATAGAAGCTTAATAGTGCATTGTACTCGCCATTCCACGCGCTTTAAGATGCCGCCTAGCCCAGTACGCAATCTGAAATAGGAGCGACGTAAATTGAGCAAATGTGATAGAATTTCGCTGAATTCTTATATTAACCAAAATATAAAATGATCTAATCTGGTCTCTGATTGACCTATCATAGAAGGTTAATAGTGCATTTTACTCGCCATTCCACGCGCTTTAAGATGCCGCCTAGCGCAGTACGCTATCTGAAATAGGATCGACGTAAATTGAACAAATGTGATAGAATTTTGCTGAATTCTGAAATTAACCATAATATAAAATGATCTAATCGGGTCCCCGTTTGCCCTACCCTAGAAGTATGATAGTGCATTTTACTCGCCATTTCATGCGCTTTGAGATGCCGCTTAGCCCAATACGCTATCTGAAATAGGAGCGACGTAAATTGAACAAATGTAATAGAATTTCGCTGAATTCTTATATTAACCTTAATGTAAAATGATCTAATCGGGTCTCTGTTCGCCCTACCCTAGAAGTTGAATAGTGCATTTTACTCGCCATTTCTTGCGTTTTGAGATGCCGCTCAGCCCAATACGCTATCCGAAATATGAGCGACGTAAGTTGAACAAATGTGATAGAACTTCCCTGAATTCTTATATTAACCTTAATGTAAAATGATCTAATCTCTCTTCGCCCTACCCTAGAAGTTTAATAGTGCATTTCACTCGTCATTTCATGCGCGTTGAGATGCCACTTAGCCCAATACGCTATCTGAAATACAAGCGACGTAAATTCAAAAAATGGGATAGAATTTCGCTGAATTCGTATATTAACCAAAATATAAAGTGATTTAATCGGTTCTCTGATTGCCCTATCATAGAAGTTTAATAGTGCATTTTACTCGCCATTCCACGCGCTTTAAGATGCCGCCTAGCCCAGTACGCTATCTGAAATGGGAGCGACGTAAGTTGAACAAATGTGATAGAATTACGCTGAATTCTTATATTAACCGTAATATAAAATGATCTAATCGGGTCTCTGTTTGCCTTATCCGAGAAGTTTAATAGTGCATTTTACTCGCCATTTCATGCGCTTTGAGATGCTGCTTAGCCCAATACGCTATCTGAAATAGGAGCGACGTAAATTCAACGAATGTGATAGAATTTCCCTGAATTCTTATATTAACCTTAATGTAAATTGATCTAATCGACTCTCTGTTTGCCCAACCGTAGAAGTTTAATGGTGCATTTTACTCGACATTCCACGCGCTTTAAGATGCCGGCTAGCACAGTACGCTATCTGAAATAGGAGCGACGTAAATTGAACAAATGTGATAGAATTACGCTGCATACTTATATTAACCGTAATATAAAATGATCTAATCGGGTCTCTGTTAGCCTTACCATAGAAGTTTAACAGTGCATTTCACTCGTCATTTCATGCCCTTTGAGATGCCTCTTATCCCAATACGCTATCTGAAATAGGAGCGATGTAAATTGAACAAATGTGATAGAATTTCCCTGAAAGCTTATATTAAACAAAATATAAAATGATCTAATCGGGACTCTGATTGCCCTATCATAGAAGTTTAGTAGTACATTTTACTCGCCCTTCCACGCGCTTTAAGATGCCGCCTAGCCCAGTATGCTATATGAAATAGGAGCGACGTAAATTGAACAAATGTGATAGAATTTCGCTGAATTCTTATATTAACCGTAATATAAAATGATCTAATAGGGTCTCTGTTTGCCCTACCCTAGAAGTATAATACTGCATTTTACTCGCCATTTCATGCGCTTTGAGATGCCGCTTAGCCCAATGCGCTATCTGAAACAGGAGCGACGTAAATTAAACAAATGTGATAGAATCTCGCTGAATTCTTATATTAACCAAAATATAAAATGATGTAATCGGGTCTCTTATTGCCCTATTATAGAAGTTTAATAGTGCATTTTTCTCGCCATTCCAAGCGCTTTAAGATGCCAACCAGCCCAGTACGCTATCTGAAATAGGATCGACGTAAATTGAACAAATGTGATAGAATTTTGCTGAATTCTTAAATTAACCATAATATAAAATGATCTAATCGGGTCTCCGTTTGCCCTACCCTAGAAGTTTAATAGTGCATTTTACTCGACATTTCACGCGCTTTAAGATGCCGCCTAGCCCAGTAGGCTATCTGAAATAGGAGCGACGTAAATTGAACAAATGTGATAGAATTACGCTGCATTCTTATATTAACCGTAATATAAAATGATCTAATCGGGTCTCTCTTTGCCTTACCCTAGAAGTTTAATAGGGCATTTCACTCGCCATTTCATGCGCTTTGAGATGCCCCTTCGCCCATTACGCTATCTGAAATAGGAGCGACGTAAATTGAACAAATGTGATAGAATTTCCCTGTAATCTTATATTAACATTAACGTAAAATAATCAAATCGGGTCCCTGTTCGCCCTACCCTAGAAGTTTAATAGTGCATTTCACTCGTCATTTCATGCGCTTTGAGATGCCGCTTAGCCCAATACGCTATCTGAAATAGGAGCGACGTAAATTGAACAAATGTGATAGAATTTTGCTGAAATCTTAAATTAACCGTAATATAAAATGATCTAATCCGGTCTCTGATTGCTCTATCATAGAAGCTTAATAGTGCATTTTACTCGCCATTCCAAGCGCTTTAAGATGCCAACCAGCCCAGTACGCTATCTGAAATAGGAGCGACGTAAATTGAACAAATGTGATAGAATTTCCCTGAAATCTTATATTAACCTTAACGTAAATTAATCAAATCGGGTCTCTGTTCGCCCTACCCTAGAAGTTTAATAGTGCATTTCACCTGTCATTTCATGCGCTTTGAGGTGCCGCTTAGCCCAATACGCTAACTGAAATAGGAGCGATGTAAATTGAACAAATGTGATAGAATTTCGCTGAATTCTTAAATTAACCATAATAAAAAATGATCTAATCGACTCTCTGTTTGCCCAACCGTAGAAGTTTAATAGTGCATTTTACTCGACATTCCACGCGCTTTAAGATGCCGGCTAGCACAGTACGCTATCTGAAATAGGAGCGACGTAAGTTGAACAAATGTGATAGAATTACGTTGAAATCTTATATTAACAAAAATATAAAATGACCTAATCGGGTCTCTGATTGCCCTATCATAGAATGTTAATAGTGCATTTTACTCGCCATTTCATGCGCTTTCAGATGCCGCTTAGCCCAATACGCTATCTGAAATATGAGCGACGTAAATGGAACAAATGTGATAGAATATTGCTGAATTCTTATATGAACCTTAATGTAAAATGATCTATTCGGGTCTCTGTTCACCCTACCCTAGAAGTTTAATAGTGCATTTCACTCGTCATTTCATGCGCTTTGAGATGCCGGTTAGCCCCATACGCAATCTGAAATAGGAGCGACGTAAATTGAACAAATGTGATAGAATTTCGCTGAATTCTTATATTAACCAAAATATAAAATGATCTAATCGGGTTTCTTATTGCCCTATTATAGAAGTTTAATAGTGCATTTTACTCGCCATTCCAAGCGCTTTAAGATGCCAACCAGCCCAGTACGCTATCTGAAATAGGAGCGACGTAAATTGAACAAATGTGATAGAATTTTGCTGAATTCTTAAATTAAACATAATATAAAATGATCTAATCGGGTCTCCGTTTGCCCTACCCTAGAAGTTTAATAGTGCATTTTACTCGACATTTCACGCGCTTTAAGATGCCGCCTAGCCCAGTAGGCTATCTGAAATAGGAGCGACGTAAATTGAACAAATGTGATAGAATTTCGCTGAATTCTTATATTAACCAAAATATAAAATGATCTAATCGGGTCTCTTATTGCCCTATTATAGAAGTTTAATAGTGCATTTTACTCGCCATTCCAAGCGCTTTAAGATGCCAACCAGCCCAGTACGCTATCTGAAATAGGAGCGACGTGAATTGAACAAATGTGATAGAATTTTACTGAATTCTTAAATTAACCATAATATAAAATGATCTAATCGGGTCTCCGTTTGCCCTACCCTAGAAGTTTAATAGTGCATTTTACTCGACATTTCACGCGCTTTAAGATGCCGCCTAGTCCAGTAGGCTATCTGAAATAGGAGCGACGTAAATTGAACAAATGTGATAGAATTACGCTGCATTCTTATATTAACCGTAATATAAAATGATCTAATCGGGTCTCTCTTTGCCTTACCCTAGAAGTTCAATAGTGCATTTCACTCGCCATTTCATGCGCTTTGAGATTCCCCTTAGCCCATTACGCTATCTGAAATAGGAGCGACGTAAATTGAACAAATGTGATAGAATTTCCCTGTAATCTTATATTAACCTTAACGTAAAATAATCAAATCGGGTCTCTGTTCGCCCTACCCTAGAAGTTTAATAGTGCATTTCACCTGTCATTTCATGCGCTTTGAGATGCCGCTTAGCCCAATACGCTAACTGAAATAGGAGCGACGTAAATTGAACAAATGTGATAGAATTTCGCTGAATTCTTAATTTAACCATAATAAAAAATGATCTAATCGACTCTCTGTTTGCCCAACCGTAGAAGTTTAATAGTGCATTTTACTCGACATTCCAAGCGGTTTATGATGCCGGCTAGCACGGTACGCTATCTGAAATAGGAGCGACGTAAGTTGAACAAATGTGATAGAATTTCGCTGAAATCTTATATTAACCAAAATATAAAATGACCTAATCGGGTCTCTGATTGCCCTATCATAGAATGTTAATAGTGCATTTTACTCGCCATTCCTCGCGGTTTAAGATGCCGCCTAGCCCAGTAGGCTATCTGAAATAGGGGCGACGTAAATTGAACTAATGTGATAGAATTACGCTGAATTCTTATAATAACCGTAATATAAAATGATCTAGTCGGGTCTCTGTTAGCCTTACCATAGAAGTTTAACAGTGCATTTCACTCGTCATTTCATGCGATTTGAGATGCCTCTTATCCCAATACGCTATCTGAAATAGGAGCGATGTGAATTGAACAAATGTGATAGAATTTCCCTGAAATCTTATATTAAACAAAATATAAAATGATCTAATCCGGTCTCTGATTGCTCTATCAAAGAAGCTTAGTAGTGCATTTTACTCGCCACTCCACGCGCTTTAAGATGCCGCCTAGCCCAGTACGCTATCTGAAATAGGAGCGACGTAAGTTGTACAAATGTGATAGAATTTCGCTGGGTTCTTAAATTAACCATAATATAAAATGATCTAATCGGGCCTGTGTTTGCCCTACCCTAGAAGTTTAATAGTGCATTTTACTCGTCATTTCATGCGCTTTGAGATGCCGCTTAGCCCAATACGCTATCTGAAATAGGAGCGACGTAAATAGAACAAATGTGATAGAATTTCGTTGTATGCTTATATTAACCAAAATATAAAATGATCTAATCGGGTCTCTGCTTGCCCTACCCTAGATGGTTGATAGTGCATTTGACTCGCCATTTCATGCGCTTTGAGATGCCGCTTAGCCCAGTACGCTATGTGAAATAGGAGCGACGTAAATTGAACAAATGTGACAGAATTTCGCTGAATTCTTATATTAACCTTAATGTAAAATGATCTAATCGGGTCTCTGTTCGCCCTTCCCTAGAAGTTGAATGGTGCATTTTCCTCGCCATTCCACGCGCTTTAAGATGCCGTCTAGCCCAGTACGCTATCTGAAATACGAGCGACGTAAATTGAACAAATG
Source organism: Macropis europaea (assembly GCA_916610135.2). Taxonomy (NCBI): domain Eukaryota; kingdom Metazoa; phylum Arthropoda; class Insecta; order Hymenoptera; family Melittidae; genus Macropis; species Macropis europaea. The sequence continues at coordinate 251,555 of CAKAJE020000469.1, read as the reverse complement.
TGATAGAATTTTGCTGAACTCTTAAATGAACCATGATATATAATGATCTAATCGGATCTCTGTTTGCCCTACCCTAGAAGTTTAATAGTCGATTTTACTCGTCATTTCATGCGCTTTGAGATGCCGTCTAGCCCAGCACGCTATCTGAAATACGAGGGACGTAAATTGAACAAATGTGACAGAATTTCGCTGAATTCTTATATTAACCTTAATGTAAATTGATCTAATCGGGTCTCTGCTCACCCTAGCCCAGAAGTTTAATAGTGCATTGTGTTCGCCATTTCATGCGCTTTGAGGTGGCGCTTAGCCCAATACGCTATCTTAAATAGCAGCGACGTAAATTGAACAAATGTGATAGAATTACGCTGAATTCTTATATTAAACAAAATATAAAATGATCTAATCGGGGCTGTGATTGCCCTACCATAGAAGTTTAGTAGTGCATTTTACTCGACATTCCAGGCGCTTTAAGATGCCGCTTAGCCCAGTACGCTATCTGAAATAGGAGCGACGTAAATTGAACAAATGTGATAGAAGTTCCCAGAATTCTTAAATTAACCATCATATAAAATGATCTAATCGGGTCTCTGTTTGCGCTACCCTAGAAGTAGAATAGTGCATTTCACTCGCCATTCCACGCGCTTTAAGATGCCGCCTCGCCCAGTACGCTATCTGAAAGAGGAGCGACGTAAGTTGAACAAATGTGATAGAATTACGCTGAATTCTTATATTAAACAAAATATAAAATGATCTAATCGGGTCTCTGATTGCCTTACCCTAGAAGTTTAATACTGCATTTTACTCGCCATTTCATGCGCTTGAGATGCCGCTTAGCCCAATACGCTATCTGAAATAGGAGCGACGTACATTGAACAAATGTGATAGAATTTCGCTGAATTCTTATATTAACCTTAATGTAAAATGATCTAATCGGGTCTCTGTTCACCCTACCCTAGAAGTTTAATAGTGCATTTCACTCGTCATTTCATGCGTTTTGAGATGCCGCTTAGCCCAATACGCTATCTGAAATAGGAGCGACGTAACTTGAACAAATGTGATAGAATTTCGCTGACTTCTTATATTAATCAAAATATAAAATGATCTAATCGGGTCTGTGATTGTCCTATCATAGAAGTTTAATAGTGCACTTTACTCGCCAGTCCACGCGCTTTAAGATGCCGCCTAGCCCAGTACGCTATCTGAAAGAGGAGCGACGTAAGTTGAACAAATGTGATAGAATTACACTGAATTCTTATATTAACCGTAATTTAAAATGATCTAATCGGGTGTCTGTTCGCCCTACCCTAGAAGTTTAATGGTGCATTTTACTCGTCAGTTCATGCGCTTAGAGAGGCCGCTGAGCCCAATACGCTATCTCAAATGGGAGCGACGTAAATAAAACAAATGTGATAGAATTTCGTTGTATACATATATTAACCAAAATATAAAATGATCTAATCGGGTCTCTGCTTGCCCTACCCTAGAAGTTTAATAGTGCATTTTACACGCCATTTCATTCGCTTTGAGATGCCGCTTAACCCAATACGCTATCTGAAATAGGAGCGACGTAAATTGAACAAATGTGATAGGATTTCGCTGAATTCTTAAATTAACCATAATATACAATGATCTAATCGGGTCTCTGATTGCCCTATCATAGAAGTTTAATAGTGCATTTTACTCGCCATTCCACGCGCTTTAAGATGCCGCCTAGCCCAGTACGCTATCTGAAATAGGAGCGACATAAACTGAACAAATGTGATTGAATTTTGCTGTATTCTTAAATTAACCGTAATATAAAATGATCTAATCGGGTCTCTGTTTGCCTTAACCTAGAAGTTTAGTAGTGCATTTTACTCGCGATTTTATGCGCTTTGAGATGCCGCCTAGCCCAATACGTTATCTGAAATAGGAGTGACGTAAATTGAACAAATGTGATAGAATTTTGCTGAATTCTTATATTAACCAAAATATAAAATGATCTAATCGGGTCTCTGATTGCCCTATCATACAAGCTTAATGGTGCATTTTACTGGCCATTCCACGCGCTTTAAGATGCCGCCTAGCCCAGTACGCTATCTGAAATAGGAGCGATGTAAATTGAACAAATGTGATAGAATTTTGCTGAATTCTTAAATTAACCATAATATAAAAAGATCTAATCGGGTCTATGTTTGCCCTACCCTAGACGATTAATAGTGAATTTTACTCGCCATGTCATGCTCTTTGAGATGCCGCTTAGCCCAATACGCTATCAGAAATAGGAGCGACGTAAATTGAACAAATGTGATAGAATTTCGCTGAATTCGTAAATTAACCATAATGTAAAATGATCTAATCGGGTCTCTGTTTGCCCTACCCCAGAAGTTTCATAGTGCATTTTACTCGCCATTGCACGCGCTTTAAGATGCCGGCTAGCACAGTACGCTATCTGAAATAGGAGCGACGTAAGTTGAACAAGTGTGATAGAATTACGCTGAATTCTTATATTAACCAAAATATAAAATGATCTAATCGGGTCTCTGATTGCCCTATCATAGAAGGTTAATTGTGCATATTACTCGCCATTCCACGCGCTTTAAGATGCCGCCTAGCCCAGTAGGCTATCTGAAATAGGAGCGACGTAAATTGAACAAATGTGATAGAATTTCGCTGAATTCTTATATTAACCATAATGTGAAATGATATAACCGGGTCTCTGTTCGCCCTACTCTAGAAGTTTAGTAGTGCATTTTACTCGCCATTTCATGCGCGTTGAGATGCCGCCTAGCCCAGTACGCTATCTGAAATAGGAGCGACGCAAATTGAACAAATGTAATAGAATTTCGCTGAATTCTTATATTAAACAAAATATAAAATGATCTAACCGGGTCTCTGATTGCCCTATCACAGAAGTTTAATAGTGCATTTTACTCGCCATTCCAAGCGCTTTAAGATGCCAACCAGCACAGTACGCTATCTGAAATAGGAGCGACGTAAATTGAAGAAATGTGATAGAATTTCGCTGAATTCTTTTATTAACCATAATGTAAAATGATCCAATCGGGGCTCTGTTCGCCCTGCCCTAGAAGATTAATATTGCATTTCTCTCGTCATTTCAAGCGCTTTGAGATGCCGCTTAGCCAAATAAGCCATCTGAAACAGGAACGACGTAAGCTGAACAAATGTGATAGAATTACGCTGAATTCTTATATTAACCGCAATATAAAATGATCTAATCCGGTCTCTGTTTGCCTTATCCTAGAAGTTTAATGGTGCATTTTACTCGCCATTTCATGCGCATTGAGATGCCGCTTAGCCCAATACGCTATCTGAAATAGGAGCGACGAAAATTGAAGAAGTGTGATGGAATTTCGCTGAATTCTTTTATTAACCATAATGTAAAATGATCTAATCGGGTCTCTGTTCGCCCTAGCCTAGAAGTTTAATAGTGCATTTTATTCGCCATTTCATGCGCTTTGCGATGCCGCTTAGCCCAATACGCTATATGATATAGGAGCGACGTAAATTGAACAAATGTGATAGAATTTCGCTGAATCCTTATATTAACCAAAATATAAGATGATCTGATCGTTTCTCTGATTTCCCTGTCATAGAACTTTAACTGTACATTTTACTCGCCATTTCACGCGCTTTAAGATGCCGTCTAGCACAGTAGGCTATATGAAATAGGAGCGACGTAAATTGAACAAATGTGATAGAATTTCGCTGAATTCTTATATTAAACAAAATATAAAATGATCTAATCGTGTCTCTGATTGCCCTATCATAGAAGTTTAGTAGTGCATTTTACTGGCCATTCCACGTGCTTTAAGAAGGCGCCAAGCCCAATACGCTATCTGAAATAGGAGCGACGTAAATTGAACAAATGTGATAGAATTTCGCTGAATTCTTATATTAACCTTAATGTAAAATGATGTAATCAGGTCTCTCTTCGCCCTACCCTAGAAGTTTAATAGTACATTTCACTCGTCATTTCATGCGCTTTGAGATGCCGCTTATCCCAATACGCTATCTGAAATAGGAGCGACGTAAATTGAACAAATGTGATAGAACTCTGCTGAATTCTTATATTAACCAAAATATAAAATGATCTAACCGGGTCTCTGAGTGCCCTATCATAGAAGTTTAATAGTGCATTTTACTCGCCATTCCACGCGCATTAAGATGCCGCCTAGCCCAGTACGCTATATGAAATAGGAGGGACGTAAATTGAACAAATGTGATAGAATTTTGCTGAATTCGTAAATTAACCATAATAAAAATGATCTAATCGGGTCTCTGTTTGCCCTACCCTAGAAGTTTAATAGTGCATTTCACTCGTCATTTCATGCGCTTTGAGATGCCGCTTATCCCAATACGCTATCTGAAATAGGAGCGACGTAAATTGAACAAATGTGATAGAATTTTGCTGAATTCTTATATGAACCTTAATGTAAAATGATCTATTCGGGTCTCTGTTCACCCCACCCTAGAAGTTTAATAGTGCATTTCACTCGTCATTTCATGCGCTTTGAGATGCCGCTTAGCCCAATACGCTATCTGAAATATGAGCGACGTAAATGGAACAAATGTGATAGAATTTTGCTGAATTCTTATATGAACCTTAATGTAAAATGATCTATTCGGGTCTCTGTTCACCCTACCCTAGAAGTTTAATAGCGCATTTCACTCGTCATTTCATGCGCTTTGAGATGCCGGTTAGCCCAATACGCAATCTGAAATAGGAGCGACGTAAATTGAACAAATGTGATAGAATTTCGCTGATTTCTTATATTAACCAAAATATAAAACGATCTAATCGGGTCTCCGTTTGCCCTACCCTAGAAGTTTAATGGTGCATTTCACTCGTCATTTCATGCGCTTTGAGATGCCGCTTAGCCGAATACGCTATCTGAAACAGGAGCGACGTAAGTTGAACAAATGTGATAGAACTTTGCTGAATTCTTAAATCAACGATAATATAAAATGACCTAATCGGGTCTCTGTTTGCCTTACCCTAGAAGTTTAATAGTGCATTTCACTCGCCATTTCATGCGCTTTGAGATGCCGCTTAGCCCATTACGCTATCTGAAATAGGAGCGACGTAAATTGAACAAATGTGATAGAATTTCCCTGAAATCTTATATTAACCTTAACGTAAAATAATCAAATCGGGTCCCTGTTCGCCCTACACTAGAAGTTTAATAGTGCATTTCACTCGCCATTTCATGCGCTTTGAGATGCCGCTTAGCCCAGTACGCTATCTGAAATAGGAGCGACGTAAGTTGAACAAATGTGATAGAATTTCGCTGGATTCTTAAATTAACCATAATATAAAATGATCTAATCGGGCCTGTGTTTGCCCTACCCTAGAAGTTTAATAGTGCGTTTTACTCGCCATTTCATGCGCTTTGAGATGCCGCTTAGCCCAATACGCTATCTGAAATATGAGCGACGTAAATGGAACAAATGTGATAGAATTTTGCTGAATTCTTATATGAACCTTAATGTAAAATGATCTATTCGGGTCTCTGTTCACCCTACCCTAGAAGTTTAATAGTGCATTTCACTCGTCATTTCATGCGGTTTGAGATGCCGGTTAGCCCAATACGCAATCTGAAATAGGAGCGACGTAAATTGAACAAATGTGATAGAATTTCGCTGATTTCTTATATTAACCAAAATATAAAATAATCTAATCGGGTCTCTGTTCGCCCTACCCTAGGAGTTTAATAGTGCATTTCACTCGTCATTTCATGCGCTTTGAGATGCCGCATAGCCCATTACGCTATCTGAAATAGGAGCGACGTAAATTGAACAAATGTGATAGAATTTTGCTGAATTCTTATATGAACCTTAATGTAAAATGATCTATTCGGGTCTCTGTTCACCCCACCCTAGAAGTTTAATAGAGCATTTCACTCGTCATTTCATGCGCTTTGAGATGCCGGTTAGCCCAATACGCAATCTGAAATAGGAGCGACGTAAATTGAACGAATGTGATAGAATTTCGCTGAATTCTTATATTAACCAAAATATAAAATGATCTAATCGGGTCTCTGATTGCCCTATCATAGAAGTTTAATAGTGCATTTTACTCGCCACTTCATGCGCTTTGAGATACCGCTTAGCCCAATACGCTATCTGAAATAGGAGCGACGTCAATTGAACAAATGTGATAGAATTTCGCAGAATTCTTATATTAACCAAAATATAAAATGATCTAATCGGGTCTCTTATTGCCCTATTATAGAAGTTTAATAGTGCATTTTACTCGCCATTCCAAGCGCTTTAAGATGCCAACCAGCACAGTACGCTATCTGAAATAGGAGCGACGTAAATTGAATAAATGTGATAGAATTTTGCTGAATTCTTATATGAACCTTAATGTAAAATGATCTATTCGGGTCTCTGTTCACCCCACCCTAGAAGTTTAATAGTGCATTTCACTCGTCATTTCATGCGCTTTGAGATGCCGCTTAGCCCAATACGCTAACTGAAATAGGAGCGACGTAAATTGAACAAATGTGATAGAATTTCGCTGAATTCTTAATTTAACCATAATAAAAAATGATCTAATCGACTCTCTGTTTGCCCAACCGTAGAAGTTTAATAGTGCATTTTACTCGACATTCCAAGCGGTTTAAGATGCCGGCTAGCACGTTACGCTATCTGAAATAGGAGCGACGTAAGTTGAACAAATGTGATAGAATTACGCTGAAATCTTATATTAACCAAAATATAAAATGACCTAATCGGGTCTCTGATTGCCCTATCATAGAATGTTAATAGTGCATTTTACTCGCCATTCCTCGCGGTTTAAGATGCCGCCTAGCCCAGTAGGCTATCTGAAATAGGGGCGACGTAAATTGAACAAATGTGATAGAATTTCGCTGGGTTCTTAAATTAACCATAATATAAAATGATCTAATCGGGCCTGTGTTTGCCCTACCCTAGAAGTTTAATAGTGCATTTTACTCGTCATTTCATGCGCTTTGAGATGCCGCTTAGCCCAATACGCTATCTGAAATAGGAGCGACGTAAATAGAACAAATGTGATAGAATTTCGTTGTATGCTTATATTAACCAAAATATAAAATGATCTAATCGGGTCTCTGCTTGCCCTACCCTAGATGGTTGATAGTGCATTTTACTCGCCATTTCATGCGCTTTGAGATGCCGCTTAGCCCAGTACGCTATGTGAAATAGGAGCGACGTAAATTGAACAAATGTGACAGAATTTCGCTGAATTCTTATATTAACCTTAATGTAAAATGATCTAATCGGGTCTCTGTTCGCCCTTCCCTAGAAGTTGAATGGTGCATTTTCCTCGCCATTCCACGCGCTTTAAGATGCCGTCTAGCCCAGTACGCTATCTGAAATACGAGCGACGTAAATTGAACAAATGTGATAGAATTTTGCTGAACTCTTAAATTAACCATGATATATAATGATCTAATCGGATCTCTGTTTGCCCTACCCTAGAAGTTTAATAGTCGATTTTACTCGTCATTTCATGCGCTTTGAGATGCCGTCCAGCCCAGCACGCTATCTGAAATACGAGGGACGTAAATTGAACAAATGTGACAGAATTTCGCTGAATTCTTATATTAACCTTAATGTAAATTGATCTAATCGGGTCTCTGCTCACCCTAGCCCAGAAGTTTAATAGTGCATTGTGTTCGCCATTTCATGCGCTTTGAGGTGGCGCTTAGCCCAATACGCTATCTTAAATAGCAGCGACGTAAATTGAACAAATGTGATAGAATTACGCTGAATTCTTATATTAAACAAAATATAAAATGATCTAATCGGGGCTCTGATTGCCCTACCATAGAAGTTTAGTAGTGCATTTTACTCGACATTCCAGGCGCTTTAAGATGCCGCTTAGCCCAGTACGCTATCTGAAATAGGAGCGACGTAAATTGAACAAATGTGATAGAATTTCGCTGAATTCTTATATTAACCTTAATGTAAAATGATCCAATCGGGTCTCTGTTCACCCTACCCTAGAAGTTTAATAGTGCATTTCACTCGTCATTTCATGCGTTTTGAGATGCCGCTTAGCCCAATACGCTATCTGAAATAGGAGCGACGTAACTTGAACAAATGTGATAGAATTTCGCTGACTTCTTATATTAACCAAAATATAAAATGATCTAATCGGGTCTGTGATTGTCCTATCATAGAAGTTTAATAGTGCACTTTACTCGCCAGTCCACGCGCTTTAAGATGCCGCCTAGCCCAGTACGCTATCTGAAAGAGGAGCGACGTAAGTTGAACAAATGTGATAGAATTACACTGAATTCTTATATTAACCGTAATTTAAAATGATCTAATCGGGTGTCTGTTCGCCCTACCCTAGAAGTTTAATAGTGCATTTTACTCGTCATTTCAAGCGCTTTGAGATGCCGCTTAGCCCATTACGCTATCTGAAATTGGAGCGACGTAAATTGAACAAATGTGATAGAATTTCCCTGAAATTTTATATTAACCTTAACGTCAAATAATCAAATCGGGTCTCTGTTCGCCCTACCCTAGAAGTTTAATAGTGCATTTCACTCGTCATTTCATGCGCTTTGAGATGCCGCTCAGCCCAATACGCTAACTGAAATAGGAGCGACGTAAATTGTACAAATGTGATAGAATTTCGCTGAATTCTTATATTAACCAAAATATAAAATCATCTAATCGGGTCTCTGATTGCCCTATCATAGAAGTTTAATAGAGCATTTTATTCGCCATTCCACGCGGTTTAAGATGCCGCCTAGCCCAGTAGGCTATCTGAAATAGGGGCGACGTAAATTGAACTAATGTGATAGAATTACGCTGAATTCTTATAATAACCGTAATATAAAATGATCTAATCGCGTCTCTGTTAGCCTTACCATAGAAGTTTAACAGTGCATTTCACTCATCATTTCATGCGCTTTGAGATGCCTCTTATCCCAATACGCTATCTGAAATAGTAGCGATGTAAATTGAACAAATGTGATAGAATTTCCCTGAAATCTTATATTAAACAAAATATAAAATGATCTAATCCGGTCTCTGATTGCTCTATCATAGAAGTTTAATAGTGCATTTCACTCGCCATTTCAAGCGCTTTGAGATGCCGCTTAGCCCAATACGCTATCTGAAATATGAGCGACGTAAATGGAACAAATGTGATAGAATTTTGCTGAATTCTTAAATTAACCATAATATAAAATGATCTAATCGGGTCTCCGTTTGCCCTACCCTAGAAGTTTAATAGTGCATTTTACTCGACATTTCACGCGCTTTAAGATGCCGCCTAGGCCAGTAGGCTATCTGAAATAGGAGCGACGTAAATTGAACAAATGTGATAGAATTTCCCTGAAATCTTATATTAACCTTAACGTAAAATAATCAAATCGGGTCCCTGTTCGCCCTACCCTAGAAGTTTAATAGTGCATTTCACTCGTCATTTCATGCGCTTTGAGATGCCGGTTAGCCCAATACGCAATCTGAAATAGGAGCGACGTAAATGGAACAAATGTGATAGAATTTCGCTGATTTCTTATATTAACCAAAATATAAAATGATCTAATCGGGTCTCTGTTCGCCCTACCCTAGGAGTTTAACAGTGCATTTCACTCGTCATTTCATGCGCTTTGAGATGCCGCTTAGACCAATACGCTATCTGAAACAGGAGCGACGTAAATTGAACAAATGTGATAGAATTTCGCTAAATTCTTAAATTAACCATAATAAAAAATGATCTAATCGACTCTCTGTTTGCCCAACCGTAGAAGTTTAATAGTGCATTTTACTCGACATTCCACGCGCTTTAAGATGCCGGCTAGCACAGTACGCTATCTGAAATAGGAGCGACGTATGTTGAACAAATGTGATAGAATTACGCTGAAATCTTATATTAACCAAAATATAAAATGTCCTAATCTGGTCTCTGATTGCCCTATCACAGAAGGTTAATAGTGCATTTTACTCGCCATTCCACGCGGTTTAAGATGCCGCCTAGCCCAGTAGGCTATCTGAAATAGGGGCGACGTAAATTCAACAAATGTGATAGAATTACGCTGCATTCTTATATTAACCGTAATATAAAATGATCTAATCGGGTCTCTCTTTGCCTTACCGTAGAAGTTTAATAGTGCATTTCACTCGCCATTTCATGCGCTTTGAGATGCCGCTTAGCCCATTACGCTATCTGAAATAGGAGCGACGTAAATTGAACAAATGTGATAGAATTTCCCTGAAATCTTATATTAACCTTAACGTAAAATAATCAAATCGGGTCCCTGTTCGCCCTACCCTAGAAGTTTAATAGTGCATTTCACTCGTCATTTCATGCGCTTTGAGATGCCGCTTAGCCCAATACGCTATCTGAAATAGGAGCGACGTAAATTGAACAAATGTGATAGAATTTTGCTGAAATCTTAAATTAACCGTAATATAAAATGATCTAATCCGGTCTCTGATTGCTCTATCATAGAAGCTTAGTAGTGCATTTTACTCGCCACTCGACGCGCTTTAAGATGCCAACCAGCCCAGTACGCTATCTGAAATAGGAGCGACGTGAATTGAACAAATGTGATAGAATTTTGCTGAATTCTTAAATTAACCATAATATAAAATGATCTAATCGGGTCTCCGTTTGCCCTACCCTAGAAGTTTAATAGTGCATTTTACTCGACATTTCACGCGCTTTAAGATGCCGCCTAGTCCAGTAGGCTATCTGAAATAGGAGCGACGTAAATTGAACAAATGTGATAGAATTTCGCTGAATTCTTATATTAACCAAAATATAAAATCATCTAACCGGGTCTCTGATTGCCCTATCACAGAAGTTTAATAGAGCATTTTACTCGCCATTCCACGCGGTTTAAGATGCCGCCTAGCCCAGTAGGCTATCTGAAATAGGGGCGACGTAAATTGAACTAATGTGATAGAATTACGCTGAATTCTTATAATAACCGTAATATAAAATGATCTAATCGCGTCTCTGTTAGCCTTACCATAGAAGTTTAACAGTGCATTTCACTCGTCATTTCATGCGCTTTGAGATGCCTCTTATCCCAATACGCTATCTGAAATAGGAGCGATGTAAATTGAACAAATGTGATAGAATTTCCCTGACATCTTATATTAAACAAAATATAAAATGATCTAATCCGGTCTCTGATTGCTCTATCATAGAAGCTTAGTAGTGGATTTCACTCGCCACTCCACGCGCTTTAAGATGCCGCCTAGCCCAGTACGCTATCTGAAATAGGAGCGACGTAAGTTGAACAAATGTGATAGAATTTCGCTGGATTCTGAAATTAACCATAATATAAAATGATCTAATCGGGCCTGTGTTTGCCCTACCCTAGAAGTTTAATAGTGCATTTTACTCGCCATTTCATGCGCTTTGAGATGCCGCTTAGCCCAATACGCTATCTGAAATATGAGCGACGTAAATGGAACAAATGTGATAGAATTTTGCTGAATTCTTAAATTAACCATAATATAAAATGATCTAATCGGGTCTCCGTTTGCCCTACCCTAGAAGTTTAATAGTGCATTTTACTCGACATTTCACGCGCTTTAAGATGCCGCCTAGGCCAGTAGGCTATCTGAAATAGGAGCGACGTAAATTGAACAAATGTGATAGAATTTCGCTGGATTCTTAAATTAACCATAATATAAAATGATCTAATCGACTCTCTGTTTGCCCAACCGTAGAAGTTTAATAGTGCATTTTACTCGACATTCCACGCGCTTTAAGATGCCGGCTAGCACAGTACGCTATCTGAAATAGGAGCGACGTAAGTTGAACAAATGTGATAGAATTACGCTGAAATCTTATATTAACCAAAATATAAAATGACCTAATCGGGTCTCTGATTGCCCCATCACAGAAGGTTAATAGTGCATTTTACTCGCCATTCCACGCGGTTTAAGATGCCGCCTAGCCCAGTAGGCTATCTGAAGTAGGGGCGACGTAAATTGAACAAATGTGATAGAATTACGCTGCATTCTTATATTAACCGTAATATAAAATGATCTAATCGGGTCTCTCTTTGCCTTACCCTAGAAGTTTAATAGTGCATTTCACTCGCCATTTCATGCGCTTTGAGATGCCGCTTAGCCCATTACGCTGTCTGAAATAGGAGCGACGTAAATTGAACAAATGTGATAGAATTTCCCTGAAATCTTATATTAACCTTAACGTAAAATAATCAAATCGGGTCCCTGTTCGCCCTACCCTAGAAGTTTAATAGTGCATTTCACTCGTCATTTCATGCGCTTTGAGATGCCGCTTAGCCCAATACGCTATCTGACATAGGAGCGACGTAAATTGAACAAATGTGATAGAATTTTGCTAAAATCTTAAATTAACCGTAATATAAAATGATCTAATACGGTCTCTGACTGCTCTATCATAGAAGCTTAGTAGTGCATTTTACTCGCCACTCCACGCGCTTTAAGATGCCGCCTAGCCCAGTACGCTATCTCCAATAGGAGCGACGTAAGTTGATCAAATGTGATAGAATTTCGCTGGATTCTTAAATTAACCATTATATAAAATGATCTAATCGGGCCTGTGTTTGCCCTACCCTAGAAGTTTAATAGTGCATTTTACTCGCCATTTCATGCGCTTTGAGATGCCGCTTAGACCAATACGCTATCTGAAATATGAGCGACGTAAATGGAACAAATGTGATACAATTTTGCTGAATTCTTATATGAACATTAATGTAAAATGATCTATTCGGGTCTCTGTTCACCCTACCCTAGAAGTTTAATAGTGCATTTCACTCGTCATTTCATGCGCTTTGAGATGCCGGTTAGCCCAATACGCAATCTGAAATAGGAGCGACGTAAATTGAACAAATGTGATAGAATTTCGCTGAATTCTTATATTAACCAAAATATAAAATGATCTAATCGGGTCTCTGTTCGCCCTACCCTAGGAGTTTAATAGTGCATTTCGCTCGTCATTTCATGCGCTTTGAGATGCCGCTTAGCCCAATACGCTATCTGACATAGGAGCGACGTAAATTGAACAAATTTGATAGAATTTTGCTGAAATCTTAAATTAACCGTAATATAAAATGATCTAATCCGATCTCTGACTGCTCTATCATAGAAGCTTAGTAGTGCATTTTACTCGCCACTCCACGCGCTTTAAGATGCCGCCTAGCCCAGTACGCTATCTAAAATAGGAGCGACGTAAGTTGAACAAATGTGATAGAATTTCCCTGAAATCTTATATTAACCTTAACGTAAAATAATCAAATCGGGTCCCTGTTCGCCCTACCCTAGAAGTTTAATAGTGCATTTCACTCGTCATTTCATGCGCTTTGAGATGCCGCTTAGCCCAATACGCTATCTGACATAGGAGCGACGTAAATTGAACAAATGTGATAGAATTTTGCTAAAATCTTAAATTAACCGTAATATAAAATGATCTAATACGGTCTCTGACTGCTCTATCATAGAAGCTTAGTAGTGCATTTTACTCGCCACTCCACGCGCTTTAAGATGCCGCCTAGCCCAGTACGCTATCTCCAATAGGAGCGACGTAAGTTGATCAAATGTGATAGAATTTCGCTGGATTCTTAAATTAACCATTATATAAAATGATCTAATCGGGCCTGTGTTTGCCCTACCCTAGAAGTTTAATAGTGCATTTTACTCGCCATTTCATGCGCTTTGAGATGCCGCTTAGACCAATACGCTATCTGAAATATGAGCGACGTAAATGGAACAAATGTGATAGAATTTTGCTGAATTCTTATATGAACCTTAATGTAAAATGATCTATTCGGGTCTCTGTTCACCCTACCCTAGAAGTTTAATAGTGCATTTCACTCGTCATTTCATGCGCTTTGAGATGCCGGTTAGCCCAATACGCAATCTGAAATAGGAGCGACGTAAATTGAACAAATGTGATAGAATTTCGCTGAATTCTTATATTAACCAAAATATAAAATGATCTAATCGGGTCTCTGTTCGCCCTACCCTAGGAGTTTAATAGTGCATTTCGCTCGTCATTTCATGCGCTTTGAGATGCCGCTTAGCCCAATACGCTATCTGAAATAGGAGCGACGTAAGTTGGACAAATGTGGTAGAATTTCGCTGGATTCTTAAATTAACCATAATATAAAATGATCTAATCGGGCTTGTGTTTGCCCTACCCTAGAAATGTAATAGTGCATTTTACTCGCCATTTCATGCGCTTTGAGATGCCGCTTAGCCCAATACGCTATCTGAAATATGAGCGACGTAAATGGAACAAATGTGATAGAATTACGCTGCATTCTTATATTAACCGTAATATAAAATGATCTAATCGGGTCTCTCTTTGCCTTACCCTAGAAGTTTAATAGTGCATTTCACTCGCCATTTCATGCGCTTTGAGATGCCGGTTAGCCCAATACGCAATCTGAAATAGGAGCGACGTAAATTGAAGTAATGTGATAGAATTTCGCAGAATTCTTATATTAACCAAAATATAAAATGATCTAATCGGGTCTCTTATTGCCCTATTATAGAAGTTTAATAGTGCATTTTACTCGCCATTCCAAGCGCTTTAAGATGCCAACCAGCACAGTACGCTATCTGAAATAGGAGCGACGTAAATTGAATAAATGTGATAGAATTTTGCTGAATTCTTAAATTAACCATAATATAAAATGATCTAATCGGGTCTCCGTTTGCCCTACCCTAGAAATTTAATGGTGCATTTCACTCGTCATTTCATGCGCTTTGAGATGCCGCTTAGCCGAATACGCTATCTGAAATAGGAGCGACGTAAGCTGAACAAATGTGATAGAACTTTGCTGAATTCTTAAATTAACCATAATATAAAATGACCTAATCGGGTCTCTGTTTGCCTTACCCTAGAAGTTTAATAGTGCATTTTACTCGCCATTTCATGCGCTTTGAGATGCCGCTTAGCCCAGTACGCTATCTGAAATAGGAGCGACGTAAATTGAACAAATGTGATAGAATTTTGCTGAATTCTTATATGAACCTTAATGTAAAATGATCTATTCCGGTCTCTGTTCACCCCACCCTAGAAGTTTATAGTGCATTTCACTCGTCATTTCATGCGCTTTGAGATGCCCCTTATCCCATTACGCTATCTGAAATAGGAGCGACGTAAATTGAACAAATGTGATAGAATTTCCCTGTAATCTTATATTAACCTTAACGTAAAATAATCAAATCGGGTCCCTGTTCGCCCTACCCTAGAAGTTTAATAGTGCATTTCACTCGTCATTTCATCTGCTTTGAGATGCCGCTTAGCCCAATACGCTATCTGAAATAGGAGCGACGTAAATTGAACAAATGTGATAGAATTTTGCTGAAATCTTAAATTAACCGTAATATAAAATGATCTAATCCGGTCTCTGATTGCTCTATCATAGAAGCTTAGTAGTGCATTTTACTCGCCACTCCACGCGCTTTAAGATGCCGCCTAGCCCAGTACGCTATCTGAAATAGGAGCGACGTAAGTTGAACAAATGTGATAGAATTTCGCTGGATTCTTAAATTAACCATAATATAAAATGATCTAATCGGGCCTGTGTTTGCCCTACCCTAGAAGTTTAATAGGGCATTTTACTCGCCATTTCATGCGCTTTGAGATGCCGCTTAGCCCAATACGCTATCTGAAATATGAGCGACGTAAATGGAACAAATGTGATAGAATTTTGCTGAATTCTTAAATTAACCATAATATAAAATGATCTAATCGGGTCTCCGTTTGCCCTACCCTAGAAGTTTAATAGTGCATTTTACTCGACATTTCACGCGCTTTAAGATGCCGCCTAGGCCAGTAGGCTATCTGAAATAGGAGCGACGTAAATTGAACAAATGTGATAGAATTTCCCTGAAATCTTATATTAACCTTAACGTAAAATAATCAAATCGCGTCCCTGTTCGCCCTACCCTAGAAGTTTAATAGTGCATTTCACTCGTCATTTCATGCGCTTTGAGATGCCGGTTAGCCCAATACGCAATCTGAAATAGGAGCGACGTAAATTGAACAAATGTGATAGAATTTCGCTGATTTCTTATATTAACCAAAATATAAAATGATCTAATCGGGTCTCTGTTCGCCCTACCCTAGGAGTTTAACAGTGCATTTCACTCGTCATTTCATGCGCTTTGAGATGCCGCTTAGACCAATACGCTATCTGAAACAGGAGCGACGTAAATTGAACAAATGTGATAGAATTTCGCTAAATTCTTAAATTAACCATAATAAAAAATGATCTAATCGACTCTCTGTTTGCCCAACCGTAGAAGTTTAATAGTGCATTTTACTCGACATTCCACGCGCTTTAAGATGCCGGCTAGCACAGTACGCTATCTGAAATAGGAGCGACGTGAATTGAACAAATGTGATAGAATTTCGCTAAATTCTTAAATTAACCATAATAAAAAATGATCTAATCGACTCTCTGTTTGCCCAACCGTAGAAGTTTAATAGTGCATTTTACTCGACATTCCACGCGCTTTAAGATGCCGGCTAGCACAGTACGCCATCTGAAATAGGAGCGACGTGAATTGAACAAATGTGATAGAATTTTACTGAATTCTTAAATTAACCATAATATAAAATTATCTAATCGGGTCTCCGTTTGCCCTACCCTAGAAGTTTAATAGTGCATTTTACTCGACATTTCACGCGCTTTAAGATGCCGCCTAGTCCAGTAGGCTATCTGAAATAGGAGCTACGTAAATTGAACAAATGTGTTAGAATTACGCTGCATTCTTATATTAACCGTAATATAAAATGATCTAATCGGGTCTCTCTTTGCCTTAGCCTAGAAGTTTAATAGTGCATTTCACTCGCGATTTCATGCGCTTTGAGATGCCGCTTAGCCCATTACGCTATCTGAAATAGGAGCGACGTAAATTGAACAAATGTGATAGAATTTTGCTGAATTCTTATATGAACCTTAATGTAAAATGATCTATTCGGGTCTCTGTTCACCCCACCCTAGAAGTTTAATAGTGCATTTCACTCGTCATTTCATGCGCTTTGAGATGCCGGTTAGCCCAATACGCAATCTGAAATAGGAGCGACGTAAATTGAACAAATGTGATAGAATTTCGCTGATTTCTTATATGAACCTTAATGTAAAATTATCTATTCGGGTCTCTGTTCACCCTACCCTAGAAGTTTAATAGTGCATTTCACTCGTCATTTCGTGCGCTTTGAGATGCCGGTTAGCCCAATACGCAATCTGAAATAGGAGCGACGTAAATTGAACAATTGTGATAGAATTTCGCAGAATTCTTATATTAACCAAAATATAAAATGATCTAATCGGGTCTCTTATTGCCCTATTATAGAAGTTTAATAGCGCATTTTACTCTCCATTCCAAGCGCTTTAAGATGCGAACCAGCCCAGTACGCTATCTGAAATAGGAGCGACGTAAATTGAATAAATGTGATAGAATTTTGCTGAATTCTTAAATTAACCATTATATAAAATGATCTAATCGGGTCTCCGTTTGCCCTACAAATGTGATAGAATTTCGCTGATTTCTTATATTAACCAAAATATAAAATGATCTAATCGGGTCTCTTATTGCCCTATTATAGAAGTTTAATAGTGCATTTGACTCGCCATTCCAAGCGCTTTAAGATGCCAACCAGCCCAGTACGCTATCTGAAATAGGAGCGACGTAAATTGAACAAATATGATAGAATTTTGCTGAATTCTTAAATTAACCATAATATAAAATGATCTAATCGGGTCTCCGTTTGCCCTACCCTAGAAGTTTAATAGTGCATTTTACTCGACATTTCACGCGCTTTAAGATGCCGCCTAGCCCAGTAGGCTATCTGAAATAGGAGCGACGTAAATTGAACAAATGTGAGAGAATTACGCTGCATTCTTATATTAACCGTAATATAAAATGATCTAATCGGGTCTCTCTTTGCCTTACCCTAGAAGTTTAATAGTGCATTTCACTCGCCATTTCATGCGCTTTGAGATGCCGTTTAGCCCATTACGCTATCTGAAATAGGAGCGACGTAAATTGAACAAATGTGATAGAATTTTGCTGAATTCTTATCTGAACCTTAATGTAAAATGATCTAATTGGGTCTCTGTTTGCCTTATCCTAGAAGTTTAATAGTGCATTTTACTCGACATTTCATGCGCATTGAGATGCCGCTTAGCCAAATACGCTTTCTGAAATAGGAGCGACGAAAATTGAAGAAATGTGATGGAATTTCGCTGAATTCTTTTATTAACCATAATGTAAAATGATCTAATCGGGTCTCTGTTCGCCCTAGCCTAGAAGTTTAATAGTGCATTTTATTCGCCATTTCATGCGCTTTGCGATGCCGCTTAGCCCAATACGCTATATCATATAGGAGCGGCGTAAATTGAACAAATGTGATAGAATTTCGCTGAATTCTTATATTAACCAAAATATAAAATGATCTGATCGTTTCTCTGATTTCCCTGTCATAGAAGTTTAACTGTACATTTTACTCGCCATTTCAGGCGCTTTAAGATGCCGTCTAGCCCAGTACGCTATATGAAATAGGAGCGACGAAAATTCAACAAATGTGATAGAATTTCCCTGAAATCTTATATTAACCAAAATATAAAATGATCTAATCGGGTCTCTGATTGCCCTATCATAGAAGTTTAATAGCGCATTTTACTGGCAAGTCCACGCGCTGTAAGACGGCGCCTAGCCCAATACGCTATCTGAAATAGGAGCGACGTAAATTGAACAAATGTGATAGAATTTTGCTGAATTCTTAAATTAACCATAATATAAAATGATCTAATCGGGTCTCTGTTTACCCTACCCTAGAAGTTTAATAGTGCATTTCTCTCGTCATTTCATGCGGTTTGAGATGCCGCTTAGCCCAATACGCTATATCATATAGGAGCGGCGTAAATTGAACAAATGTGATAGAATTTCGCAGAATTCTTATATTAACCGAAATATAAAATGATCTAATCGGGTCTCTTATTGCCCTATTATAGAAGTTTAATAGTGCATTTTACTCTCCATTCCAAGCGCTTTAAGATGCGAACCAGCCCAGTACGCTATCTGAAATAGGAGCGACGTAAATTGAATAAATGTGATAGAATTTTGCTGAATTCTTAAATTAACCATAATATAAAATGATCTAATCGGGTCTCCGTTTGCTCTACCATAGAAGTTTAAAAGTGCATTTTACACGACATTTCACGCGCTTTAAGATGCCGCCTAGCCCAGTAGGCTATCTGAAATAGGAGCGACGTAAATTGAACAAATGTGATAGAATTACGCTGCATTCTTATATTAACCGTAATATAAAATGATCTAATCGGGTCTCCCTTTGCCTTACCCTAGAAGTTTAATAGTGTATTTCACTCGCCATTTCATGCGCTTTGAGATGCCGCTTAGCACAATACGCTATCTGAAATAGGAGCGACGTAAATTGAACAAATGTGATAGAATTTTGCTGAAATCTTAAATTAACCGTAATATAAAATGATCTAATCTGGTCTCTGTTTGCCCTACCCTAGAAGATTAATAGTTCATTTTACTCGCCATTCCACGCGCTTTAAGATGCCGCCTAGCCCAGTACGCTATCTGAAATAGGAGCGACGTAAATTGAACAAATGTGATAGAATTTAGCAGAATTCTTAAATTAACCATAATAGAAAATGATCTAATCGGGTCTCTCTTCGCCCTACCCTAGAAGTTTAATAGTGCATTTTACTCGCCATTCCACGCGCTTTAAGATGCCGCCTAGCCCAATACGCCATCTGAAATAGGAGCGACGTAAATTGAACAAATGTGATAGAATTTCGCTGAATTCTTATATTAACCAAAACATAAAATGATCTAATCTGGTCTCTGTTTGCCCTACCCTAGAAGTTTAATAGTGCATTTTACTCGCCATTTCATGCGCTTTGAGATGCCGCTTAGCCCAATACTCTATCTGAAATAGGAGCGACGTAAATTGAACAAATGTGATAGAATTACGCTGAATTCTTATATTAACCGTAATATAAAATGATCTACTCGGGTCTCTGTTTGCCTTATCCTAGAAGTTGAATAGTGCATTTTACTCGTCATTTCATGCGCTTTGAGATGCCGCTTAGCCCAATTCGCAATCTGAAATAGCAGCGACGTAAATTGAACGAATGTGATCGAATTTCGCTGAATTCTTATATTAACCAAAATATAAAATGATCTGATCGTTTCTCTGATTTTCCTGTCATAGAAGTTTAACTGTACATTTTACTCGCCATATCACGCGCTTTAAGATGCCGTCTAGCCCAGTACGCTATATGAAATAGGAGCGACGAAAATTGAACAAATGTGATAGAATTTTGCTGAATTCTTAAATTAACCATAATATAAAATGATCTAATCGGGTCTCTGTTTGCCCTACCCTAGAAGTTTAATAGTGCATTTTACTCGCCATTCCATGCGTTTTGAGATGCCGCTTAGCCCAATAGCCTATCTGAAATAGAAGCGACGTAAATTGAACAAATGTGATAGAATTACGCTGCATTCTTATATTAACCGTAATATAAAATGATCTAATCGGGTCTCCCTTTGCCTTACCCTAGAAGTTTAATAGTGCATTTCACTCGCCATTTCATGCGCTTTGAGATGCCGCTTAGCACAATACGCTATCTGAAATAGGAGCGACGTAAATTGAACAAATGTGATAGAATTTTGCTGAAATCTTAAATTAACCGTAATATAAAATGATCTAATCTGGTCTCTGTTTGCCCTACCCTAGAAGATTAATAGTTCATTTTACTCGCCATTCCACGCGCTTTAAGATGCCGCCTAGCCCAGTACGCTATCTGAAATAGGAGCGACGTAAATTGAACAAATGTGATAGAATTTAGCTGAATTCTTAAATTAACCATAATAGAAAATGATCTAATCGGGTCTCTCTTCGCCCTACCCTAGAAGTTTAATAGTGCATTTTACTCGCCATTCCACGCGCTTTAAGATGCCGCCTAGCCCAATACGCCATCTGAAATAGGAGCGACGTAAATTGAACAAATGTGATAGAATTTCGCTGAATTCTTATATTAACCAAAACATAAAATGATCTAATCTGGTCTCTGTTTGCCCTACCCTAGAAGTTTAATAGTGCATTTTACTCGCCATTTCATGCGCTTTGAGATGCCGCTTAGCCCAATACTCTATCTGAAATAGGAGCGACGTAAATTGAACAAATGAGATAGAATTACGCTGAATTCTTATATTAACCGTAATATAAAATGATCTACTCGGGTCTCTGTTTGCCTTATCCTAGAAGTTTAATAGTGCATTTCACTCGTCATTTCATGCGCTTTGAGATGCCGCTTAGCCCAATACGCTATCTGAAATAGGAGCGACGTAAATTGAACGAATGTGATCGAATTTCGCTGAATTCTTATATTAACCAAAATATAAAATGATCTGATCGTTTCTCTGATTTTCCTGTCATAGAAGTTTAACTGTACATTTTACTCGCCATATCACGCGCTTTAAGATGCCGTCTAGCCCAGTACGCTATATGAAATAGGAGCGACGAAAATTGAACAAATGTGATAGAATTTTGCTGAATTCTTAAATTAACCATAATATAAAATGATCTAATCGGGTCTCTGTTTGCCCTACCCTAGAAGTTTAATAGTGCATTTTACTCGCCATTCCATGCGTTTTGAGATGCCGCTTAGCCCAATAGCCTATCTGAAATAGAAGCGACGTAAATTGAACAAATGCGATAGAATTTCGCTGAATTCTTATATTAAACAAAATATAAAATGATCTAATCGTGCCTCTGATTGCCCTATCATCGAACTTCAGTAGTGCATTTTACTGGCCATTCCACGTGCTTTAAGATGGCGCCTAGCCCAATACGCTATCTGAAATAGGAGCGACGTAAGTTGAACAAATGTGATAGAATTTCCCTGAATTCTTATATTAACCTTAATGTAAAATGATCTATTCGGGTCTCTGTACGCCCTACCCTAGAAGTTTTATAGTGCATTTCACTCGTCATTTCATGCGCTTTGAGATGCCGTTTAGCCCAATATTTTATCTGAAATAGGAGCGACATAAATTGAACAAATGAGATAGAATTACGCTGAATTCTTATATTAACCTTAATGTAAAATGATCTATTCGGGGCTCTGTACGCCCTACCCTAGAAGTATAATACTGCATTTCTCTCGTCATTTCATGCGCTTTGAGATGCCGTTTAGCCCAATATTTTATTTGAAATAGGAGCGACGTAAATTGAACAAATGTGATAGAATTTCGCTGAATTCTTATATTAACCAAAATATAAAATGATCTAATCGGGTCTCTGATTGCCCTTTCATAGAAGTTTAGTAGTGCATTTTACTCACCTTCCACGCGGTTTAAGATGCCGCCTAGCCCAGTACGCTATCTGAAATAGGAGCGACGTAAATTGAAGAAATGTGATAGAATTTTGCTGAATTCTTAAAGTAAACATAATGTAAAGTGATTTAATCGGGTCTCTGTTTGCCGTACCCTAGAAGTTTAATAGTGCATTGTACTCGCCATTTCATGCGCTTTGAGATGCCGCTTAGCCCAATACGCTATCTGAAATAGGAGCGACGTAAATTGAACAAATGCGATAGAATTTTGCTGAATTCTTAAAGTAAACATAATATAAAGTGATCTAATCGGGTCTCTGTTTGCCGTACCCTAGAAGTTTAATAGTGCATTTTACTCGCCATTTCATGCGCTTTGAGATGCCGGTTAGCCCAATACGCTATCTGAAATAGGAGCGACGTAAATTGAACAAATGTGATAGTATTTTGCTGAATTCTTATAAGAACCTTAATGTAAAATGATCTATTCGGGTCTCTGTTCACCCTACCCTAGAAGTTTAATAGTGCATTTCACTCGTCATTTCATGCGTTTTGAAATGCCGGTTAGCCCAATACGCAATCTGAAATAGGAGCGACGTAAATTGAACAAATGTGATAGAATTTTGCTGAATTCTTAAATTTACCATAATATAAAATGATCTAATCGGGTCTCCGTTTGCCATACCCTAGAAGTTTAATAGTGCCTTTTACTCGACATTTCACGCGCTTTAAGATGCCGCCTAGCCCAGTAGGCTATCTGAAATAGGAGCGACGTAAATTGAACAAATGTGATAGAATTTCCCTTAATTCTTTTATTAACCATAATGTAAAATGATCTAATCGTGTCTCTGTTTGCCGTGCCCTAGAAGTTTCATAGTGCATTTTACTCGTCATTTCATGCACTTTGAGATGCCGCTTAGCCCAATACGCTATCTGGAATAGGAGCGATGTAAATTGAACAAATGTGATAGAATTTCACTGAATTCTTTTATTAACCTTAATGTAAAATGATCTAATCGGGTCTCTGTTTGCCCTACCCTAGAAGTTTAATAGAGCATTTTCCTCGCCATTTCTTGCGCGTTGAGATGCCGCTTAGCCCTATACGCTATCTGAAATATGTGCGACGTAAATTGAACAAATGTGATAGAATTTTGCTGAATTCTTAAATTAAACATAATATAAAATGATGTAATCGGGTCTCTGTTTGTCCTACCCTAGAAGTTTAATAGTGCATTTCACTCGTCATTTCATGCGCTTTGAGATGCCGTTTAGCCCAATATTTTATCTGAAATAGGAGCGACGTAAATTGAACAAATGTGATAGAATTTCGCTGAATTCTTATATTAACCAAAATATAAAATGATCTAATCGGGTCTCTGATTGCCCTTTCATAGAAGTTTAGTAGTGCATTTCACTCACCTTCCACGCGGTTTAAGATGCCGCCTAGCCCAGTACGCTATCTGAAATAGGAGCGACGTGAATTGAAGAAATGAGATAGAATTTTGCTGAATTCTTAAATTAACCATAATATAAAATGATCTGACCGGCTCTCTGATTGCCCTATCATAGTAGTTTTATAGTGCATTTCACTCGTCATTTCATGCGCTTTGAGATGCCGTTTAGCCCAATATTTTATCTGAAATAGGAGCGACATAAATTGAACAAATGAGATAGAATTACGCTGAATTCTTATATTGACCGTAATATAAAATGATCTAATCGGGTCTCTGTTTGCCTTATCCTAGAAGTTGAATAGTGCATTTTACTCGCCATTTCATGCGCTTTGAGATGCCGCTTAGCCCAATACGCTATCTGAAATAGGAGCGACGTAAATTGAACAAATGTGATAGAATTTTGCTGAATTCTTAAATTAACCATAATATAAAATGATCTAATCGGGACTCTGTTTGCCCTACCCTAGAAGTTTAATAGTGCGTTTTGCTCGCCATTTCATGTGCTTTGAGTTGCCGCTTAGACCAATACGCTATCTGAAATAGGAGCGACGTAAATTGAACAAATGTGATAGAATTTTGCTGAATTCTTAAATTAACCATAATATAAAATGATCTAATCGGGACTCTGTTTGCCCTACCCTAGAAGTTTAATAGTGCGTTTTACTCGCCATTTCATGTGCTTTGAGTTGCCGCTTAGACCAATACGCTATCTGAAATAGGAGCGACGTAAATTGAACAAATGTGATAGAATTTTGCTGAATTCTTAAAGTAAACATAATATAAAGTTATCTAATCGGGTCTCTGTTTGCCGTACCCTAGAAGTTTAATAGTGCATTTTACTCGCCATTTCATGCGCTTTGAGATGCCGCTTAGCCCAATACGCTATCTGAAATAGGTGCGACGTAAATTGAACAAATGTGATAGAATTTCCCTGAATTCTTATATTAACCTTAATGTAAAATGATCTATTCGGGTCTCTGTACGCCCTACCCTAGAAGTTTTATAGTGCATTTCACTCGTCATTTCATGCGCTTTGAGATGCCGTTTAGCCCAATATTTTATCTGAAATAGGAGCGACATAAATTGAACAAATGAGATAGAATTACGCTGAATTCTTATATTGACCGTAATATAAAATGATCTAATCGGGTCTCTGTTTGCCTTATCCTAGAAGTTGAATAGTGCATTTTACTCGCCATTTCATGCGCTTTGAGATGCCGCATAGCCCAATACGCTATCTGAAATAGGAGCGACGTAAATTGAACAAATGCGATAGAATTTCGCTGAATTCTTATATTAAACAAAATATAAAATGATCTAATCGTGTCTCTGATTGCCCTACCCTAGAAGTTTAATAGTGCGTTTTACTCGCCATTTCATGCGCTTTGAGTTGCCGCTTAGCCCAATACGCTATCTGAAATAGGAGCGACGTAAGTTGAACAAATGTGATAGAATTTTGCTGAATTCTTAAATTAACCATAACATAAAATGATCTAATCGGGTCTCTGTTTGCCCTACCCTAGAAGTTTAATAGTGCGTTTTACTCGCCGTTTCATGTGCTTTGAGTTGCCGCTTAGCCCAATACGCTATCTGAAATAGGAGCGACGTAAATTTAACAAATGTGATAGAATTTCCCTGAATTCTTATATTAACCTTAATGTAAAATGATCTATTCGGGGCTCTGTACGCCCTACCCTAGAAGTATAATACTGCATTTCTCTCGTCATTTCATGCGCTTTGAGATGCCGTTTAGCCCAATATTCTATTTGAAATAGGAGCGACGTAAATTGAACAAATGTGATAGAATTTCGCTGAATTCTTATATTAACCAAAATATAAAATGATCTAATCGGGTCTCTGATTGCCCTTTCATAGAAGTTTAGTAGTGCATTTTACTCACCTTCCACGCGGTTTAAGATGCCGCCTAGCCCAGTACGCTATCTGAAATAGGAGCGACGTAAATTGAAGAAATGTGATAGAATTTTGCTGAATTCTTAAAGTAAACATAATGTAAAGTGATTTAATCGGGTCTCTGTTTGCCGTACCCTAGAAGTTTAATAGTGCATTGTACTCGCCATTTCATGCGCATTGAGATGCCGCTTAGCCCAATACGCTATCTGAAATAGGAGCGACGTAAATTGAACAAATGCGATAGAATTTTGCTGAATTCTTAAAGTAAACATAATATAAAGTGATCTAATCGGGTCTCTGTTTGCCGTACCCTAGAAGTTTAATAGTGCATTTTACTCGCCATTTCATGCGCTTTGAGATGCCGGTTAGCCCAATACGCTATCTGAAATAGGAGCGACGTAAATTGAACAAATGTGATAGAATTTTGCTGAATTCTTAAAGTAAACATAATATAAAGTGATCTAATCGGGTCTCTGTTTGTCCTACCCTAGAAGTTTAATAGTGCATTTTACTCGCCATTTCATGCGCTTTGAGATGCCGCCTAGCCCAGTACGCTATCTGAAATAGGAGAGACGTAAGTTGAACAAATGTGATAGAATTTTGCTGAATTCTTAAATTAACCATAATATAAAATGATCTAATCGGGTCTATGATTGCCCTATCATAGAAGGTTAATAGTGCATTTTACTCGCCATTCCACGCGCTTTAAGATGCCGCCTAGCCCAGTACGCTATCTGAAATAGGAGCGACGTAAGTTGAACAAATGTGATAGAATTTCGCTGGATTCTTAAATTAACCATAATATAAAATGATCTAATCGGGCCTGTGTTTGCCCTACCCTAGAAGTTTAATAGTGCATTTTACTCGCCATTTCATGCGTTTTGAGATGCCGCTTAGCCCAATACGCTGTCTGAAATATGAGCGACGTAAATGGAACAAATGTGATAGAATTTTGCTGAATTCTTATAAGAACCTTAATGTAAAATGATCTATTCGGGTCTCTGTTCACCCTACCCTAGAAGTTTAATAGTGCATTTCACTCGTCATTTCATGCGTTTTGAAATGCCGGTTAGCCCAATACGCAATCTGAAATAGGAGCGACGTAAATTGAA
Source organism: Macropis europaea (assembly GCA_916610135.2). Lineage (NCBI taxonomy): Eukaryota > Metazoa > Arthropoda > Insecta > Hymenoptera > Melittidae > Macropis > Macropis europaea. Next base: position 224,738 of record CAKAJE020000469.1, on the reverse strand, counting down.
CAAATGTGATAGAATTTTGCTGAATTCTTAAATTTACCATAATATAAAATGATCTAATCGGGTCTCCGTTTGCCATACCCTAGAAGTTTAATAGTGCCTTTTACTCGACATTTCACGCGCTTTAAGATGCCGCCTAGCCCAGTAGGCTATCTGAAATAGGAGCGACGTAAATTGAACAAATGTGATAGAATTTCCCTTAATTCTTTTATTAACCATAATGTAAAATGATCTAATCGTGTCTCTGTTTGCCGTGCCCTAGAAGTTTCATAGTGCATTTTACTCGTCATTTCATGCACTTTGAGATGCCGCTTAGCCCAATACGCTATCTGGAATAGGAGCGATGTAAATTGAACAAATGTGATAGAATTTCACTGAATTCTTTTATTAACCTTAATGTAAAATGATCTAATCGGGTCTCTGTTTGCCCTACCCTAGAAGTTTAATAGACCATTTTCCTCGCCATTTCTTGCGCGTTGAGATGCCGCTTAGCCCTATACGCTATCTGAAATATGTGCGACGTAAATTGAACAAATGTGATAGAATTTTGCTGAATTCTTAAATTAAACATAATATAAAATGATGTAATCGGGTCTCTGTTTGTCCTACCCTAGAAGTTTAATAGTGCATTTCACTCGTCATTTCATGCGCTTTGAGATGCCGTTTAGCCCAATATTTTATCTGAAATAGGAGCGACGTAAATTGAACAAATGTGATAGAATTTCGCTGAATTCTTATATTAACCAAAATATAAAATGATCTAATCGGGTCTCTGATTGCCCTTTCATAGAAGTTTAGTAGTGCATTTCACTCACCTTCCACGCGGTTTAAGATGCCGCCTAGCCCAGTACGCTATCTGAAATAGGAGCGACGTGAATTGAAGAAATGAGATAGAATTTTGCTGAATTCTTAAATTAACCATAATATAAAATGATCTGACCGGCTCTCTGATTGCCCTATCATAGTAGTTTCATAGTGCATTTCACTCGTCATTTCATGCGCTTTGAGATGCCGTTTAGCCCAATATTTTATCTGAAATAGGAGCGACATAAATTGAACAAATGAGATAGAATTACGCTGAATTCTTATATTGACCGTAATATAAAATGATCTAATCGGGTCTCTGTTTGCCTTATCCTAGAAGTTGAATAGTGCATTTTACTCGCCATTTCATGCGCTTTGAGATGCCGCTTAGCCCAATACGCTATCTGAAATAGGAGCGACGTAAATTGAACAAATGTGATAGAATTTTGCTGAATTCTTAAATTAACCATAATATAAAATGATCTAATCGGGACTCTGTTTGCCCTACCCTAGAAGTTTAATAGTGCGTTTTGCTCGCCATTTCATGTGCTTTGAGTTGCCGCTTAGACCAATACGCTATCTGAAATAGGAGCGACGTAAATTGAACAAATGTGATAGAATTACGCTGAATTCTTATATTAACCGTCATATAAAATGATCTAATCGGGTCTCTGTTTGCCTTATCCTAGAAGTTGAATAGTGCATTTTACTCGCCATTTCATGCGCTTTGAGATGCCGCATAGCCCAATACGCTATCTGAAATAGGAGCGACGTAAATTGAACAAATGTGATAGAATTTTGCTGAATTCTTAAAGTAAACATAATATAAAGTGATCTAATCGGGTCTCTGTTTGCCCTACCCTAGAAGTTTAATAGTGCGTTTTACTCGCCATTTCATGCGCTTTGAGCTGCCGCATAGCCCAATACGCTATCTGAAATAGGAGCGACGTAAATTGAACAAATGTGATAGAATTTTGCTGAATTCTTAAAGTAAACATAATATAAAGTGATCTAATCGGGTCTCTGTTTGCCGTACCCTAGAAGTTTAATAGTGCATTTTACTCGCCATTTCATGCGCTTTGAGATGCCGCTTAGCCCAATACGCTATCTGAAATAGGAGCGACGTAAATTGAACAAATGTGATAGAATTTTGCTGAATTCTTAAATTAACCATAATATAAAATGATCTAATCGGGACTCTGTTTGCCCTACCCTAGAAGTTTAATAGTGCGTTTTACTCGCCATTTCATGTGCTTTGAGTTGCCGCTTAGACCAATACGCTATCTGAAATAGGAGCGACGTAAATTGAACAAATGTGATAGAATTTTGCTGAATTCTTAAAGTAAACATAATATAAAGTGATCTAATCGGGTCTCTGTTTGCCCTACCCTAGAAGTTTAATAGAACGTTTTACTCGCCATTTCATGCGCTTTGAGTTGCCGCTTAGCCCAATACGCTATCTGAAATAGGAGCAACGTAAATTTAACAAATGTGATAGAATTTCCCTGAATTATTATATTAACCTTAATGTAAAATGATCTATTCGGGTCTCTGTACGCCCTACCCTAGAAGTTTCATAGTGAATTTTACTCGTCATTTCATGCACTTTGAGATGCCGCATAGCCCAGTACGCTATCTGAAATAGGAGCGACGTAAGTTGAACAAATGTGATAGAATTACGCTGCATTCTTATATTAACCGTAATATAAAATCATCTAATCGGGTCTCTGTTTGTCCTACCCTAGAAGTTTAATAGTGCATTTTACTCGCCATTTCATGCGCTTTGAGATGCCGCCTATCCCAGTACGCTATCTGAAATAGGAGCGACGTAAGTTGAAGAAAAGTGATAGAATTTTGCTGAACTCTTAAATTAACCATAATATAAAATGATCTAATCGGGTCTCTGTTTGCCCTACCCTAGAAGTTTAATAGTGCCCTTTACTCGCCATTTCATGTGCTTTGAGTTGCCGCTTAGCCCAATACGCTATCTGAAATAGGAGCGACGTAAATTTAACAAATGTGATAGAATTTCCCTGAATTCTTATATTAACCTTAACGTAAAATGCTCTATTCGGGTCTCTGTACGCCCTACCCTAGAAGCTTAATACTGCATTTCTCTCGTCATTTCATGCGCTTTGAGATGCCGTTTAGCCCAATATTTTATCTGAAATAGGAGCGACGTAAATTGAACAAATGTGATAGAATTTCGCTGAATTCTTATATTAACCAAAATATAAAATGATCTAATCGGGTCTATGATTGCCCTATCATAGAAGGTTAATAGTGCATTTTACTCGCCATTCCACGCGCTTTAAGATGCCGTCTAGCCCAGTACGCTATCTGAAATAGGAGCGACGTAAGTTGAACAAATTTGATAGAATTTCGCTGGATTCTTAAATTAACCATAATATAAAATGATCTAATCGGGCCTGTGTTTGCGCTACCCTAGAAGTTTAATAGTGCATCTTACTCGCCATTTCATGCGCTTTGAGATGCCGCTTAGCCCAATACGCTACCTGAAATAGGAGCGACGTAAATTGAACAAATGTGATAGAATTTTGCTGAATTCTTAAATTAACCATAATATAAAATGATCTAATCGGGTCTCTGTTTACCCTACCCTAGAAGTTTAATAGTGCATTTCTCTCGTCATTTCATGCGCTTTGAGATGCCGCTTAGCCCAATAAGCTATCTGAAATAGGAGCGACGTAAATTGAACAAATGTGATAGAATTTTGCTGAATTCTTATATTACCCAAAATATAAAATGACCTAATCGGGTCTCTGTTTGCCCTGCCCTAGAAGTATCATAGTGCATTTTACTCGTCATTTCATGCACTCTGAGATGCCGCTTAGCCCAATACGCAATCTGAAATAGGAGCGATGTAAATTGAACAAATGTGATAGAATTTCACTTAATTCTTTTATTAACCATAATGTAAAATGATCTAATCGTGTCTCTGTTTGCCCTGCCCTAGAAGTTTCATAGTGCATTTTACTCGTCATTTTATGCACTTTGAGATGCCGCTTAGCCCAATACGCTATCTGAAATAGGAGCGATGTAAATTGAACAAATGTGATAGAATTTCACTGAATTCTTTTATTAACCTTAATGTAAAATGATCTAATCGGGTCTCTGTTTGCCCTACCCTAGAAGTTTAATAGTGCATTGTCCTCGCCATTTCTTGCGCTTTGAGATGCCGCTTAGCCCTATACGCTATCTGAAATATGTGCGACGTAAATTGAACAAATGTGATAGAATTTCGCTGAATTCTTATATTAACCAAATTATAAAATGATCTAATCGGGTCTCTGATTGCCCTTTCATAGAAGTTTAGCAGTGCATTTTGCTCACCTTCCACGCGGTTTAAGATGCCGCCTAGCCCAGTACGCTATCTGAAATAGGAGCGACGTAAATTGAACAAATGTGATAGAATTTCCCTGAAATCTTATATTACACAAAATATAAAATGATCTAATCGTGTCTCTGATTGCCCTATCATCGAATTTTAGTAGTGCATTTTACTCGTCATTTCATGCGCTTTGAGATGCCGCGTAGCCCAATACGCAATCTGAAATAGCAGCGACGTAAATTGAACGAATGTGATAGAATTTCGCTGAATTCCTATATTAACCAAAATATAAAATTATCAGATCGTTTCTCTGATTTTCCTGTCATAGAAGTTTAACTGTACATTTTACTCGCCATATCACGCGCTTTAAGACGCCGCTTAGCCCAATACGCTATCTGAAATAGGAGCGACGTAAATTGAACAAATGTGATAGAATTTCGCTGAATTCTTATATTAAACAAAATATAAAATGATCTAATCGTGTCTCTGATTGCCCTATCATCGAATTTTAGTAGTGCATTTTACTGGCCATTCCACGTGCTTTAAGATGGCGCCTAGCCCAATACGCTATCTGAAATAGGAGCGACGTAAATTGAACAAATGTGATAGAATTTCGCTGAATTCTTAAATTAATCACAATATAAAATGATCTAATCGGGTCTCTGTTTGCCCTACCCTAGAAGTTTAATAGTGCGTTTTACTCGCCATTTCATGTGCTTTGAGTTGCCGCTTAGCCCAATACGCTATCTGAAATAGGAGCGACGTAAATTGAACAAATGTGATAGAATTTCCCTGAATTCTTATATTAACCTTAATGTAAAATGATCTATTCGGGTCTCTGTACGCCCTACCCTAGAAGTTTAATAGTGCATTTCACTCGTCATTTCATGCGCTTTGAGATGCCGTTTAGCCCAATATTTTATCTGAAATAGGAGCGACATAAATTGAACAAATGTGATAGAATTTCGCTGAATTCTTACATTAACCAAAATATAAAATGATCTAATCGGGTCTCTGATTGCCCTTTCATAGAAGTTTAGTAGTGCATTTTACTCACCTTCCACGCGGTTTAAGATGTCGCCTAGCCCAGTACGCTATCTGAAATAGGAGCGACGTAAATTGAAGAAATGAGATAGAATTTTGCTGAATTCTTAAATTAACCATAATATAAAATGATCTGACCGGCTCTCTGATTGCCCTATCATAGTAGTTTGATAGTGCATTTTACTCGCCATTCCACGCGCTTTAAGACGCCGCTTAGCCCAATACGCTATCTGAAATAGGTGCGACGTAAATTGAACAAATGTGATAGAATTTCCCTGAATTCTTATATTAACCTTAATGTAAAATGATCTATTCGGGGCTCTGTACGCCCTACCCTAGAAGTTTTATAGTGCATTTCACTCGTCATTTCATGCGCTTTGAGATGCCGTTTAGCCCAATATTTTATCTGAATTAGGAGCGACATAAATTGAACAAATGAGATAGAATTACGCTGAATTCTTATATTAACCGTAATATAAAATGATCTATTCGGGTCTCTGTACGCCCTACCCTAGAAGTTTAATAGTGCATTTCACTCGCCATTTCATGCGCTTTGAGATGCCGCTTAGCCCAATACGCTATCTGAAATAGGAGCGACGTAAATTGAACAAATGTGATAGAATTTTGCTGAATTCTTAAAGTAAACATAATATAAAGTGATCTAATCGGGTCTCTGTTTGCCCTACCCTAGAAGTTTAATAGTGCGTTTTACTCGCCATTTCATGTGCTTTGAGTTGCCGCTTAGCCCAATACGCTATCTGAAATAGGAGCGACGTAAATTTAACAAATGTGATAGAATTTTGCTGAATTCTTAAATTAATCATAATATAAAATGATCTAATCGGGTCTCTGTTTGCCCTACCCTAGAAGTTTAATAGTGCGTTTTACTCGCCATTTCATGTGCTTTGAGTTGCCGCTTAGCCCAATACGCTATCTGAAGTAGGAGCGACGTAAATTGAACAAATGTGATAGAATTTCCCTGAATTCTTATATTAACCTTAATGTAAAATGATCTATTCGGGTCTCTGTACGCCCTACCCTAGAAGTTTAATAGTGCATTTCACTCGTCATTTCATGCGCTTTGAGATGCCGTTTAGCCCAATATTTTATCTGAAATAGGAGCGACATAAATTGAACAAATGTGATAGGATTTCGCTGAATTCTTATATTAACCAAAATATAAAATGATCTAATCGGGTCTCTGATTGCCCTATCATAGAAGTTTAGTAGTGCATTTTACTCACCTTCCACGCGGTTTAAGATGCCGATTAGCCCAGTACGCTAACTGAAATAGGACCGACGTAAGTTGAAGAAATGAGATAGAATTACGCTGCATTCTTATATTCACCGTAATATAAAATGATCTAATCGGGTCTCTGTTTGCCTTATCCTAGAAGTTTAATAGTGCATTTTACTCGCCATTTCATGCGCTTTGAGGTGCCGCATAGCCCAATACGCTATCTGAAATAGGGGCGACATAAATTGAACAAATGTGATAGAATTACGCTGAATTCTTATATTAACCATAATATAAAATGATCTAATCGGGTCTCTGATTGCCCCATCACAGAAGCTTAACAGTGCATTTTGCTCGGCATTTCATGCGCTTAAAGGTGCCGCTTATCCCGATACGCTATCTGAAGTTGGAGCGACGTAAATTGAACAAATGTGATAGTGTTACGCTGAATTCTTATATTAACCATAATATAGAATGATCTAATCGGGTCTCTGATTGCCCTATCATAGAAGTTTAATAGTGCATTTTACTCGTCATTTCATGCGCTTTAAGGTGCCGCCTAGCCCAATACGCTATCTGAAGTTGGAGCAACGTAAATTGAACGAATGTGATAGAATTTCGCTGAATTATTATATTAACCATAATATGAAATGATCTAATCGGTCTCTCTGATTGCCCTACCCCAGAAGCTTAGTAGTGCATTTTACTCGTCATCTCATGCCCATTAAGGTCCCGGTTAGCCCAATACGCTGTCTAAAATAGGAGCGAGGTAAATTGATCAAATGTGATAGAATTACGCAGAATACTTATATTAACCATAATATAAAATGATCTAATGGGGTCTCTGATTACCCTATCATAGAAGTTTAGTAGTGCATTTTAATCGACATATCATGCCCTTTAAGATTCTGCTTAGCCCAATACGCTATCTGAAATAGGAGCGACGTAAATTGAATAAATGTGGTTCAATTACGCAGAATTCTTATATTAAACATAATATAAAATGATCTAATCGGGTCTCTGATTGCCCTATCTTAGAAGTTTAGTAGTGCATTTTACTCGTCATTTCATGCGCTTTAAGGTGCCGCCTATCCCAACACGCTGTCTGAAATTTGAGCTACGTAAATTGACCAAATGTGAGAGAGTTACGACGAATCCTTAAATTAACCATAATATAAAATGATCTAATCGGGTCTCTGATTGCCCTATCATAGAAGTTTAATAGTGCATTTCATTCGTCATTTCATGCGCTTTCAGGTGCCGCCTAGCCCAATACGCTATCTGAAGTTGGAGCAACGTAAATTGAACAAATGTGATAGAATTTCGCTGAATTATTATATTAACCATAATATAAAATGATCTAATCGGGTCTCTGTTTACCCTACCCTAGAAGTTTAACAGTGCATGTTATTAGACATTTCATGCGCTTTAAGATTCCACCTAGCCCAATACGCTATCTGAAATAGGGGCGACGTAAATTGAACAAATGTGATAGATTTACGCTAAATTCTAATATTAATCATAATATAAGATAACCTAATCGGGTCTCTGATTGCCCTATCCTAGAAGCTTAGTACTGCATTTTACTTGACATTTCATGCGCTTTAAGATGACGCTTAGCCCAATATGCTATCTGAAGCAGGGGCGACGTAAATTGAACAAATGTGATAGAATTACACAGAATTCTTATATTAACCATAATATAAAATGATCTCATCGGGTCTCTGATTGCCCTATCCTAGAAGTTTAGTAGTGCATTTCACTCGTCATTTCATGCGCTTTAAGGTGCCGCCTAGCCCAATACGCTATCTGAAACAGGTGCGACGTAAACTGAACAAATGTGATAGAATTACGCAGAATTCTTATATAAACCATAATATAATACGATCTTTTCGGGTCTCCGATTGCCATATGATAGATGTTTAATAGTGCATTTTACTCGTCATTTCATGCGCTTTAGGATGCCACATAGCCCAATACGCTATCTGGAATAGGGGCGACGTATACAGAACAAATGTGATAGAATAACGCAGAATTCTTATATTAACCATAATATAATACGATCTATTCGGTTCTCTGATTGCCATATGATAGATGTTTAATAGTGCATTTTACTCGACATTTCATGCGCTTTATGTTGCCGCCTAGCCCAATATGCTATCTGAAATAGGAGCGACGTAAATTGAACAAATGTGATAGAATACCGCTGAATTCTTATATTAAACATAATATAAAGTGATCTAATCGGGTCTCTGATTGCTCTATCATACAAGTTTAATAGCTGATTTTACTCGTCATTTCATGCGCTTTAAGGTGCCGCCTAGCCCAATACGCTATCTGAAATTGGAGCTACGTAAATTGCACAAGTGTGATACAGTTTCGCTGAATTCTTAAACTAACCATAATATAAAATGATCTGATCGGGTCTCTGATTACCCTATCATAGAAGCTTAATAGTGCATTTTACTCGTCATTTCATGCGCTTTAAGGTGCCGCCTAGCCCAATACGCTATCTGAAGTAGGAGCGACATAAATTGAACAAATGTGATTGAATTACGCAGAATTCTTATATTAACCATAATATAGAATGATCTAATCGGGTCTCTGATTGTCCTATCATAGAAGTTTAATAGTTCATTTTACTCGTCAGTCCATGCGCTTTAAGATGCCGCCTATCCCAAGACGCTATCTGAAATAGGAGCCACGTAAATTGAACAAATGTGATAGAATTACGCTGAATTCTTATATTAATCATAATATAAGATGACCTAATCGGGTCTCTGATTGCCCTATCCTAGAAGTTTAGTAGTGCATTTTACGCGGCATTTCATGCGCTTTAAGATGCCGCGTAACACACTACGCTATCTGAAATAGGAGCGACGTAAATTGAACAAATGTGATCGAATTACGCAGAATTCTTATATTAGCCATAATATAAAATGACCTAACCGCGTCTCTGATTGCTCTATCATAGAAGTTTAATAGTGCATTTTACTCGACATTTCATGCGCTTTAAGATGCCACATAGCCGAATACGCTATCTGGAATAGGGGCGACGTAAACTGAACAAATGTGATAGAATAACGCAGAATTCTTATATTAACCATAATATAATACGATCTATTCGGGTATCTGATTGCCATATGATAGAAGTTTAATAGTGCATTTTACTCGTCATTTCATGCGCTTCAACGTGCCGCCTAGCCCAATACGCTGTCTGAAACAGGTGCCACGTAAACTGAACAAATGTGATAGAATTACGCAGAATTCTTATATTAACCATAATATAATACGATCTATTCGGGTCTCCGATTGCCATATGATAGATGTTTAATAGTGCATTTTACTCCTCATTTCATGCGCTTTAAGATGCCACCTAGCCCAATACGCTATCTGAAATAGGGGCGACGTAAACAGAACACATGTGATAGAATTACGCAAAATTCTTATATTAACCATAATATAATACGATCTATTCGGGACTCTGATTGCCATATGATTGATGTTTAATAGTGCATTTTACTCGTCATTTCATGCGCTTTAAGGTGCCGCCTAGGCCAATACGCTATGTGAAATTGGAGCAACGTAAATTGAACACGTGTGATACAGTTTCGCTGACACCTTAAATTAACCATAATATAAAATGATCTAATCGGGTCTCTGATTAACCTATCATAGAAGCTTAATAGTGCATTTTACTCGTCATTTCATGCGCTTTAAGGTGCCCCTTAGCCCGATACGCTATCTGAAATAGGAGCGGCGTAAATTGAACAAATGTGATAGAATTTCGCTGAATTCTTATATTAACCAAAATATAAAATCATCTAATCGGGTCTCTGATTGCCCTATCATAGAAGTTTAATAGAGCATTTTACTCGCCATTCCACGCGGTTTAAGATGCCGCCTAGCCCAGTAGGCTATCTGAAATAGGGGCGACGTAAATTGAACTAATGTGATAGAATTACGCTGAATTCTTATAATAACCGTAATATAAAATGATCTAAACGCGTCTCTGTTAGCCTTACCATAGAAGTTTAACAGTGCATTTCACTCGTCATTTCATGCGCTTTGAGATGCCTCTTATCCCAATACGCTATCTGAAATAGGAGCGATGTAAATTGAACAAATGTGATAGAATTTCCCTGAAATCTTATATTAAACAAAATATAAAATGATCTAATCCGGTCTCTGATTGCTCTATCATAGAAGCTTAGTCGTGGATTTTACTCGCCACTCCACGCGCTTTAAGATGCCGCCTAGCCCAGTACGCTATCTGAAATAGGAGCGACGTAAGTTGAACAAATGTGATAGAATTTCGCTGGATTCTTAAATTAACCATAATATAAAATGATCTAATCGGGCCTGTGTTTGCCCTAACCTAGAAGTTTAATAGTGCATTTTCCTCGCCATTACATGCGCTTTGAGATGCCGCTTAGCCCAATACGCTATCTGAAATATGAGCGACGTAAATGGAACAAATGTGATAGAATTTTGCTGAATTCTTAAATTAACCATAATATAAAATGATCTAATCGGGTCTCCGTTTGCCCTACCCTAGAAGTTTAATAGTGCATTTTACTCGACATTTCACGCGCTTTAAGATGCCGCCTAGGCCAGTAGGCTATCTGAAATAGGAGCGACGTAAATTGAACAAATGTGATAGAATTTCCCTGAAATCTTATATTAACCTTAACGTAAAATAATCAAATCGGGTCCCTGTTCGCCCTACCCTAGAAGTTTAATAGTGCATTTCACTCGTCATTTCATGCGCTTTGAGATGCCGCTTAGCCCAATACGCTATCTGAAATAGGAGCGACGTAAATTGAACAAATGTGATAGAATTTTGCTGAAATCTTAAATTAACCGTAATATAAAATGATCTAATCCGGTCTCTGATTGCTCTATCATAGAAGCTTAGTAGTGCATTTTACTCGCCGCTCCACGCGCTTTAAGATGCCGCCTAGCCCAGTACGCTATCTGAAACAGGAGCGACGTAAGTTGAACAAATGTGATAGAATTTCGCTGGATTCTTAAATTAACCATTACATAAAATGATCTAATCGGGCCTGTGTTTGCCCTACCCTAGAAGTTTAATAGTGCATTTTACTCGCCATTTCATGCGCTTTGAGATGCCGCTTAGACCAATACGCTATCTGAAATATGAGCGACGTAAATGGAACAAATGTGATAGAATTTTGCTGAATTCTTATATGAACCTTAATGTAAAATGATCTATTCGGGTCTCTGTTCACCCTACCCTAGAAGTTTAATAGTGCATTTCACTCGTCATTTCATGCGCCTTGAGATGCCGGTTAGCCCAATGCGCAATCTGAAATAGGAGCGATGTAAATTGAACAAATGTGATAGAATTTCGCTGAAATCTTATATTAACCAAAATATAAAATGATCTAATCGGGTCTCTGTTCGCCCTACCCTAGGAGTTTAATGGTGCATTCCACTCGTCATTTCATGCGCTTTGAGATGCCGCTTAGACCAATACGCTATATGAAACAGGAGCGACGTAAATTGAACAAATGTGATAGAATTTCGCTGAATTCTTATATTAACCAAAATATAAAATGATCTATTCGGGTCTCTGTTCACCCTACCCTAGAAGTTTAATAGTGCATTTCACTCGTCATTTCATGCGCTTTGAGATGCCGGTTAGCCCAATACGCAATCTGAAATAGGAGCGACGTAAATTGAACAAATGTGATAGAATTTCGCTGAATTCTTATATTAACCAAAATATAAAATGATCTAATCGGTTCTCTTATTGCCCTATTATAGAAGTTTAATAGTGCATTTTACTCGCCATTCCAAGCGCTTTAAGATGCCAACCAGCCCAGTACGCTATCTGAAATAGGAGCGACGTGAATTGAACAAATGTGATACAATTTTACTGAATTCTTAAATTAACCATAATATAAAATGATCTAATCGGGTCTCCGTTTGCCCTACCCTAGAAGTTTAATGGTGCATTTCACTCGTCATTTCATGCGCTTTGAGATGCCGCTTAGCCGAATACGCTATCTGAAATAGGAGCGACGTAAGCTGAACAAATGTGATAGAACTTTGCTGAATTCTTAAATTAACCATAATATAAAATGACCTAATCGGGTCTCTGTTTGCCTTACCCTAGAAGTTTAATAGTGCATTTTACTCGCCATTTCATGCGCTTTGAGATGCCGCTTAGCCCAGTACGCTATCTGAAATAGGAGCGACGTAAATTGAACAAATGTGATAGAATTTTGCTGAATTCTTATATGAACCTTAATGTAAAATGATCTATTCCGGTCTCTGTTCACCCCACCCTAGAAGTTTATAGTGCATTTCACTCGTCATTTCATGCGCTTTGAGATGCCGGTTAGCCCAATACGCAATCTGAAATAGGAGCGACGTAAATTGAACAAATGTGATAGAATTTCGCTGAATTCTTATATTAACCAAAATATAAAATGATCTAATCGGGTCTCTGATTGCCCTATCACAGAAGCTTAGTAGTGCATTTTACTCGCCATTCCACGCGCTTTAAGATGCCGCCTAGCCCAGTACGCTATCTGAAATAGGAGTGACGTGAGCTGAACAAATGTGATAGAATTACGCTGAATACTTATATTAACCGTAATATAAAATGATCGAATCGGGTCTCTGTTTGCCTTATCCTAGAAGTTTAATAGTGCATTTTACTCGCCATTTCATGCGCATTGAGATGCCGATTAGCCCAATACGCTATCTGAAATAGGAGCGACGTAAATTGAACAAATGTGATAGAATTTCCCTGAAATCTTATATTAAACAAAATACAAAATGATCTAATCGGGTCTCTGTTTGCCTTATCCTAGAAGTTTAATAGTGCATTTTACTCGCCATTTCCTGCGCTTTGAGATGCCGCCTAGCCCAGTACGCTATCTGAAATAGGAGCGACGTAAATTGAAGAAATGTGATAGAATTTCGCTGAATTCTTTTATTAACCATAATGTAAAATGATCCAATCGGGGCTCTGTTCGCCCTGCCCTAGAAGATTAATATTGCATTTCACTCGTCATTTCAAGCGCTTTGAGATGCCGCTTAGCCAAATAAGCCATCTGAAACAGGAACGACGTAAGCTGAACAAATGTGATAGAATTACGCTGAATTCTTATATTAACCGTAATATAAAATGATCTAATCCGGTCTCTGTTTGCCTTATCCTAGAAGTTTAATAGTGCATTTTACTCGCCATTTCATGCGCATTGAGATGCCGCTTAGCCCAATACGCTATCTGAAATAGGAGCGACGAAAATTGAAGAAGTGTGATGGAATTTCGCTGAATTCTTTTATTAACCATAATGTAAAATGATCTAATCGGGTCTCTGTTCGCCCTAGCCTAGAAGTTTAATAGTGCATTTTATTCGCCATTTCATGCGCTTTGCGATGCCGCTTAGCCCAATACGCTATATGATATAGGAGCGACGTAAATTGAACAAACGTGATAGAATTTCGCTGAATTCTTATATTAACCAAAATATAAGATGATCTGATCGTTTCTCTGATTTCCCTGTCATAGAACTTTAACTGTACATTTTACTCGCCATTTCACGCGCTTTAAGATGCCGTCTAGCACAGTAGGCTATATGAAATAGGAGCGACGAAAATTGAACAAATGTGATAGAATTTTGCTGAATTCTTAAATTAACCATAATATAAAATGATGTAATCGGGTCTCTGTTTGCCCTACCCTAGAAGTTTAATAGTGCATTTGACTCGCCATTCCATGCGTTTTGAGATGCCGCTTAGCCCAATACGCTATCTGAAATAGAAGCGACGTAAATTGAACAAATGTGATAGAATTTCGCTGAATTCTTATATTAAACAAAATATAAAATGATCTAATCGTGTCTCTGATTGCCCTATCATAGAAGTTTAGTAGTGCATTTTACTGGCCATTCCACGTGCTTTAAGACGGCGCCAAGCCCAATACGCTATCTGAAATAGGAGCGACGTAAACTGAACAAATGTGATAGAATTTCGCTGAATTCTTATATTAACCTTAATGTAAAATGATGTAATCAGGTCTCTCTTCGCCCTACCCTAGAAGTTTAATAGTACATTTCACTCGTCATTTCATGCGCTTTGAGATGCCGCTTATCCCAATACGCTATCTGAAATAGGAGCGACGTAAATTGAACAAATGTGATAGAACTCTGCTGAATTCTTATATTAACCAAAATATAAAATGATCTAACCTGGTCTCTGAGTGCCCTATCATAGAAGTTTAATAGTGCATTTTACTCGCCATTCCACGCGCATTAAGATGCCGCCTAGCCCAGTACGCTATATGAAATAGGAGGGACGTAAATTGAACAAATGTGATAGAATTTTGCTGAATTCTTAAATTAACCATAATAAAAATGATCTAATCGGGTCTCTGTTTGCCCTACCCTAGAAGTTTAATAGTGCATTTCACTCGTCATTTCATGCGCTTTGAGATGCCGCTTCTCCCAATACGCTATCTGAAATAGGAGCGACGTAAATTGAACAAATGTGATAGAATTTTGCTGAATTCTTATATGAACCTTAATGTAAAATGATCTATTCGGGTCTCTGTTCACCCCACCCTAGAAGTTTAATAGTGCATTTCACTCGTCATTTCATGCGCTTTGAGATGCCGCTTAGCCCAATACGCTATCTGAAATATGAGCGACGTAAATGGAACAAATGTGATAGAATTTTGCTGAATTCTTATATGAACCTTAATGTAAAATGATCTATTCGGGTCTCTGTTCACACTACCCTAGAAGTTTAATAGTGCATTTCACTCGTCATTTCATGCGCTTTGAGATGCCGGTTAGCCCAATACGCAATCTGAAAAAGGAGCGACGTAAATTGAACAAATGTGACAGAATTTCGCTGATTTCTTACATTAACCAAAATATAAAACGATCTAATCGGGTCTCTTATTGCCCTATTATAGAAGTTTAACAGTGCATTTGACTCGCCATTCCAAGCGCTTTAAGATGCCAACCAGCCCAGTACGCTATCTGAAATAGGAGCGACGTAAATTGAACAAATGTGATAGAATTTCGCTGAATTCTTATATTAACCAAAATATAAAATGATCTAATCGGGTCTCTGTTCGCCCTACCCTAGGAGTTTAATGGTGCATTCCACTCGTCATTTCATGCGCTTTGAGGTGCCGCTTAGACCAATACGCTATATGATACAGGAGCGACGTAAATTGAACAAATGTGATAGAATTTCGCTGAATTCTTATATTAACCAAAATATAAAATGATCTATTCGGGTCTCTGTTCACCCTACCCTAGAAGTTTAATAGTGCATTTCACTCGTCATTTCATGCGCTTTGAGATGCCGGTTAGCCCAATACGCAATCTGAAATAGGAGCGACGTAAATTGAACAAATGTGATAGAATTTCGCTGAATTCTTATATTAACCAAAATATAAAATGATCTAATCGGGTCTCTTATTGCCCTATTATAGAAGTTTAATAGTGCATTTTACTCGCCATTCCAAGCGCTTTAAGATGCCAACCAGCCCAGTACGCTATCTGAAATAGGAGCGACGTGAATTGAACAAATGTGATAGAATTTTACTGAATTCTTAAATTAACCATAATATAAAATGATCTAATCGGGTCTCCGTTTGCCCTACCCTAGAAGTTTAATAGTGCATTTTACTCGACATTTCACGCGCTTTAAGATGCCGCCTAGTCCAGTAGGCTATCTGAAATAGGAGCGACGTAAATTGAACAAATGTGATAGAATTTCGCTGAATTCTTATATTAACCAAAATATAAAATGATCTATTCGGGTCTCTGTTCACCCTACCCTAGAAGTTTAATAGTGCATTTCACTCGTCATTTCATGCGCTTTGAGATGCCGGTTAGCCCAATACGCAATCTGAAATAGGAGCGACGTAAATTGAACAAATGTGATAGAATTTCCCTGAAATCTTATATTAACCAAAATATAAAATGATCTAATCGGGTCTCTTATTGCCCTATTATAGAAGTTTAATAGTGCATTTTACTCGCCATTCCAAGCGCTTTAAGATGCCAACCAGCCCAGTACGCTATCTGAAATAGGAGCGACGTGAATTGAACAAATGTGATAGAATTTTGCTGAATTCTTAAATTAACCATAATATAAAATGATCTAATCGGGTCTCCGTTTGCCCTACCCTAGAAGTTTAATAGTGCATTTTACTCGACATTTCACGCGCTTTAAGATGCCGCCTAGCCCAGTAGGCTATCTGAAATAGGAGCGACGTAAATTGAACAAATGTGATAGAATTACGCTGCATTCTTATATTAACCGTAATATAAAATGATCTAATCGGGTCTCCCTTTGCCTTACCCTAGAAGTTTAATAGTGCATTTCACTCGCCATTTCATGCGCTTTGAGATGCCGCTTAGCCCATTACGCTATCTGAAGTAGAAGCGACGTAAATTGAACAAATGTGATAGAATTTCCCTGAAATCTTATATTAACCTTAACGTAAAATAATCAAATCGGGTCCCTGTTCGCCCTACCCTAGAAGTTTAATAGTGCATTTCACTCGTCATTTCATGCGGTTTGAGATGCCGCTTAGCCCAATACGCTATCTGAAATAGGAGCGACGCAAATTGATCAAATGTGATAGAATTTTGCTGAAATCTTAAATTAACCGTAATATAAAATGATCTAATCTGGTCTCTGTTTGCCCTACCCTAGAAGATTAATAGTGCATTTTACTCGCCATTCCACGCGCTTTAAGATGCCGCCTAGCCTAGTACGCTATCTGAAATAGAAGCGACGTAAATTGAACAAATGTGATAGAATTTTGCTGAATTCTTAAATTAACCATAATAGAAAATGATCTAATCGGGTCTCTCTTAGCCCTACCCTAGAAGTTTAATAGTGCATTTTACTCGCCATTCCACGCGCTTTAAGATGCCGCCTAGCCCAATACGCCATCTGAAATAGGAGCGACGTAAATTGAACAAATGTGATAGAATTTCGCTGAATTCTTATATTAACCAAAACATAAAATGATCTAATCTGGTCTCTGTTTGCCCTACCCTAGAAGTTTAATAGTGCATTTTACTCGCCATTTCATGCGCTTTGAGATACCGCTTAGCCCAATACTTTATCTGAAATAGGAGCGACGTAAATTGAACAAATGTGATAGAATTTTGCTGAATTCTTAAATTAACCATAATATAGAATGATCTAATCGGGTCTCCGTTTGCCCTACCCTAGAAGTTTAATAGTGCATTTTACTCGACATTTCACGCGCTTTAAGATGCCGCCTAGCCCAGTAGGCTATCTGAAATAGGAGCGACGTAAATTGAACAAATGTGATAGAATTACGCTGCATTCTTATATTAACCGTAATATAAAATGATCTAATCGGGTCTCTCTTTGCCTTACCCTAGAAGTTTAATAGTGCATTTCACTCGCGATTTCATGCGCTTTGAGATGCCGCTTAGCCCATTACGCTATCTGAAATAGGAGCGACGTAAATTGAACAAATGTGATAGAATTTTGCTGAATTCTTATATGAACCTTAATGTAAAATGATCTATTCGGGTCTCTATTCACCCCACCCTAGAAGTTTAATAGTGCATTTCACTCGTCATTTCATGCGCTTTGAGATGCCGGTTAGCCCAATACGCAATCTGAAATAGGAGCGACGTAAATTGAACAAATGTGATAGAATTTCGCTGATTTCTTATATTAACCTAAATATAAAATGATCTAATCGGGTCTCTTATTGCCCTATTATAGAAGTTTAATAGTGCATTTGACTCGCCATTCCAAGCGCTTTAAGATGCCAACCAGCCCAGTACGCTATCTGAAATAGGAGCGACGTAAATTGAACAAATGTGATAGAATTTTGCTGAATTCTTAAATTAACCATAATATAAAATGATCTAATCGGGTCTCCGTTTGCCCTACCCTAGAAGTTTCATAGTGCATTTTACTCGACATTTCACGCGCTTTAAGATGCCGCCTAGCCCAGTAGACTATCTGAAATAGGAGCGACGTAAATTGAACAAATGTGAGAGAATTACGCTGCATTCTTATATTAACCGTAATATAAAATGATCTAATCGGGTCTCTCTTTGCCTTACCCTAGAAGTTTAATAGTGCATTTCACTCGCCATTTCATGCGCTTTGAGATGCCGCTTAGCCCGTTACGCTATCTGAAATAGGAGCGACGTAAATTGAACAAATGTGATAGAATTTTGCTGAATTCTTATATGAACCTTAATGTAAAATTATCTATTCGGGTCTCTGTTCACCCTACCCTAGAAGTTTAATAGTGCATTTCACTCGTCATTTCGTGCGCTTTGAGATGCCGCTTAGCCCATTACGCTATCTGAAGTAGGAGCGACGTAAATTGAACAAATGTGATAGAATTTCCCTGAAATCTTATATTAACCTTAACGTAAGATAATCAAATCGGGTCCCTGTTCGCCCTACCCTAGAAGTTTAATAGTGCATTTCACTCGTCATTTCATGCGGTTTGAGATGCCGCTTAGCCCAATACGCTATCTGAAATAGGCGCGACGCAAATTGATCAAATGTGATAGAATTTTGCTGAAATCTTAAATTAACCGTAATATAAAATGATCTAATCTGGTCTCTGTTTGCCCTACCCTAGAAGATTAATAGTGCATTTTACTCGCCATTCCACGCGCTTTAAGATGCCGCCTAGCCCAGTACGCTATCTGAAATAGGAGCGACGTAAATTGAACAAATGTGATAGAATTTTGCCGAATTCTTAAATTAACCATAATAGAAAATGATCTAATCGGGTCTCTCTTAGCCCTACCCTAGAAGTTTAATAGTGCATTTTACTCGCCATTCCACGCGCTTTAAGATGCCGCCTAGCCCAATCCGCCATCTGAAATAGGAGCGACGTAAATTGAACAAATGTGATAGAATTTCGCTGAATTCTTATATTAACCAAAACATAAAATGATCTAATCTGGTCTCCGTTTGCCCTACCCTAGAAGTTTAGTAGTGCATTTTACTCGCCATTTCATGCGCTTTGAGATACCGCTTAGCGCAATACTCTATCTGAAATAGGAGCGACGTAAGTTGAACAAATGTGATAGAATTTTGCTGAATTCTTAAATTAACCATAATATAGAATGATCTAATCGGGTCTCCGTTTGCCCTACCCTAGAAGTTTAATAGTGCATTTTACTCGACATTTCACGCGCTTTAAGATGCCGCCTATCCCAGTAGGCTATCTGAAATAGGAGCGACGTAAATTGAACAAATGTGATAGAATTACGCTGCATTCTTATATTAACCGTAATATAAAATGATCTAATCGGGTCTCTCTTTGTCTTACCCTAGAAGTTTAATAGTGCATTTCACTCGCGATTTCATGCGCTTTGAGATGCCGCTTAGCCCATTACGCTATCTGAAATAGGAGCTACGTAAAATGAACAAATGTGATAGAATTACGCTGAATTCTTATATTAACCGTAATATAAAATGATCTAATTGGGTCTCTGTTTGCCTTATCCTAGAAGTTTAATAGTGCATTTTACTCGCCATTTCATGCGCATTGAGATGCCGCTTAGCCAAATACGCTTTCTGAAATAGGAGCGACGAAAATTGAAGAAATGTGATGGAATTTCGCTGAATTCTTTTATTAACCATAATGTAAAATGATCTAATCGGGTCTCTGTTCGCCCTAGCCTAGAAGTTTAATAGTGCATTTTATTCGCCATTTCATGCGCTTTGCGATGCCGCTTAGCCCAATACGCTATATCATATAGGAGCGGCGTAAATTGAACAAATGTGATAGAATTTCGCTGAATTCTTATATTAACCAAAATATAAAATGATCTGATCGTTTCTCTGATTTCCCTGTCATAGAAGTTTAACTGTACATTTTACTCGACATTTCAGGCGCTTTAAGATGCCGTCTAGCCCAGTACGCTATATGAAATAGGAGCGACGAAAATTCAACAAATGTGATAGAATTTCCCTGAAATCTTATATTAACCAAAATATAAAATGATCTAATCGGGTCTCTGATTGCCCTATCATAGAAGTTTAATAGTGCATTTTACTGGCCAGTCCACGCGCTGTAAGACGGCGCCTAGCCCAATACGCTATCTGAAATAGGAGCGACGTAAATTGAACAAATGTGATAGAATTTTGCTGAATTCTTAAATTAACCATAATATAAAATGATCTAATCGGGTCTCTGTTTACCCTACCCTAGAAGTTTAATAGTGCATTTCTCTCGTCATTTCATGCGCTTTGAGATGCCGCTTAGCCCAATAAGCTATCTGAACTAGGAGCGACGTAAATTGAACAAATGTGATAGAATTTCGCTGAATTCTTATATTACCCAAAATATAAAATGATCTAATCGGGTCTCTGTTTGCCCTGCCCTAGAAGTTTCATAGTGCATTTTGCTCGTCATTTCATGCACTTTGAGATGCCGCTTAGCCCAATACGCTATCTGAAATAGGAGCGATGTAAATTGAACAAATGTGATAGAATTTCCCTTAATTCTTTTATTAACCATAATGTAAAATGATCTAATCGTGTCTCTGTTTGCCGTGCCCTAGAAGTTTAATAGTGCATTTTACTCGCCACTTCATGCGCTTTGAGATACCGCTTAGCCCAATACGCTATCTGAAATAGGAGCGACGTCAATTGAACAAATGTGATAGAATTTCGCAGAATTCTTATATTAACCAAAATATAAAATGATCTAATCGGGTCTCTTATTGCCCTATTATAGAAGTTTAATAGTGCATTTTACTCGTCATTTCATGCGCTTTGAGATGCCGCGTAGCCCAGTAGGCTATCTGAAATAGGAGCGACGTAAATTGAACAAATGTGATAGAATTACGCTGCATTCTTATATTAACTGTAATATAAAATGATCTAATCGAGTCTCCCTTTGCCTTACACTAGAAGTTTAATAGTGCATTTCACTCGCCATTTCATGCGCTTTGAGATGCCGCTTAGCACAATACGCTATCTGAAATAGGAGCGACGTAAATTGAACAAATGTGATAGAATTTTGCTGAAATCTTAAATTAACCGTAATATAAAATGATCTAATCTGGTCTCTGTTTGCCCTACCCTAGAAGATTAATAGTTCATTTTACTCGCCATTCCACGCGCTTTAAGATGCCGCCTAGCCCAGTACGCTATCTGAAATAGGAGCGACGTAAATTGAACAAATGTGATAGAATTTAGCTGAATTCTTAAATTAACCGTAATAGAATATGATCTAATCGGGTCTCTCTTCGCCCTACCCTAGAAGTTTAATAGTGCATTTTACTCGCCATTCCACGCGCTTTAAGATGCCGCCTAGCCCAATACGCCATCTGAAATAGGAGCGACGTAAATTGAACAAATGTGATAGAATTTCGCTGAATTCTTATATTAACCGTAATATAAAATGATCTAATCGGGTCTCTGTTTGCCTTATCCTAGAAGTTGAATAGTGCATTTTGCTCGCCATTTCATGCGCTTTGCGATGCCGCTTAGCCCAATACGCTATATCATATAGGAGCGGCGTAAATTGAACAAATGTGATAGAATTTCGCTGAATTCTTATATTAACCAAAATATAAAATGATCTGATCGTTTCTCTGATTTCCCTGTCATAGAAGCTTAACTGTACATTTTACTCGCCATTTCAGGCGCTTTAAGATGCCGTCTAGCCCAGTACGCTATATGAAATAGGAGCGACGAAAATTCAACAAATGTGATAGAATTTCCCTGAAATCTTATATTAACCAAAATATAAAATGATCTAATCGGGTCTCTGATTGCCCTATCATAGAAGTTTAATAGTGCATTTTACTGGCCAGTCCACGCGCTGTAAGACGGCGCCTAGCCCAATACGCTATCTGAAATAGGAGCGACGTAAATTGAACAAATGTGATAGAATTTTGCTGAATTCTTAAATTAACCATAATATAAAATGATCTAATCGGGTCTCTGTTTACCCTACCCTAGAAGTTTAATAGTGCATTTCTCTCGCCATTTCATGCGCTTTGAGATGCCGCTTAGCCCAATAAGCTATCTGAACTAGGAGCGACGTAAATTGAACAAATGTGATAGAATTTCGCTGAATTCTTATATTACCCAAAATATAAAATGATCTAATCGGGTCTCTGTTTGCCCTGCCCTAGAAGTTTCATAGTGCATTTTGCTCGTCATTTCATGCACTTTGAGATGCCGCTTAGCCCAATACGCTATCTGAAATAGGAGCGATGTAAATTGAACAAATGTGATAGAATTTCCCTTAATTCTTTTATTAACCATAATGTAAAATGATCTAATCGTGTCTCTGTTTGCCGTGCCCTAGAAATTTAATAGTGCATTTTACTCGCCACTTCATGCGCTTTGAGATACCGCTTAGCCCAATACGCTATCTGAAATAGGAGCGACGTCAATTGAACAAATGTGATAGAATTTCGCAGAATTCTTATATTAACCAAAATATAAAATGATCTAATCGGGTCTCTTATTGCCCTATTATAGAAGTTTAATAGTGCATTTTACTCTCCATTCCAAGCGCTTTAAGATGCGAACCAGCCCAGTACGCTATCTGAAATAGGAGCGACGTAAACTGAATAAATGTGATAGAATTTTGCTGAATTCTTAAATTAACCATAATATAAAATGATCTAATCGGGTCTCCGTTTGCCCTACCCTAGAAGTTTAAAAGTGCATTTTACACGACATTTCACGCGCTTTAAGATGCCGCCTAGCCCAGTAGGCTATCTGAAATAGGAGCGACGTAAATTGAACAAATGTGATAGAATTACGCTGCATTCTTATATTAACCGTAATATAAAATGATCTAATCGAGTCTCCCTTTGCCTTACCCTAGAAGTTTAATAGTGCATTTCACTCGCCATTTCATGCGCTTTGAGATGCCGCTTAGCACAATACGCTATCTGAAATAGGAGCGACGTAAATTGAACAAATGTGATAGAATTTTGCTGAAATCTTAAATTAACCGTAATATAAAATGATCTAATCTGGTCTCTGTTTGCCCTACCCTAGAAGATTAATAGTTCATTTTACTCGCCATTCCACGCGCTTTAAGATGCCGCCTAGCCCAGTACGCTATCTGAAATAGGAGCGACGTAAATTGAACAAATGTGATAGAATTTAGCTGAATTCTTAAATTAACCATAATAGAAAATGATCTAATCGGGTCTCTCTTCGCCCTACCCTAGAAGTTTAATAGTGCATTTTACTCGCCATTCCACGCGCTTTAAGATGCCGCCTAGCCCAATACGCCATCTGAAATAGGAGCGACGTAAATTGAACAAATGTGATAGAATTTCGCTGAATTCTTATATTAACCAAAACATAAAATGATCTAATCTGGTCTCTGTTTGCCCTACCCTAGAAGTTTAATAGTGCATTTTACTCGCCATTTCATGCGCTTTGAGATGCCGCTTAGCCCAATACTCTATCTGAAATAGGAGCGAGCGTAAATTGAACAAATGAGATAGAATTACGCTGAATTCTTATATTAACCGTAATATAAAATGATCTACTCGGGTCTCTGTTTGCCTTATCCTAGAAGTTGAATAGTGCATTTTACTCGTCATTTCATGCGCTTTGAGATGCCGCTTAGCCCAATTCGCAATCTGAAATAGCAGCGACGTAAATTGAACGAATGTGATCGAATTTCGCTGAATTCTTATATTAACCAAAATATAAAATGATCTGATCGTTTCTCTGATTTTCCTGTCATAGAAGTTTAACTGTACATTTTACTCGCCAATATCACGCGCTTTAAGATGCCGTCTAGCCCAGTAACGCTATATGAAATAGGAGCGACGAAAATTGAACAAATGTGATAGAATTTTGCTGAATTCTTAAATTAACCATAATATAAAATGATCTAATCGGGTCTCTGTTTGCCCCTACCCTCGAAGTTTAATAGTGCATTTTACTCGCCATTCCATGCGTTTTGAGATGCCGCTTAGCCCAATAGCCTATCTGAAATAGAAGCGACGTAAATTGAACAAATCTGATAGAATTTCGCTGAATTCTTATATTAAACAAAATATAAAATGATCTAATCGTGTCTCTGATTGCCCTATCATCGAACTTCAGTAGTGCATTTTACTGGCCATTCCACGTGCTTTAAGATGGCGCCTAGCCCAATACGCTATCTGAAATAGGAGCGACGTAAGTTGAACAAATGTGATAGAATTTCCCTGAATTCTTATATTAACCTTAATGTAAAATGATCTATTCGGGTCTCTGTACGCCCTACCCTAGAAGTTTTATAGTGCATTTCACTCGTCATTTCATGCGCTTTGAGATGTCGTTTAGCCCAATATTTTATCTGAAATAGGAGCGACATAAATTGAACAAATGAGATAGAATTACGCTGAATTGTTATATTGACCGTAATATAAAATGATCTAATCGGGTCTCTGTTTGCCTTATCCTAGAAGTTGAATAGTGCATTTTGCTCGACATTTCATGCGCTTTGCGATGCCGCTTAGCCCAATACGCTATATCATATAGGAGCGGCGTAAATTGAACAAATGTGATAGAATTTCGCTGAATTCTTATATTAACCAAAATATAAAATGATCTGATCGTTTCTCTGATTTCCCTGTCATAGAAGCTTAACTGTACATTTTACTCGCCATTTCAGGCGCTTTAAGATGCCGTCTAGCCCAGTACGCTATATGAAATAGGAGCGACGAAAATTCAACAAATGTGATAGAATTTCCCTGAAATCTTATATTAACCAAAATATAAAATGATCTAATCGGGTCTCTGATTGCCCTATCATAGAAGTTTAATAGTGCATTTTACTGGCCAGTCCACGCGCTGTACGCTATCTGAAATAGGAGCGACGTAAATTGAACAAATGTGATAGAATTTTGCTGAATTCTTAAATTAACCATAATATAAAATGATCTAATCGGGTCTCTGTTTACCCTACCCTAGAAGTTTAATAGTGCATTTCTCTCGTCATTTCATGCGCTTTGAGATGCCGCTTAGCCCAATAAGCTATCTGAACTAGGAGCGACGTAAATTGAACAAATGTGATAGAATTTCGCTGAATTCTTATATTACCCAAAATATAAAATGATCTAATCGGGTCTCTGTTTGCCCTGCCCTAGAAGTTTCATAGTGCATTTTGCTCGTCATTTCATGCACTTTGAGATGCCGCTTAGCCCATACGCTATCTGAAATAGGAGCGATGTAAATTGAACAAATGTGATAGAATTTCCCTTAATTCTTTTATTAACCATAATGTAAATGATCTAATCGTGTCTCTGTTTGCCGTGCCCTAGAAGTTTAATAGTGCATTTTACTCGCCACTTCATGCGCTTTGAGATACCGCTTAGCCCAATACGCTATCTGAAATAGGAGCGACGTCAATTGAACAAATGTGATAGAATTTCGCAGAATTCTTATATTAACCAAAATATAAATGATCTAATCGGGTCTCTTATTGCCCTATTATAGAAGTTTAATAGTGCATTTTACTCTCCATTCCAAGCGCTTTAAGATGCGAACCAGCCCAGTACGCTATCTGAAATAGGAGCGACGTAAACAGAATAAATGTGATAGAATTTTGCTGAATTCTTAAATTAACCATAATATAAAATGATCTAATCGGGTCTCCGTTTGCCCTACCCTAGAAGTTTAAAAGTGCATTTTACACGACATTTCACGCGCTTTAAGATGCCGCCTAGCCCAGTAGGCTATCTGAAATAGGAGCGACGTAAATTGAACAAATGTGATAGAATTACGCTGCATTCTTATATTAACCGTAATATAAAATGATCTAATCGAGTCTCCCTTTGCCTACCCTAGAAGTTTAATAGTGCATTTCACTCGCCATTTCATGCGCTTTGAGATGCCGCTTAGCACAATACGCTATCTGAAATAGGAGCGACGTAAATTGAACAAATGTGATAGAATTTTGCTGAAATCTTAAATTAACCGTAATATAAAATGATCTAATCTGGTCTCTGTTTGCCCTACCCTAGAAGATTAATAGTTCATTTTACTCGCCATTCACGCGCTTTAAGATGCCGCCTAGCCCAGTACGCTATCTGAAATAGGAGCGACGTAAATTGAACAAATGTGATAGAATTTAGCTGAATTCTTAAATTAACCATAATATAAAATGATCTAATCGGGTCTCTGTTAGCCCTACCCTGAGAAGTTTAATAGTGCATTTTACTCGCCATTCCACGCGCTTTAAGATGCCGCCTAGCCCAATACGCCATCTGAAATAGGAGCGACGTAAATTGAACAAATGTGATAGAATTTCGCTGAATTCTTATATTAACCAAAACATAAAATGATCTAATCTGGTCTCTGTTTGCCCTACCCTAGAAGTTTAATAGTGCATTTTACTCGCCATTTCATGCGCTTTGAGATGCCGCTAGCCCAATACTCTATCTGAAATAGGAGCGACGTAAATTGAACAAATGAGATAGAATTACGCTGAATTCTTATATTAACCGTAATATAAAATGATCTACTCGGGTCTCTGTTTGCCTTATCCTAGAAGTTGAATAGTGCATTTTACTCGTCATTCCATGCGCTTTGAGATGCCGCTTAGCCCAATTCGCAATCTGAAATAGCAGCGACGTAAATTGAACGAATGTGATCGAATTTCGCTGAATTCTTATATTAACCAAAATATAAAATGATCTGATCGTTTCTCTGATTTTCCTGTCATAGAAGTTTAACTGTACATTTTACTCGCAATATCACGCGCTTTAAGATGCCGTCTAGCCCAGTACGCTATATGAAATAGGAGCGACGAAAATTGAACAAATGTGATAGAATTTTGCTGAATTCTTAAATTAACCATAATATAAAATGATCTAATCGGGTCTCTGTTTGCCCTACCCTAGAAGTTTAATAGTGCATTTTACTCGCCATTCCATGCGTTTTGAGATGCCGCTTAGCCCAATAGCCTATCTGAAATAGAAGCGACGTAAATTGAACAAATCTGATAGAATTTCGCTGAATTCTTATATTAAACAAAATATAAAATGATCTAATCGTGTCTCTGATTGCCCTATCATCGAACTTCAGTAGTGCATTTTACTGGCCATTCCACGTGCTTTAAGATGGCGCCTAGCCCAATACGCTATCTGAAATAGGAGCGACGTAAGTTGAACAAATGTGATAGAATTTCCCTGAATTCTTATATTAACCTTAATGTAAAATGATCTATTCGGGTCTCTGTACGCCCTACCCTAGAAGTTTTATAGTGCATTTCACTCGTCATTTCATGCGCTTTGAGATGTCGTTTAGCCCAATATTTTATCTGAAATAGGAGCGACATAAATTGAACAAATGAGATAGAATTACGCTGAATTGTTATATTAACCGTAATATAAAATGATCTAATCGGGTCTCTGTTTGCCTCATCCTAGAAGTTGAATAGTGCATTTTCTCGCCATTTCATGCGCTTTGAGATGCCGCATAGCCCAATACGCTATCTGAAATAGGAGCGACGTAAATTGAACAAATGTGATAGAATTTTGCTGAATTCTTAAAGTAAACATAATATAAAGTTATCTAATCGGGTCTCTGTTTGCCGTACCCTAGAAGTTTAATAGTGCATTTTACTCGCCATTTCATGCGCTTTGAGATGCCGCTTAGCCCAATACGCTATCTGAAATAGGTGCGACGTAAATTGAACAAATGTGATAGAATTTCCCTGAATTCTTATATTAACCTTAATGTAAAATGATCTATTCGGGTCTCTGTACGCCCTACCCTAGAAGTTTTATAGTGCATTTCACTCGTCATTTCATGCGCTTTGAGATGCCGTTTAGCCCAATATTTTATCTGAAATAGGAGCGACATACATTGAACAAATGAGATAGAATTACGCTGAATTCTTATATTGACCGTAATATAAAATGATCTAATCGGGTCTCTGTTTGCCTTATCCTAGAAGTTGAATAGTGCATTTTACTCGCCATTTCATGCGCTTTGAGATGCCTCTTAGCCCAATATGCTATCTGAAATAGGAGCGACGTAAATTGAACAAATGTGATAGAATTTTGCTGAATTCTTAAAGTAAACATAATATAAAGTGATCTAATCGGGTCTCTGTTTGTCCTACCCTAGAAGTTTAATAGTGCATTTTACTCGCCATTTCATGCGCTTTGAGATGCCACCTAGCCCAGTACGCTATCTGAAATAGGAGCGACGTAAGTTGAACAAATGTGATAGAATTTTGCTGAATTCTTAAATTAACCATAACATAAAATGATCTAATCGGGTCTCTGTTTGCCCTACCCTGGAAGTTTAATAGTGCGTTTTACTCGCCGTTTCATGTGCTTTGAGTTGCCGCTTAGCCCAATACGCCATCTGAAATAGGAGCGACGTAAATTTAACAAATGTGATAGAATTTCCCTGAATTCTTATATTAACCTTAATGTAAAATGATCTATTCGGGTCTCTGTACGCCCTACCCTAGAAGTTTAATACTGCATGTCTCTCGTCATTTCATGCGCTTTGAGATGCCGTTTAGCCCAATATTTTATCTGAAATAGGAGCGACGTAAATTGAACAAATGTGATAGAATTTCGCTGAATTCTTATATTAACCAAAATATAAAATGATCTAATCGGGTCTCTGATTGCCCTTTCATAGAAGTTTAGTAGTGCATTTTACTCACCTTCCACGCGGTTTAAGATGCCGCCTAGCCCAGTACGCTATCTGAAATAGGAGCGACGTAAGTTGAGCAAATGTGATAGAATTTCGCTGGATTCTTAAATTAACCATAATATAAAATGATCTAATCGGGCCTGTGTTTGCCCTACGCTAGAAGTTTAATAGTGCATTTTACTCGCCATTTCATGCGCTTTGAGATGCCGCTTAGCCCAATACGCTGTCTGAAATATGAGCGACGTAAATGGAACAAATGTGATAGAATTTTGCTGAATTCTTATAAGAACCTTAATGTAAAATGATCTATTCGGGTCTCTGTTCACCCTACCCTAGAAGTTTAATAGTGCATTTCACTCGTCATTTCATGCGCTTTGAGATGCCGGTTAGCCCAATACGCAATCTGAAATAGGAGCGACGTAAATTGAACAAATGTGATAGAATATTGCTGAATTCTTAAATTTACCATAATATAAAATGATCTAATCGGGTCTCCGTTTGCCATACCCTAGAAGTTTAATAGTGCCTTTTACTCGACATTTCACGCGCTTTAAGATGCCGCCTAGCCCAGTAGGTTATCCGAAATAGGAGCGACGTAAATTGAACAAATGTGATAGAATTACGGTGCATTCTTATATTAACCGTAATATAAAATGATCTAATCGGGTCTCCCTTTGCCTTACCCCAGATGTTTAATAGTGCATTTCACTCGCCATTCCATGCGCCTTGAGATGCCGCTGAGCCCATTACGCTATCTGAAATAGGAGCGACGTAAATTGAACAAATGTGATAGAATTTCCCTGAAATCTTATATTAACCTTAACGTAAAGTAATCAAATCGGGTCCGTGTTCGCCCTACCCTAGAAGTTTAATAGTGCATTTCACTTGTCATTTCATGCGGTTTGAGATGCCGCTTAGCCCAATACGCTATCTGAAATAGGAGCGACGTAAATTGAACAAATGTGATAGAATTTTGTTGAAATCTTAAATTAACCGTAATATAAAATGATCTAATCTGGTCTCTGTTTGCCCTACCCTAGAAGTTTAATAGTGCATTTTACTCGCCATTCCACGCGCTTAAGATGCCGCCTAGCCCAGTACGCTATCTAAAAAGGAGCGACGTAAATTGAACAAATGTGATAGAATTTTGCTGAATTCTTATATGAACCTTAATGTAAAATGATCTATTCGGGTCTCTGTTCACACCATCCTAGAAGTTTAATAGTGCCTTTCACTCGTCATTTCATGCGCTTTGAGATGCCGCTTAGCCCAATACGCTATCTGAAATATGAGCGACGTAAATGGAACAAATGTGATAGAATTTTGCTGAATTCTTATATGAACCTTAATGTAAAATGATCTATTCAGGACTCTGTTCACCCTACCCTAGAAGTTTAATTGTGCATTTTACTCGCCATTTCATGCGCTTTGAGATGCCGCTTAGCCCAATACGCTATCTGAAATAGGAGCGACGTAAATTGAACAAATGTGATAGAATTTTGCTGAATTCTTAAAGTAAACATAATATAAAGTGATCTAATCGGGTCTCTGTTTGCCCTACCCTAGAAGTTTAATAGTGCGTTTTACTCGCCATTTCATGCGCTTTGAGTTGCCTCATAGCCCAATACGCTATCTGAAATAGGAGCGACGTAAATTGAACAAATGTGATAGAATTTTGCTGAATTCTTAATGTAAACATAATATAAAGTGATCTAATCGGGTCTCTGTTTGTCCTACCCTAGAAGTTTAATAGTGCATTTTCCTCGCCATTTCATGCGCTTTGAGATGCCGCCTAGCCCAGTACGCTATCTGAAATAGGAGCGACGTAAGTTGAACAAATGTGATAGAATTTTGCTGAATTCTTAAAGCAAACATAATATAAAGTGATCTAATCGGGCCTCTGTTTGTCCTACCCTAGACGTTTAATAGTGCATTATACTCGCCATTTCATGCGCTTTGAGATGCCGCCTAGCCCAGTACGCCATCTGAAATAGGAGCGACGTAAGTTGAACAAATGTGATAGAATTTTGCTGAATTCTTAAATTAACCATAATATAAAATGATCTAATCGGGTCTCTGTTTGCCCTACCCCAGAAGTTTAATAGTGCGTTTTGCTCGCCATTTCATGTGCTTTGAGTTGCCGCTTAGCCCAATGCGCTATCTGAAATAGGAGCGACGTAAATTTAACAAATGTGATAGAATTTCACTGAATTCTTATATTAACCTTAACGTAAAATGATCTATTCGGGTCTCTGTACGCCCTACCCTAGAAGCTTAATACTGCATTTCTCTCGTCATTTCATGCGCTTTGAGATGCCGTTTAGCCCAATATTTTATCTGAAATAGGAGCGACGTAAATTGAACAAATGTGATAGAATTTCGCTGAATTCTTATATTAACCAAAATATAAAATGATCTAATCGGGTCTATGATTGCCCTATCATAGAAGGTTAATAGTGCATTTTACTCGCCATTCCACGCGCTTTAAGATGCCGCCTAGCCCAGTACGCTATCTGAAATAGGAGCGACGTAAGTTGAACGAATTTGATAGAATTTCGCTGGATTCTTAAATTAACCATAATATAAAATGATCTAATCGGGCCTGTGTTTGCGCTACCCTAGAAGTTTAATAGTGCATCTTACTCGCCATTTCATGCGCTTTGAGATGCCGCTTCGCCCAATACGCTGTCTGAAATATGAGCGACGTAAATGGAACAAATGTGATAGAATTTTGCTGAATTCTTATAAGAACCTTAATGTAAAATGATCTATTCGGGTCTCTGTTCACCCTACCCTAGAAGTTTATAGTGCATTTCACTCGTCATTTCATGCGCTTTGAAATGCCGGTTAGCCCAATACGCAATCTGAAATAGGAGCGACGTAAATTGAACAAATGTGATAGAATTTTGCTGTATTCTTAAATTTACCATAATATAAAATGATCTAATCGGGTCTCCGTTTGGCATACCCTAGAAGTTTAATAGTGCCTTTTACTCGACATTTCACGCGCTTTAAGTTGCCGCCTAGCCCAGTAGGCTATCTGAAATAGGAGCGACGTAAATTGAACTAATGTGATAGAATTACGCTGCATTCTTATATTAACCGTAATATAAAATGATCTAATCGGGTCTCCCTTTGCCTTACCCTAGAAGTTTAATAGTGCATTTCACTCGCCATTCATGCGCTTTGAGATGCCGCTTAGCCCATTACGCTATCTGAAATAGGAGCGACGTAAATTGAACAAATGTGATAGAATTTCCCTGAAATCTTATATTAACCTTAACGTAAAGTAATCAAATCGGGTCCGTGTTCGCCCTACCCTAGAAGTTTAATAGTGCATTTCACTTGTCATTTCATGCGGTTTGAGATGCCGCTTAGCCCAATGCGCTATCTGAAATAGGAGCGACGTAAATTGAACAAATGTGATAGAATTTTGCTGAAATCTTAAATTAACCGTAATATAAAATGATCTAATCTGGTCTCTGTTTGCCCTACCCTAGAAGATTAATAGTGCATTTTACTCGCCATTCCACGCGCTTTAAGATGCCGCCTAGCCCAGTACGCTATCTAAAAAAGGAGCGACGTAAATTGAACAAATGTGATAGAATTTTGCTGAATTCTTATATGAACCTTAATGTAAAATGATCTATTCGGGTCTCTGTTCACACCACCCTAGAAGTTTAATAGTGCATTTCACTCGTCATTTCATGCGCCTTGAGATGCCGCTTAGCCCAATACGCTATCTGAAATATGAGCGACGTAAATGGAACAAATGTGATAGAATTTTGCTGAATTCTTATATGAACCTTAATGTAAAATGATCTATTCGGGTCTCTGTTCACACCACCCTAGAAGTTTAATAGTGCATTCCACTCGTCATTTCATGCGCTTTGAGATGCCGCTTAGCCCAATACGCTATCTGAAATATGAGCGACGTAAATGGAACAAATGTGATAGAATTTTGCTGAATTCTTATATGAACCTTAATGTAAAATGATCTATTCGGGTCTCTGTTCACCCTACCCTAGAAGTTTAATAGTGCATTTCACTCGTCATTTCATGCGCTTTGAGATGCCGGTTAGTCCAATACGCAATCTGAAATAGGAGCGACGTAAATTGAACAAATGTGATAGAATTTCGCTGATTTCTTATATTAATCAAAATATAAAATGATCGAATCGGGTCTCTTATTGCCCTATTATAGAAGTTTAATAGTGCATTTGAGTCGCCATTCCAAGCGCTTTAAGATGCCAACCAGCCCAGTACGCTATCTGAAATAGGAGCGACGTAAATTGAACAAATGTGATAGAATTTTGCTGAATTCTTAAATTAACCATAATATAAAATGATCTAATCGGGTCTCTTATTGCCCTATAATAGAAGTTTAATAGTGCATTTTACTCTCCATTCCAAGCGCTTTAAGATGCGAACCAGCCCAGTACGCTATCTGAAATAGGAGCGACGTAAATTGAATAAATGTGATAGAATTTTGCTGAAATCTTAAATTAACCGTAATATAAAATGATCTAATCTGGTCTCTGTTTGCCCTACCCTAGAAGATTAATAGTGCATTTTACTCGCCATTCCACGCGCTTTAGGATGCATTTTACTCGCCATTCCACGCGCTTTAGGATGCCGCCTAGCCCAGTACGCTATCTGAAATAGGAGCGACGTAAATTGAACAAATGTGATAGAATTTTTCTGAATTCTTAAATTAACCATAATAGAAAATGATTTAATCGGGTCTCTCTTCGCCCTACCCTAGAAGTTTAATAGTGCATTTTACTCGCCATTCCACGCGCTTTAAGATGCCGCCTAGCCCAATACGCCATCTGAAATAGGAGCGACGTAAATTGAACAAATGTGATAGAATTTCACTTAATTCTTTTATTAACCATAATGTAAAATGATCTAATCGTGTCTCTGTTTGCCCTGCCCTAGAAGTTTCATAGTGCATTTTACTCGTCATTTTATGCACTTTGAGATGCCGCTTAGCCCAATACGCTATCTGAAATAGGAGCGATGTAAATTGAACAAATGTGATAGAATTTCACTGAATTCTTTTATTAACCTTAATGTAAAATGATCTAATCGGGTCTCTGTTTGCCCTACCCTAGAAGTTTAATAGTGCATTGTCCTCGCCATTTCTTGCGCTTTGAGATGCCGCTTAGCCCTATACGCTATCTGAAATATGTGCGACGTAAATTGAACAAATGTGATAGAATTTCGCTGAATTCTTATATTAACCAAATTATAAAATGATCTAATCGGGTCTCTGATTGCCCTTTCATAGAAGTTTAGCAGTGCATTTTGCTCACCTTCCACGCGGTTTAAGATGCCGCCTAGCCCAGTACGCTATCTGAAATAGGAGCGACGTAAATTGAACAAATGTGATAGAATTTCCCTGAAATCTTATATTACACAAAATATAAAATGATCTAATCGTGTCTCTGATTGCCCTATCATCGAATTTTAGTAGTGCATTTCTCTCGTCATTTCATGCGCTTTGAGATGCCGCTTAGCCCAATAAGCTATCTGAAATAGGAGCGACGTAAATTGAACAAATGTGATAGAATTTCGCTGAATTCCTATATTAACCAAAATATAAAATGATCTAATCGGGTCTCTGTTTGCCCTGCCCTAGAAGTATCATAGTGCATTTTACTCGTCATTTCATGCACTTTGAGATGCCGCTTAGCCCAATACGCAATCTGAAATAGGAGCGATGTAAATTGAACAAATGTGATAGAATTTCACTTAATTCCTTTGTTAACCATAATGTAAAATGATCTAATCGTGTCTCTGTTTGCCCTGCCCTAGAAGTTTCATAGTGCATTTTACTCGTCATTTTATGCACTTTGAGATGCCGCTTAGCCCAATACGCTATCTGAAATAGGAGCGATGTAAATTGAACAAATGTGATAGAATTTCACTGAATTCTGTTATTAACCTTAATGTAAAATGATCTAATCGGGTCTCTGTTTGCCCTACCCTAGAAGTTTAATAGTGCATTGTCCTCGCCATTTCTTGCGCTTTGAGATGCCGCTTAGCCCTATACGCTATCTGAAATATGTGCGACGTAAATTGAACAAATGTGATAGAATTTCGCTGAATTCTTATATTAACCTAATTATAAAATGATCTAATCGGGTCTCTGATTGCCCTTTCATAGAAGTTTAGTAGTGCATTTTGCTCACCTTCCACGCGGTTTAAGATGCCGCCTAGCCCAGTACGCTATCTGAAATAGGAGCGACGTAAATTGAACAAATGTGATAGAATTTCCCTGAAATCTTATATTACACAAAATATAAAATGATCTAATCGTGTCTCTGATTGCCCTATCATCGAATTTTAGTAGTGCATTTTACTCGTCATTTCATGCGCTTTGAGATGCCGCTTAGCCCAATTCGCAATCTGAAATAGCAGCGACGTAAATTGAACGAATGTGATAGAATTTCGCTGAATTCCTATATTAACCAAAATATAAAATGATCTGATCGTTTCTCTGATTTTCCTGTCATAGAAGTTTAACTGTACATTTTACTCGCCTTATCACGCGCTTTAAGATGCCGTCTAGCCCAGTACGCTATATGAAATAGTAGCGACGCAAATTGAACAAATGTGATAGAATTTTGCTGAATTCTTAAATTAACCATAATATAAAATGATCTAATCGGGTCTCTGTTTGCCCTACCCTAGAAGTTTAATAGTGCATTTTACTCGCCATTCCATGCGTTTTGAGATGCCGCTTAGCCCAATACGCTATCTGAAATAGAAGCGACGTAAATTGAACAAATGTGATAGAATTTCGCTGAATTCTTATATTAAACAAAATATAAAATGATCTAATCGTGTCTCTGATTGCCCTATCATCGAATTTTAGTAGTGCATTTTACTGGCCATTCCACGTGCTTTAAGATGTCGCCTAGCCCAGTACGCTATCTGAAATAGGAGCGACGTAAATTGAAGAAATGAGATAGAATTTTGCTGAATTCTTAAATTAACCATAATATAAAATGATCTGACCGGCTCTCTGATTGCCCTATCATAGTAGTTTGATAGTGCATTTTACTCGCCATTCCACGCGCTTTAAGACGCCGCTTAGCCCAATACGCTATCTGAAATAGGTGCGACGTAAATTGAACAAATGTGATAGAATTTCCCTGAATTCTTATATTAACCTTAATGTAAAATGATCTATTCGGGGCTCTGTACGGCCTACCCTAGAAGTTTTATAGTGCATTTCACTCGTCATTTCATGCGCTTTGAGATGCCGTTTAGCCCAATATTTTATCTGAATTAGGAGCGACATAAATTGAACAAATGAGATAGAATTACGCTGAATTCTTATATTAACCGTAATATAAAATGAGCTAATCGGGTCTCTGTTTGCCTTATCCTAGAAGTTGAATAGTGCATTTTACTCGCCATTTCATGCGCTTTAAGATGCCACCTTGCCCATTACGCTATCTGAAATAGGCGCGACGTAAATTGAACAAATGTGATAAAATTATGCTGAATTCTTATATTAACAATAATATAAAAGAATCTAATCGGGTCACTGATTGCCCTATCAAAGAAGTTTAGTAGTGCATTTTACTCGTCATTCCACGCGCTTTTAGATGCCGCCTAGCCCAATACGCTATCTGAAATAGGAGCGACGTATATTGAACAAATGTGACAGAATTACGCTGCATCCTTATATGAATCATAATATAAGATGATCTAATCGGGTCTCTGATTGCCCTAGCATAGAAGTTTAATAGTGCATTTCACTCGTCATTTCATGCGCTTTAAGGTGCCGCCTAGCCCAATACGCTGCCCGAAATTGGAGCTACGTAAAGTGTACAAATGTGATAGAATTTCGCGGAATTCTTATATTAACCATAATATAAAATAATCTAATCGGGTCTCTGATTGCTCTATCATAGAAGTTTAATAGTGAATTTTGCTCGGCATTTCAGGCGCTTTAAGGTGCCGCCTAGGCCACGACGCTATCTGAAATTGGAGCGACATAAATTGGACAAATGTGATAGAATTACGCAGAATACTTATATTAACCATAATATAGAATGATCTAATCGGGTCTTTGATTGCCCTATCATAGAAGGTTGGTAGTGCATTTTACTCGTCATTCTACGCGCTTTAAGATGCGGCCTAGCCCAATACGCTATCTGAAGTTGGAGCGACGTATATTGAACAAATGTATTAGAATTTAGCTGAATTCTTATATAAACCATAATATAAAATGATCTAATCGTGTCTCTGATTGACCTATCATAGAAGGTAAGTAGTGCATTTTACTCGTCATTCCACGCGCTTTAAGATTCCGTCTAGCACATTACGCTATCTGAAATAGGGGCGACGTAAATTGAACAAATGTGATAAAATTATGCCGAATTCATATATTAACAATAATATAAAATGATCTAACGCGGTCTCTGATTACCCTATCATAGAAGTTTAATAGTGCATTTTACTCGTCATTTCATGCGCTTTGAGATGCCGCTTAGCCCAATACGCTGTCTGAAGTAGGAGCGACGTAAATTGAACATATGTGATAAAATTTCGCTGAATTCTTATATTAACCATAATATAAGATGACCTAATCGGGTCTCTGTTAGCCCTATCCCAGAAGTTTGGTAGTTCATTTTACTCGACACTTCATGCGCTTTAAGATGCCGCCTAGCCCAATACGCTATCTGAAATTGGAGCTACGTCAATTGAACAAATGTGATAGAATTTCGCAGAATTCTTAAATTAACCATAATATAAAATGATCTAATCGGGTCTCTGTTTACCCTACCCTAGAAGTTTAACAGTGCATGTTATTAGACATTTCATGCGCTTTAAGATTCCACCTAGCCCAATACGCTATCTGAAATAGGGGCGACGTAAATTGAACAAATGTGATAGATTTACGCTAAATTCTAATATTAATCATAATATAAGATAACCTAATCGGGTCTCTGATTGCCCTATCCTAGAAGCTTAGTACTGCATTTTACTTGACACTTCATGCGCTTTAAGATGACGCTTAGCCCAATATGCTATCTGAAGCAGGGGCGACGTAAATTGAACAAATGTGATAGAATTACACAGAATTCTTATATTAACCATAATATAAAATGATCTCATCGGGTCTCTGATTGCCCTATCCTAGAAGTTTAGTAGTGCATTTCACTCGTCATTTCATGCGCTTTAAGGTGCCGCCTAGCCCAATACGCTATCCGAAATTGGAGCTACGTAAATTGAACAAATGTGATAGAATTTCGCTGAATTCTTATATTAACCATAATATAAGATGACCTAATCGGGTCTCTGATTGCCCTATCCGAGAAGTTTAGTAGTGCATTTTACTCCACATTTCATGCCTTTTAAGATGCCGCCTAGTCCAATACGCTATCTGAAATTGAAGCTACGTAAGTTGAACAAACGTGATAGAATTACGCAGAATTCTTATATTAACCATAATATAATACGATCTATTCGGATCTCTGATTGCCCTATCATAGAAGTTAAATAGTGCATTTTACTCGTCATTTCGTGCGCTTCAAGGTGCCGCCTAGCCCAATACGCTATCTGAAATAGGTGCGACGTCAACTGAACAAATGTGATAGAATTACGCAGAATTCTTATATAAACCATAATATAATACGATCTATTCGGGTCTCCGATTGCCATATGATAGATGTTTAATAGTGCATTTTACTCGTCATCTCATGCGCTTTAAGATGCCACATAGCCCAATACGCTATCTGGAATAGGGGCGACGTATACAGAACAAATGTGATAGAATAACGCAGAATTCTTATATTAACCATAATATAATACGATCTATTCGGGTCTCTGATTGCCATATGATAGATGTTTAATAGTGCATTTTACTCGACATTTCATGCGCTTTATGTTGCCGCCTAGCCCAATATGCTATCTGAAATAGGAGCTACGTAAATTGAACAAATGTGATAGAATACCGCTGAATTCTTATATTAACCATAATATAAGATGACCTAATCGGGTCTCTGATTGCCCTATCCGAGAAGTTTAGTAGTGCATTTTACTCCACATTTCATGCGCTTTAAGGTGCCGCCTAGCCCAATACGCTATCTGAAATTGGAGCTACGTAAATTGCACAAGTGTGATACAGTTTCGCTGAATTCTTAAATTAACCATAATATAAAATGATCTGATCGGGTCTCTGATTACCCTATCATAGAAGCTTAATAGTGCATTTTACTCGTCATTTCATGCGCTTTAAGGTACCCCTTAGCCCGATACGCTATCTGAAATAGGAGCGACGTAAATTGAACAAATGTGATAGAATTACGCAGAATTCTTATATTAACCATAATATAGAATGATCTAATCGGGTCTCTGATTGCCCTATCATAGAAGTTTTATAGTGCATTTTACTCGCCATTCCATGCGCTTTAAGATGCCGCCTATCCCAAGACGCTATGTGAAATAGGAGCCACGTAAATTGAACAAATGTGATAGAATTACGTTGAATTCTTATATTAATCATAATATAAGATGACCTAATCGGGTCTCTGATTGCCCTATCCTAGAAGTTTAGTAGTGCATTTTACTCGACATTTCATGCGCTTTAAGATGCCGCGTAACACACTACGCTATCTGAAATAGGAGCGACGTAAATTGAACAAATGTGATCGAATTACGCAGAATTCTTATATTAGCCATAATATAAAATGACCTAACCGGGTCTCTGATTGCGCTATCATAGAAGCTTAATAGTGCATTTTGCTCGACATTTCAGGCGCTTTAAGATGCCACATAGCCGAATACGCTATCTGGAATAGGGGCGACGTAAACTGAACAAATGTGATAGAATAACGCAGAATTCTTATATTAACCATAATATAATACGATCTATTCGGGTATCTAATTGCCATATGATAGAAGTTTAATAGTGCATTTTACTCGACATTTCATGCTCTTTAAGTTGCCGCCTAGCGCAATATGCTATCTGAAATAGGAGCGACGTAAATTGAACGAATGTGATAGAATACCGCTGAATTCTTATATTAACCATAATATAAAATGATCTAACCGGGTCTCTGATTGCTCTATCATAGAAGTTTAATAGCGGATTTTACTTGTCATTTCATGCGCTTTAAGGTGCCGCCTAGCCCAATAGCTATCTGAAATTGGAGCTACGTAAATTGAACAAGTGTGATACAGTTTCGCTGAATACTTAAATTAACCATAATATAAAATGATCTGATCGGGTCTCTGATTACCCTATCATAGAAGCTTAATAGTGCATTTTACTCGACATTTCATGCGCTTTAAGGTGCCGCTTAGCCCAATACGCTATCTGAAATAGGAGCGACGTAAATTGAACAAATGTGAGAGAATTACGCAGAATTCTTATATTAACCATAATATAGAATGATCTAATCGGGTCTCTGATTGTCCTATCATAGAAGTTGAATCGTTCATTTTACTCGTCAGTCCATGCGCTTTAATATGTCGCCTATCGCAATACGCTATCTGAAATAGGAGCGACGTAAATTGAACAAATGTGAGAGAATTACGCAGAATTCTTATATTAACCATAATATAAAATGATGTAATCGGGTCTCTGATTGCCCTGTCCGAGAAGTTTAGTAGTGCATTTTACTCGACATTTCATGCGCTATAAGATGCCGCCTAGTCCAATACGCTATCTGAAATTGTAGCTACTTAATTGAACAAACGTGATAGAATTACGCAGAATTCTTATATTAACCATAATATAATACGATCTATTCGGGACTCCGGTTGGCCTATCATAGAAGTTTAGTGGTGCATTTTACTCGACATTTGATGCCCTTTATGATGCCGCTTAGCCGAATACGCTATCTGAAATAGGAGCGACGTAAATTGAACATATGTGATAGAATTTCGCTGAATTCTTATATTAACCATAATATAAAATGATCTAATTGGGTCACTGATGGCCGTATCCGAGAAGGATAGTAGTTCATTTTATTCGCCACTTCATGTGCCTTAAGATGCCGCCTAGCTCAATACGATATCTGGTGTAGGAGCAACGTGAATTGGACAAATGTGATAGAGTTACGACGAATTCTTATATCAACCATAATATAAGATAATCTAATCGGGTCTCTGATTGCCCTATCCTAGAAGTTTAGTAGTGCATTTTACTCGACATTTCATACGCGTTAAGGTGCCGCTTAGCCCAATACGTTATCTGAAATAGGAGCGACGTAAATAAAACAGATGTGATAGAATTTCGCTGAATTCTTATATTAACCATAATATAACATGATCTATTCACGTCTCTGATTGCCCTCTCATAGAAGGTTAGTAGTGCATTTTACTCGTCATTCCATGCGCTTTAAGATTCCACCTAGGCCAATATACGATCTGAAATAGGAGCTACGTAAATTGAACAAATATGATAGAATTACGCAGAATTCTTATATTAACCATAACTTAAAATGATCTAATATTGTCTCTGTTGGCCTACCCTAGAATTTTAATAGTGCACTGTACTCGACATTTCATGCGCTTTATGGTGCAACCTAGTCCAATACGCTATCTGAAGTAGGAGCGACGTAAATTGAACAAATGTGATAGAATTTTGCTGAATTCTTATATCAACCATAATGTAAAATGATTCAATCGGGTCTCTGTTCGCCCTAAGCTAGTAGTTGAATAGTGCATTCCACTCGTTATTTCATGCGCTTTGAGATGCCGCTTAGCTCAATACGCTATCTGAAATAGGAGCGACGTAAATTGAACAAATGTGATAGAATTTCGCTGAATTCTTATATTAACCATAATGTAACATGATCTAAGCGGGTCTCTGTTCGCTCTACCCTAGAAGTTTAATAGTGCATTTTACTCGCCATTTCATGCGCTTTGAGATGCCGCTTAGCCCAGTACGCTATCTGAAATAGGTGCGACGTAAATTGAACATATGTGATAGAATTTCGCTGAATTCTTATATTAACCAAAATATAAAATGATCTAATCGGTTCTCTGATTGCCCTATAATAGAAGTTTGATAGTGCATTTTACTCGCCATTCCACGCGCTTTGAGATGCCGCTTAGCCCAATACGCTATCTCAAATAGGAGCGACGGAAATTGAAGGAATGTGATAGAATCTCGCTGAATCCTTATATTAACCAAAATAGAAAATGATCTAATCGGGTCTCTGATTGCCATACCCTAGAAGTTTAATAGTGCATTTTACTCGCCATTTCATGCGCTTTGAGATGACGCTTAGCCCAACACGCTATCTGAAATAGGAGCGACGTAAATTGAAAAAATGTGATAGAATTTCGCCGAATTCTTATGTTAACCAAAATATAAAATGATCTAATCGGTTCTCTGATTGCCCTATCATAGAAGTTTAAT
The DNA here is from genome assembly GCA_916610135.2 of Macropis europaea. Classification (NCBI taxonomy): domain Eukaryota; kingdom Metazoa; phylum Arthropoda; class Insecta; order Hymenoptera; family Melittidae; genus Macropis; species Macropis europaea. The sequence continues at coordinate 182,234 of CAKAJE020000469.1, read as the reverse complement.
AGTGCATTTTACTCGCCATACCACGCGCTTTAAGATGCCGCGTAGCCCAGTACGCTATCTGAAATAGGAGCGTCGTGAATTGAACAAACGTGATAGAATTTTGCTGAATTCTTTAATTAACCATAATATCAAATGATCTAATCGGGTCTCTGATTGCCCTACCCTAGAGGTTTAATAGTGCATTTTACACGCCATCTCATGCGATTTGAGATGCCGCTTAGCCCAATACGCTATCTGAAATAGGAGCGACGTAAATTGAACAAATCTGATTGAGTTACGCTGAATTCTTATATTAACCGTAATGTAAAATGATCTAATCGGGTCCCTGTTCGCCCTAGCCTAGAAGTTTAATAGTGCATTTCATTCGTCAGTTAATGCGCTTTGAGATGCCGCTTAGCCCAATACGCTATCTGAAATAGGAGCGACGTAAATTGAAAAAATGTGATAGAATTTCGCTGAATTCTTATATCAACCATAATGTAAAATGATCTAATCGGGTCTCTGTTCGCCCTAAGCTAGTAGTTGAATAGTGCATTCCACTCGCCATTTCATGCGCTTTGAGATGCCGCTTAGCTCAATACGCTATCTGAAATAGGAGCGACGTAAATTGAACAAATGTGATAGAATTTCGCTGAAATCTTATATTAACCATAATGTAAAATAATCTAATCGGGTCTCTGTTCGCCCTAACCTAGAAGTTTAACCGTACATTCCACTCATAATTTCATGCGCTTCGAGATGCAGCCTACCCCAGTACGCTATCTGGAATAGGAGCGACGTAAATTGAACAAACGTGATAGAATTTTGCTGAATTCTTAAATTAACCATAATATAAAATGATCTAATCGGGTCTCTGTTCGCCCTACCCTATAAGTTTAATAGTGCATTCCACTCGTCATTTCATGCACTTTGAGTTGCCGCTTAGCCCAATACGCTATCTGAAATAGGAGCGACGGAAATAGAACAAATGTGATAGAATTTCGCTGAATTCTTATATTAACCAAACTTTAAAATGATCTAATCGGTTCTCTGATTGCCCTATCATAGAAGTTTAATAGTGCATTTTAGTCGCCATTCCACGCGCTTTAAGATGCCGCTGAGCCCAATACGCTATCTGAAATAGGAGCGACGCAAATTGAACAAATGTGATAGGATAACGCTGAATTCTTATATTAACCATAATATAAAATGATCTAATCGGGACTCTGATTGCTGTATCATAGAAGTTTAATAGTCCATTTTGCTCGGCATTTCATGCGCTTAAAGGTGCCGCTTATCCCGATACGCTATCTGAAGTTGGAGCGACGTAAATTGAACAAATGTGATAGAATTACGCTGAATTCTTATATTAACCATAATATGGAATGATCTAATCGGGTCTTTGATTGCCACATCATAGAAGGTTAGTAGTGCATTTTACTCGCCATTCTACGCGCTTTAAGATGCCGCCTAGCCCAGTACGGTATCTGAAATAGGAGCGACGTAAATTGAACAAATGTGATAGAATTTCGCTGAATTCTTAAATGAACCATAATATAAAATGATCTAATCAGGTCTCTGTTTGCCCTACCCTAGAAGTTCTATAGTGCATTTTACTCGACATTTCAGTCGCTTTAAGATGCCGCCTAGCCCAATACGCTATCTGCAATTGGAGCTACGCAAATTGAACAAACGTGATTGAATTTCGCTGTATTCTTAAATTAACCATAATATAAAATGATCTGATCGGGTCTCTGATTGCCCTATCCGAGAAGTTTAGTAGTGCATTTTACTCGACATTTCATGCGCTTTAAGATGCCGCCTAGTCCAATGTGCTATCTGAAATTGGAGCTACGTAAATTGAACAAACGTGATAGAATTACGCTGAATTCTTATAATAACCATAATATAAGGTGATCTAATCGGGTCTCTGTTCGCCCTACCCTAGATGTTTAATAGTGCATTTCACTCGGCATTTCATGCGCTTTGAGATGCCGCCTAGCACAAAACGCTATCTGAAATAGGAGCGACGTAAATTGAACAAATGTGACAGAATTACGCAGAATTCTTATATTAACCATAATATAAAATGATCTAATCGGGTCTCTGATTGCCCTATCATAGAAGTTTAATAGTGCATTTTACTCGTCATTTCATGCGCTTTGAGATGCCGCTTAGCACAATACGCTATCTGAAATAGCAGCGACGTAAATTGAACAAATGTGATAGAATTTTGCTGAATTCTTATATAAACCATAATATAAAATGATCCAATCGGGTCTCTGATTAACCTATCATAGGAGGTTAGTGGTGCATTTCACTCGTCATTCCATGCGCTTTAAGATGCCGCCGAGCCCAATACGCTATCTGAAATAGGAGAAAAGCAAATTGAACAAATGGGATAGAATTTCGCTGCATGCTTATATTAATCATAATATACAATGATCTAATGGTGTCTCTGATTGCCGTATCGTAGAAGTTTAATAGTGCATTTTACTGGTAATTTTATGCGCTTTAAGGTGCCGCCTAGCCCAATACGCTATCTGTAATAGGAGCGACGTAAATTGAGCAAATGTGATGGATTTACGCATAATTCTTATATTAACCATAATATAAAATGATCTAATCGGGTCTCTGATTGCCCTATCATAGAAGTTTAATAGTGCATTTTACTCGTCATTTCATGCGCTTTAAGGTGCCCCTTAGCCCGACACGCTATCTGAAATAGGAGCGTCGTAAATTGAACAAATGTGATTGAATTACGCAGCATTCTTATATTAACCATAATATAGAATGATCTAATCGGGTCTCTGATTGCCCTATCATAGAAGTTTTATAGTGCATTTTACTCGCCATTCCATGCGCTTTAAGATGCCGCCTATCCCAAGACGCTATCTGAAATAGGAGCCACGTAAATTGAACAAATGTGATAGAATTACGCTGAATTCTTATATTAATCATAATATAAGATGACCTAACCGGGTCTCTGATTGCTCTATCATAGAAGTTTAATAGTGGATTTTACTCGTCATTTCATGCGCTTTAAGGTGCCGCCTAGCCCAATAGCTATCTGAAATAGGAGCGACGTAAATTGTACAAATGTGAGAGAATTACGCAGAATTCTTATATTAACCATAATATAGAATGATCTAATCGGGACTCTGATTGTCCTATCATAGAAGTTTAATAGTTCATTTTACTCGTCAGTCCATGCGCTTTAATATGTCGCCTATCGCAATACACTATCTGAAATAGGAGCGACGTAAATTGAACAAATGTGAGAGAATTACGCAGAATTCTTATATTAACCATAATATAAAATGATCTAATCGGGTCTCTGATTGCCCTGTCCGAGAAGTTTAGTAGTGCATTTTACTCGACATTTCATGCGCTTTAAGGTGCCGCCTAGTCCAATACGCAATCTGAAATTGGAGCTTCGTAAATTGAACTAACGTGATCGAATTACGCAGAATTCTTATATTAGCCATAATATAAAATGACCTAACCGGGTCTCTGATTGCTCTATCATAGAAGTTTAATAGTGCATTTTACTCGACATTTCATGCGCTTTAAGTTGCCGCCTAGCCCAATACGCTATCTAAAATAGGAGCGACGTAAATTGAACAAATGTGATAATATTTCGCTGAATTCTTATATTAACCATAATATAAGATGACCTAATCAGGTCTCTGTTAGCCCTATCCGAGAAGTTGGTAGTGCATTTTACTCGACATTTCATGCGCTTTAAGATGCCGCCTAGCCCAATACGCTATCTGAAACTGGATCTACGTAAATTGAACAAATGTGATAGAATTACGCAGAATTCTTATATTAACCATAATGTAATACGATCTCTTCGGGTCTCTGATTGCCCTATCATAGAAGTTTAATAGTGCATGTTACTCGTCATTTCATGCGCTTTAAGGTGCCGCCTAGCCCAATACGCTACCTGAAATAGGAGCAACATAAATTGAACAAGTGTGATAAAATTACGTTGAATTCTTATATTAACAATAATATAAAATGATCTTATCGGGATTCTGATTGCCCTATCCTAGAAGTTTAGTAGTGCATTTTACTCGATATTCCATGGGCTTTAAGGTGCCGCCTAGCCCAATACGCTATCTGGAATAGGAGCGACGTAAATTGAACGAATGTGATAGAATTACGCTGAATTCTTATATTAATCATAATATAAGATGACCTAATCGGGTCTCTGATTGCCTTAACCTAGAAGTTTAATAGTGCATTTTACTCGTCATTTCATGCGCTTTAAGGCGCCGCCAAGCCCAATACGCTATCTGAAATTGGAGCTACGTAAATTGAACAAGTGTGATACAGTTTCGCTGAAATCTTAAGTTAAGCATAATATAAAATGATCTAATCGGGTCTCTGATTACCCTATCATAGAAGCTTAATAGTGCATTTTACTCGTCATTTCATGCGCTTTAAGGTGCCGCCTATCCCAATACGCTATCTGAAATAGGGGCGACGTAAACAGAACAAATGTGATAGAATTACGCAGAATTCTTATATTAACCATAATATAAGATGACCTAATCGGGTCTCTGATTGCCCTATCCGAGAAGTTTAGTAGTGCATTTTACTCGACATTTCATGCGCTTTAAGATGCCGCCTAGTCCAATACGCTATCTGAAATTGGAGCTACGTAAATTGAACAAACGTGATAGAATTACGCAGAATTCTTATATTAACCATAATATAATACGACCTACTCGGATCTCTGATTGCCCTATCATAGAAGTTAAATAGTGCATTTTACTCGTCATTTCATGCGCTTCAAGGTGCCGCCTAGCCCAATACGCTATCTGAAATAGGAGCGACATAAATTGAACAAATGTGATTGAATTACGCTGAATTCTTATATTAACCATAATATAAAATGATCTAATTGGGTCACTGATGGCCGTATCCGAGAAGGATAGTAGTTCATTTTATTCGCCACTTCATGTGCCGTAAGATGCCGCCTAGCTCAATACGATATCTGGTGTAGGAGCGACGTGAATTGGACAAATGTGATAGAGTTACGACGTATTCTTATATCAACCATAATATAAGATAATCTAATCGGGTCTCTGATTGCCCTATCCTAGAAGTTTAGTAGTGCATTTTACTCGACATTTCATGCGCGGTAAGGTGCCGCTCAGCCCAATACGCAATCTGAAATTGGAGCTACGTAAATTGAACAAATGTGATAGAGCTTCGCTGAATTCTTAAATTAACCATAATATAAGTTGATCTAATTGGGTCTCTGATTGTCGCATCCTAGAAGTTTAGTAGTGCATTTTACTCGACATTTCATGCGCTTTAAGATGCCACCAAGCCCAATACGCTATCTGAAATAGGGGCGACGTAAATTGATCAAATATGATAAAATCACGCTGAATTCTTATATTAACATTAATATAAAATGATCTAAGCGGGTCTCTGATTGCCGTACCCTAGAAGTTTAATAGTGCATTTTACTCGTCATTTCATGCGCTTTAAGGTGCCGCCTAGCCCAATACGCTATCTGATATTGCAGCTACGTAAATTGAACAAGTGTGATAGAGCTTCGCTGAATTCTTAAATTAACCATAATATAAAATGATCTAATCGGGTCACTGATTGCCCTATCATAGAAGTTTAATAGTGTATTTTACTCGTCGTTTCATGCGCTTTAAGGAGCCGCCTAGCCCAATACGCTATCTGAAATAGGAGCGACGTAAATTGAACGAATGTGATAGAATTTCGCTGAATTCTTATATTAACCATAACGTAAAATGATCTAATCGGGTCTCTGTGCGCCCTACCCTAGAAGTTTTATAGTGCATTCCACTTGTCATTTCATGCGCTTTGATAAGCCACCTAGCCCAGTACGCGATCTGAAATAGGAGCAACGTAGATTGAACAAACGTTATAGAATTTTGCTGAATTCTTAAATTAACCAAAATATAAAATGATCTAATCGGGGCTGTGATTGCCCTACCCTAGAAGTTTAATAGTGCATTTTACTCGCCATTTCATACGCATCGAGATGCCGCTTAGCACAATACGCTGTCTGAAATAGGAGCGACGTAAATTGAATAAATGTGATAGAATTTTGCTGAGTTCTTAAATTAACCATAATATAAAATGATCTAATAGCGTCTCTGTTTGCCCTAACCTAGAAGTTTAACGGTGCATTCCACTCGAGATTTCATGCGCATTGAGAGGCCGCTTAGCCCAATGCGCTATCTGAAATAGGAGCGACGTAAATTGAACAAATGTGATAGAATTTCGCTGAATTCTTACATTAACCATAACGTAAAATGATCTAATCGGGTCTCTGTGCGCCCTACCCTAGAAGTTTTATAGTGCATTCCACTTGTCATTTCATGCGCTTTGATAAGCCACCTAGCCCAGTACGCTATCTGAAATAGGGGCGACGTAAACAGAACACATGTGATAGACTTACGCAAAATTCTTATATTAACCATAATATAATACGATCTATTCGGGTCTCTGATTGCCATATGGTTGATGTTTAATAGTGCATTTTACTCGTCATTTCATGCGCTTTAAGGTGCCGCTTAGCCCAATACGCTATCTGAAATAGGAGCGACGTAAATTGTACAAATGTGAGAGAATTACGCAGAATTCTTATATTAACCATAATATAGAATGATCTAATCGGGACTCTGATTGTCCTATCATAGAAGTTTAATAGTTCATTTTACTCGTCAGTCCATGCGCTTTAAGATGCCACCTAGACCAATATACGATCTGAAATAGGAGCTACGTAAATTGAACAAATATGATAGAATTACGCAGAATTCTTATATTAACCATAATATAATATGATCTATTCGGGTCTCTGATTGCCCTATCATAGAAGTTTAATAGTGCATTTTACTCGACATTTCATGCGTTTTAAGGTCCCGCCTAGCTCCATACGCTATCTGAAATAGGAGCCACATAAATTGAACAAAGGTGATAGAATTACGCAGAATTATTATATTAACTATAATATAAGACGATCTATTCGGGTCTCTGATTGCCCTATCACAGAAGTTTAATAGTGCATGTTACTCGTCATTTCATGCGCTTTAAGGAGCCGCTTGGCCCAATAAGCCAGCTGAAATAGGATCGACATAAATTGAACGAATGTGATAAAATTACGTTGCATTCTTATATTAACAATAATATAAAATGATCTAATCGGGTTGCTGATTGCCCTATCATAGAAGTTTAATAGTGCATTTTACTCGACATTTCATGCGCTTTAAGATGCCACATAGCCCAATACGCTATCTGGAATAGGGGCGATGTAAACTGAACAAATGTGATAGAATAACGCAGAATTCTTATATTAACCATAATATAATACGATCTATTCGGGTCTCTGATTGCCATATGATAGATGATTAATAGTGAATTTTACTCGACATTTCATGCGCTTTAAGTTGCCGCCTAGCCCAATATGCTATCTGAAATAGGAGCGACGTAAATTGAACAAATGTGATAGAATACCGCTGAATTCTTATATTAACCATAATATAAAATGACCTAATCGGGTCTCTGATTGCCTTAACCTAGAAGTTTAATAGTGCATTTTACTCGTCATTTCATGCGCTTTAAGGCGCCGCCAAGCCCAATACGCTATCTGAAATTGGAGCTACGTAAATTGAACAAGTGTGATACAGTTTCGCTGAAATCTTAAGTTAAGCATAATATAAAATGATCTAATCGGGTCTCTGATTACCCTATCATAGAAGCTTAATAGTGCATTTTACTCGTCATTTCATGCGCTTTAAGGTGCCGCCTATCCCAATACGCTATCTGAAATAGGGGCGACGTAAACAGAACAAATGTGATAGAATTACGCAGAATTCTTATATTAACCATAATATAAGATGACCTAATCGGGTCTCTGATTGCCCTATCCGAGAAGTTTAGTAGTGCATTTTACTCGACATTTCATGCGCTTTAAGATGCCGCCTAGTCCAATACGCTATCTGAAATTGGAGCTACGTAAATTGAACAAACGTGATAGAATTACGCAGAATTCTTATATTAACCATAATATAATACGATCTATTCGGATCTCTGATTGCCCTATCATAGAAGTTAAATAGTGCATTTTACTCGTCATTTCATGCGCTTCAAGGTGCCGCCTAGCCCAATACGCTATCTGAAATAGGAGCGACATAAATTGAACAAATGTGATTGAATTACGCTGAATTCTTATATTAACCATAATATAAAATGATCTAATTGGGTCACTGATGGCCGTATCCGAGAAGGATAGTAGTTCATTTTATTCGCCATTTCATGTGCCTTAAGATGCCGCCTAGCTCAATACGATATCTGGTGTAGGAGCGACGTGAATTGGACAAATGTGATAGAGTTACGACGTATTCTTATATCAACCATAATATAAGATAATCTAATCGGGTCTCTGATTGCCCTATCCTAGAAGTTTAGTAGTGCATTTTACTCGACATTTCATGCGCGTTAAGGTGCCGCTTAGCCCAATACGCAATCTGAAATTGGAGCTACGTAAATTGAACAAATGTGATAGAGCTTCGCTGAATTCTTAAATTAACCATAATATAAGTTGATCTAATTGGGTCTCTGATTGTCGCATCCTAGAAGTTTAGTAGTGCATTTTACTCGACATTTCATGCGCTTTAAGATGCCACCAAGCCCAATACGCTATCTGAAATAGGGGCGACGTAAATTGATCAAATATGATAAAATCACGCTGAATTCTTATATTAACATTAATATAAAATGATCTAAGCGGGTCTCTGATTGCCGTACCCTAGAAGTTTAATAGTGCATTTTACTCGTCATTTCATGCGCTTTAAGGTGCCGCCTAGCCCAATACGCTATCTGATATTGCAGCTACGTAAATTGAACAAGTGTGATAGAGCTTCGCTGAATTCTTAAATTAACCATAATATAAAATGATCTAATCGGGTCACTGATTGCCCTATCATAGAAGTTTAATAGTGTATTTTACTCGTCGTTTCATGCGCTTTAAGGAGCCGCCTAGCCCAATACGCTATCTGAAATAGGAGCGACGTAAATTGAACGAATGTGATAGAATTTCGCTGAATTCTTATATTAACCATAACGTAAAATGATCTAATCGGGTCTCTGTGCGCCCTACCCTAGAAGTTTTATAGTGCATTCCACTTGTCATTTCATGCGCTTTGATAAGCCACCTAGCCCAGTACGCGATCTGAAATAGGAGCAACGTAGATTGAACAAACGTTATAGAATTTTGCTGAATTCTTAAATTAACCAAAATATAAAATGATCTAATCGGGGCTGTGATTGCCCTACCCTAGAAGTTTAATAGTGCATTTTACTCGCCATTTCATACGCATCGAGATGCCGCTTAGCACAATACGCTGTCTGAAATAGGAGCGACGTAAATTGAACAAATGTGATAGAATTTTGCTGAGTTCTTAAATTAACCATAATATAAAATGATCTAATAGCGTCTCTGTTTGCCCTACCGTAGAAGTTTAGTAGTGCACTTTACCCGCCATTTCATGCGCTTTGCGATGCCGCTTACCCTAATACGCTATCTGAAATAGGAGCGACGTCAATTGAACAAAAGTGATAGAATTTCGCTGAATTCTTATATTAACCAAAATATAAAATGATCTAATCGGTTCTCTGATTGCCCTATCATAGAAGTTCAATGGTGCATTGTACTCGCCATTGCACGCGCTTTAAGATGCCTCCTAGCCCAGTACGTTATCTGCAATAGGAGCGACGTAAATTGAACAAACGTGATAGAATTTTGCTGAATTCTTACATTAACCATAATGTAAAATGATCTAATCGGGTCTCTGTGCGCCCTAACCTAGAAGTTTAACGGTGCATTCCACTCGAGATTTCATGCGCATTGAGATGCCGCTTAGCCCAATGCGCTATCTGAAATAGGAGCGACGTAAATTGAACAAATGTGATAGAATTTCGCTGAATTCTTACATTAACCATAACGTAAAATGATCTAATCGGGTCTCTGTGCGCCCTACCCTAGAAGTTTTATAGTGCATTCCACTTGTCATTTCATGCGCTTTGATAAGCCACCTAGCCCAGTACGCTATCTGAAATAGGGGCGACGTAAACAGAACACATGTGATAGACTTACGCAAAATTCTTATATTAACCATAATATAATACGATCTATTCGGGTCTCTGATTGCCATATGGTTGATGTTTAATAGTGCATTTTACTCGTCATTTCATGCGCTTTAAGGTGCCGCTTAGCCCAATACGCTATCTGAAATAGGAGCGACGTAAATTGTACAAATGTGAGAGAATTACGCAGAATTCTTATATTAACCATAATATAGAATGATCTAATCGGGACTCTGATTGTCCTATCATAGAAGTTTAATAGTTCATTTTACTCGTCAGTCCATGCGCTTTAAGATGCCACCTAGACCAATATACGATCTGAAATAGGAGCTACGTAAATTGAACATATATGATAGAATTACGCAGAATTCTTATATTAACCATAATATAATATGATCTATTCGGGTCTCTGATTGCCCTATCATAGAAGTTTAATAGTGCATTTTACTCGTCATTTCATGCGCTTTAAGGTCCCGCCTAGCTCCATACGCTATCTGAAATAGGAGCCACATAAATTGAACAAAGGTGATAGAATTACGCAGAATTATTATATTAACTATAATATAATACGATCTATTCGGGTCTCTGATTGCCCTATCACAGAAGTTTAATAGTGCATGTTACTCGTCATTTCATGCGCTTTAAGGAGCCGCTTGGCCCAATAAGCCAGCTGAAATAGGATCGACATAAATTGAACGAATGTGATAAAATTACGTTGCATTCTTATATTAACAATAATATAAAATGATCTAATCGGGTTGCTGATTGCCCTATCATAGAAGTTTAATAGTGCATTTTACTCGACATTTCATGCGCTTTAAGATGCCACATAGCCCAATACGCTATCTGGAATAGGGGCGATGTAAACTGAACAAATGTGATAGAATAACGCAGAATTCTTATATTAACCATAATATAATACGATCTATTCGGGTCTCTGATTGCCATATGATAGATGATTAATAGTGAATTTTACTCGACATTTCATGCGCTTTAAGTTGCCGCCTAGCCCAATATGCTATCTGAAATAGGAGCGACGTAAATTGAACAAATGTGATAGAATACCGCTGAATTCTTATATTAACCATAATATAAAATGATCTAATCGGGTCTCCGATTGCTCTATCATAGAAGTTTAATAGTGGATGTTACTCGTCATTTCATGCGCTTTAAGGTGCCGCCTAGCCCAATACGCTATCTGAAATTGGAGCTACGTAAATTGAACAAGTGTGATACAGTTTCGCTGAATTCTTAAATTAACCATAATATAAAATGATCTGATCGGGTCTCTGATTACCCTATCATAGAAGCTTAATAGTGCATTTTACTCGTCATTTCATGCGCTTTAAGGTGCCGCTTAGCCCAATACGCTACCTGAAATAGGAGCGACGTAAATTGAACAAATGTGAGAGAATTCCGCAGAATTCTTATATTAACCATAATATAGAATGATCTAATCGGGTCTCTGATTGTCATATCATAGAAGTTTAATAGTTCATTTTACTCGTCAGTCCATGCGCTTTAATATGTCGCCTATCGCAAAACGCTATCTGAAATAGGAGCGACGTAAATTGAACAAATGTGAGAGAATTACGCAGAATTCTTATATTAACCATAATATAAAATGATCTAATCGGGTCTCTGATTGCCCTGTCCGAGAAGTTTAGTAGTGCATTTTACTCGACATTTCATGCGCGTTAAGGTGCCGCTTATCCCAATACGTTAACTGAAATAGGAGCGACGTAAATTGAACAAATGTGAGAGAATTCCGCAGAATTCTTATATTAACCATAATATAGAATGATCTATTCGGGTCTCTGATTGCCCTACCATAGAAGTTTAATAGTGCATTTTACTCGTCATTTCATGCGCTTTAAGGCCACGCCTAGCTCCATACGCTATCTGAAATTGGAGATACGTAAATTGAACAAGTGTGATACAGTTTCGCTGAATGCTTAAATTAACCATAATATAAAATGATCTAATCGGGTCTCAGTTTGCCATACCCTCGAAGTTTAATAGTGCATATTACGCGACATGTCGTGCGCTTTATGATACCACATAGACCAATACGCTATCTGAAATACGAGCGGCGTAAATTGATCAAATGTGATAGAATTACGCTGAATTCTTATATTAACCATAATATAAAATGATCTAATTGCGGCACTGATTGCCGTCTCCGAGAAGGATAGTAGTTCATTTTATTCGCCACTTCATGTGCCTCAAGATGCCGCCTAGCTCAATACGATATCTGGTGTAGGAGCGACATGAATTGGACAAATGTGATAGAGTTACGTCGAATTCTTAAATTAACCATAACATAAGATGATCTAATCGGGTCACTGATTGCCCTATCATAGAAGTTTAATGGTGCATTTTGTTCGGCATTTCATGCGCTTTAAGATGCCATCTAACCCAAAACGCTATCTGAAATAGGGGCGACGTAAATTGAACAAATGTGATAAAATTACGGTGCATTCTTATATTAACAATAATATAAAATGATCTAATCGGGTCTCTGATTGCCCTATCATAGAAGTTCAATGGTGCATTTTACTCGCCATTCCACGCGCTTTGATATGCCGCTTAGCTCAATACGCTATCTCAAATAGGAGCGACGGAAATTGATCAAATGTGATAGAATTTCGCTGAATGCTTATATTAACCAAAATATAAAATGATCTAATCGGTTCTCTGATTGCCCTATTATAGAAGTTTAACAGTGCATTTTACTCGCCATTCCACGCGCTTTAAGATGCCGCCTAGCACAGTACGCTATCTGAAATAGGAGCGACGTAAATTGAACAAATGTGATAGAATTTTGCTGAATTCTTAAATTAACCATAATATAAAATGATCTAATAGGGTCTCTGATTGCCCTACCCTAGAAGTTTGATAGTGCATTTTACTCGCCATTTCATGCGCCTTGAGATGCCGCTTAGGCCAATACGCTATCTGAAATAGGAGCGACGTAAATTGAACAAACGTGATAGAATTTTGCTGAATTCTTAAATTAACCATAATATAAAATGATCCAATCGGGTCTCTGTTCGCCCTAACCTAGAAGTTTAATAGTGCGTTCCACTCGTCATTTCATGCGCTTTGAGATGCCGCTTAGACCAATACGCTATCTCAAATAGGAGCGACGGAAATTGAACAAATGTGATAGAATTTCGCTGAATGCTTATATTAACGAAAATAAAAAATGATGTAATCGGGTCTCTGATTGCCATACCCTAGAAGTTTAATAGTGCATTTTACTCGCCATTTCATGCGCCTTGAGATGCCGCTTAGCCCAATACGCTATCTGAAATAGGAGCGACGTAAATTGAAAAAATGTGATTGAATTTCGCTGAATTCTTATATTAACCTTAGTGTAAAATGATCTAATCGGGTCCCTCTTCGCCCTGCACTAGAAGTTTAATAGTGCATTTTACTCGCCATTTCATGCGCCTTGAGATGCCGCTTATCCCAATACGCTATCAGAAATAGGAGCGACGTAAATTGAACAAAAGTGATAGAATTTCGCTGAATTCTTATGTTAACCATAATGTGAAATGATCTGCTCGGGCCTCTAATCGCCCTACCCTAGAAGTTTAATAGTGCATTTTACTCGCCATGTCATGCACTTTGAGATGCAGCTTAGCCCAATACGCTATCTGAAATACGAGCGACTTAAATTGAACAAATGTGATAGAATTTCGCTCAATTCTTATAATAACCATAATGTAAAATGATCTAATCGGGTCTCTGTTCGCCCTACCCTATAAGTTTAATAGTGCATTCCACTCTTCATTTCATGCGCTTTGAGATGCCGCTTAACCCAATACGCTATCTGAAATAGGAGCGACGTAAATTGAACAAATGTGATAGAATTTCGCTGAATTCTTATATTAACCATAATGTAAAATGACCTAATCGGGCCACTGCTCGCCCTACACTAGAAGTTTAATAGTGCATTCCACTCGCCATTTCATGCGCTTTGAGATGCCACCCAGCCCAGTACGCGATCTGAAATAGGAGCGACGTAAATTGAACAAACGTGATAGAATTTTGCTGAATTCTTAAATTAACAATAATATAAAATGATCTAATCGGGTCTCTGTTTGCCCGACCCCAGAAGTATAATAGTGCATTTTACTCGTCATTTCATGCGCTTTGAGATGCAGCTTAGCCCAATACGCTGTCTGAAATAGGAGCGACGTAAATTGAACAAATGTGATAGAATTTCGCTGAATTCTTATATTAACCATAATGTAAAATGATCTAATCGGTTCTCTGATTGCCCTATCATAGAAGTTTAATAGTGCATTTTACTCGCCATACCACGCGCTTTAAGATGCCGCGTAGCCCAGTACGCTATCTGAAATAGGAGCGACGTGAATTGAACAGACGTGTTAGAATTTTGCTGAATTCTTTAATTAACCATAATATAAAATGATCTAATCGGGTCTCTGATTGCCCTACCCCAGAGGTTTAATAGTGCATTTTACACGCCATCTCATGCAATTTGAGATGCCGCATAGCCCAATACGCTATCTGAAATAGGAGCGACGTAAATTGAACAAATCTGATAGAATTACGCTGAATTCTTATATTAACCGTAATGTAAAATGATCTAATCGGGTCCCTGTTCGCCCTAGCCTAGAAGTTTCATAGTGCATTTCACTCGTCATTTCATGCGCTTTAAGGTGCCGCCTAGCCCAATACGAAATCTGAATTAGGAGCGACGTAAATTGAACAAATGTGATAGAATTACACTGAATTCTTATATTAATCATATTATAAGATGACCTAATCGGGTGTCTGTTTGCCCTACCCTAGAAGTTTAGTGATGCATTTTACTCGACATTTCATGTGCTTTAAGATGCCGCTTAGCCCAACACGCTATCTGAATTAGGAGCGACGTAAATTGAACAAATGTGATAAAATTACGTTGAATTCTTATATTAACATTAATATAATATGATCTATTCGGGTCTCTGATTGTCCTATCATAGAAGGTTAGTAGTGCATTTTACTCGTCATTCCACGCGCTTTAAGATGCCGCCTAGCCCAATATGCTATCTGAAATAGGAGTGACGTAAATTGAACAAATGTGATAGAATTACGCTGAATTCTTATATTAACCATAATGTAAAATGATCTAATCGGGTCTCTGTTCGCCCCACCCTAGAAGTTTAATAGTGCATTTTAATCGTCATTTGATGCGCTTTGAGATGCCGCTTAGCCCAATACGCTATCTGAAATACGAGCGACGTAAATTGAACGAATGTGATAGAATTTCGCAGAATTCTTATATTGAACAAAATATAAAATGATCTACTCGGTTCTCCTATTGCCCTATCATAGAAGTTTTATAGTGCATTTCACTCGCCATCCCACGCGCTTTGAGATGCCGCCTAGCCCAATACGCTATCTGAAATAGGGGCGACGTAAATTGAACAAATGTGATAAAATTACGTTGAATTCTTATATTAACAATAATATAAAATGATCTAATCGTGTCTCCGATTGCCCTATCATAGAAGTTTAATAGTGCATTTTACTCGTCATTTCATGCTCTTTAAATTTCCGCTTAGCCCAATACGCTATCTCAAATAGGAGCGACGTAAATTGAACAAATGTGATAGAATTACGCTGAATTCTTATATTGACCGTAATATAAAATGATCTAATCGGGTCTCTGTTTGCCTTACCCTAGAAGTTTAATAGTGCATTTCACTCGCCATTTCATGCGCTTTGAGATGCCGCTTACCCCAATACGCTATCTGAAATAGGAGCGACGTAAATTGAACACATGTGGTAGAATTTCGCTGAATTCTTATATTAACCACAATGTAAAATGATCTAATCGGGTCTCTGTTCGCCCTACCCTAGAAGTTTAATAGTGCATTTCACTCGTCATTTCATGCGCATCACGGTGCCGCCTAGCCCAACACGCCATCTGAAACAGGAGCGACGTAAATTGATCAAATGTGATAGCATTACGCAGAATTCTTATATTAACCATAATATAAAATGACCTGATCGGGTCTCTGATTGCCCTATCATAGAAGGTTAGTAGTGTATTTTACTCGTCATTCCGCGCGCGTTAAGATGCCGCCTAGCCCAATATACTATCTGAAATAGGAGCGACGTGAATTGATCAAATGTGGTAGAGTTACGATGAATTCTTAAATTAGCAATAACATAAAATGATCTAAACGGGACTCTGATTTCTCTATTCTAGAAGTTTAGTAGTGCATTTTACTCGTCATTTCAGACGGTTTAAGGTCCCGCCTAGCCGACTCCGCTATCTGAAATTAGAGCTACGTAAATTGAATAAATGTGATAGAATTACGCTGAATTCTTAAATTAATCATAATATAAAATGAACTAATCGGGTCACTGGTCGCCCTATCATAGAAGTTTAATAGTGCATTGTACTTGTCATTTCATGCGGTATAAGTTGCCACCAAGCCCAATAAGCTATCGGAAATAGGAGCGGCGTGAATTGAACAAATGTGATAAAATTACGCAGAATTCTTATATTAACCATAATATAATACGATCTATTCGGGTCTCTGATTGCCCTATCAAAGAAGTTTAGTAGTGCATTTTACTCGTCATTTCATGCGCTTTAAGGTGCCGTCTAGCCCAATCCGCTATCTGAAATTGGAGATACGTAAATTGGACAAATGTGATAGATTTTCGTTGAATTCTTATATTAACCATAATATAAAATGTTCTAATCGTGTCTCTGATAGCCCTATCATAGAAGTTTAGTAGTGCATTTCACTCGTCATTCCACGCGCTGTAAGATGCCGCCTAGCCCAATATGCTATCTGAAATAGGCGCGACGTAAATTGAACAAATGTGATAGAGATTCGCTGAATTCTTAAATTAACCAAAATATAAAATGGTCTAATCGGGTCTTTGTTTGCCCTACCCTAGAAGTTTAATAATGCATTTTACTCGACATTTCATGCGCTTTAAGATGCCACCTAGCCCAATACGCTATCTGAAATAGGGGCGACGTAAATTGAACAAATGTGATAAAATTACGCTGCATTCTTATATTAACAATAATATAAAATGATCTAATCGGGTCCATGATCGCCCTATCATAGCAGTTTAATAGTGCATTTTACTCGTCATTTCATGCGTTTTGAGATGACGCTTAGCACAATACGCTATCTGAAATAGGAGCGATGAAAATTGAACAAATGTGAAAGAATTTCGCGGAATTCTTATATTAACCGTAATATGAAATGATCTAATCGGGTCCCAGATTGCCCTATCAAAGAAGTTTAGTAATGCATTTTACTCGACATTTCATGCGCTTTAAGATGCCACCTAGCCCAATACGCTATCTGAAATAGGGGCGACGTAAATTGAACAAATGTGATAGAATTACGCAGAATTCTTATATTACCCATAATATAAAATAATCTAATCGGGTCTCTGATTGCCCTATCATAGAAGGTTAGTAGTGAATTTTACTCGGCATTCCACGCGCTTTAAGATGCCGCCTAGCAAAATACGCTATCTTAAATAGGAGCGACGTAAATTGAACAAATGGGATAGAATTACGCAAAATTCTTATTTAAACCATAATATAATACGATCTATTCGGGTGTCTGATTGCCCTATCATAGAAGTTTCATAGTGCATTTTACTCGGCATTTGATGCGCTTTAAGGTGCCGTTTAGTCCAATACGCTATCTGAAACAGGAGCGTCGTAAATTGAACAAATGTGATAGAATTACACTGAATTCTTATATTAATCATAATATAAGATGATCTAATCGTGTCTCTGATTGCCCTATCATAGAAGTTTAATAGTGCATTTTACTCGTCATTTCATGCGCTTTAAGATGCCACCTAGCCCAATACGCTATCTGGAATAGGGGCGACGTAAATTGAATAAATGTGATAAAATTTCGCTGAATTCTTATATTAACCATAATATAAGATGACATAATCGGGTCTCTGTTAGCCCTGTCCGAGAAGTTTAGTAGTTCATTTTACTCGACATTTCATGCTCTTTAAGATGCCGCCTAGCCCAATACGCTATCTGAAATTGGAGCTACGTACATTGAACAAACGTGATAGAATTACACAGAATTCTTATATTAGCCATAATATAATACGATCTATTCGGGTCTATGATTGCCCTATCACAGAAGTTTAATAGTGCATTTTACTCGACATTTCATGCGCTTTAATATGCTATATAGCCCAATACGCTATCTGAAATAGGGGCCACGTAAACTGAACAAATGTGATCGAATCACGCAGAATTCTTATATTAGCCATAATATAAGATGACCTAATCGGGTCTCTGATTGCCCTATCCGAGAAGTTTAGTAGTGCATTTCACTCGACGTTTCATGCGCTTTCAGATGTCTCCTAAGCCAATAAGCTATCTGAAATTGGAGCTACGTAAATTCAACAAACGTGATTGAATTACGCAGAATTCTTACATTAATCAAAACAGAAGATGACCTTATCGGGTTTCTGAGTGCCCTATCATACATGTTTAATGATGCATTTTACTCGACATTTCATGCGCGTTAAGGTGCCGTCTAGCCCAATCCGCTATCTGAAATAGGAGCGACGTAAATTGAAAAAATGTGATAGAATTAGGCTGAATTCTTATATTAATCATAATATAAGATGACCTAATCGGGTCTCTGATTGCCCTATCCTAGAAGCTTTGTAGTCCATTTTACTCGAAATTTCATGCGCTTTAAGATGCCACCTAGCCCAATACGCTATCAGATATAGGGGCGACGTAAATTGAACAAATGTGACAAAATTACGCTGCATTCTTATATTAACAATAATATAAAATGATATAATCGGGTCTCTGATTGCCCTATCATAGAAGTTTAATGCTGCATTTTACTCGTCATTTCATGCGCTTTAAGGTGCCGTCTAGCCCAATCCGCTATCTGAAATAGGAGCGACGTAAATTGAAAGAATGTGATAGAATTAGGCTGAATTCTTATATTAATCATAATATAAGAAGACCTAATCGGGTCTCTGATTGCCCTATCCTAGAACTTTAATAGTGCATCTTACTCGACATTTCATGCGCTTTAAGATGCCACCTAGCCCTATACGCTATCTGAAATAGGGGCGACGTAAATTGAACAAATGTGACAAAATTACGCTGCATTCTTATATTAACCATAATTTAAAATGATCTAATCGGGTCTTTGATTGCCCTATCGTAGAAGTTTAATAGTGCATTTTACTCGTCATTTCATGCGCTTTAAGGTGCCGCCTAGCCCAATACGCTATCTGAAATTGGAGCTACGTAAATTGAAGGAGTGTGATAGAATTAGGCTGAATTCTTATATTAATCATAATATAAGATGACCTAATCGGGTCTCTGATTGCCCTATCATAGATGTTTAATAGTGCATTTTACTCGTCATTTCATGCGCTTTAAGGTGCCGTCTAGCCCAATACGCTATCTGAAATAGGGGCGACGTAAATTGAACAAATGTGATAAAATTGCGTTGAATTCTTATATTAACAATAATATAAAATGATCTAATCGGGTCTCTGATTGCCCTATCATAGAAGTTTAATAGTGCATTTTACTCAACATTTCATGCGCTTTAAGATGCCACCTAGCCCAATACGCTATCAGATATAGGGGCGACGTAAATTGAACAAATGTAATAGAATTACGCAGAATTCTTATATTAACCATGATATAATACGATCTATTCGGGTCTCTGATTGCCCTATCATAGAAGTTTAATAGTGCATTTTACTCGTCATTTCATGCGCTTTAATGTGCCGCCTAGCCTAATACGCTATCTGAAATAGGAGCGACATAAATTGAACAAATGTGATAGAATTACGCAGAAATCTTATATTAACCATAATATCATACGATCAATTCGGGTCTCTGATTGCCCTATCATAGAAGTTTAATAGTGCATTTTACTCGTCATTTCATGCGCTTTAAGGTGCCGCCCAGCCCAATACGCTATCTGAAATAGGAGCGACATAAATTGAACAAATGTGATAGAATTACGCACAATTCTCATATTAACCATAATATAATTGGATCTATTCGGGTCTCTGATTGCCCTATCATAGAAGTTTAATAGTGCATTTTACTCCACATTTCATGCGCTTTATGGTGCCGCCTAGCCCAATACGCTATCTGAAATTCGAGCTACGTAAATTGAACAACGTGATAGAATTACGCAGAATTCTTATATTTACCATAATATAATACGATCTATTCGGGTCTCTGATTGCCCTATCATAGAAGTTTAATAGTGCATTTTACTCGACATTTCATGCGCTTTAAGATGCCACCTAGCCCAATACGCAATCTACAATACGGGCCACGGAAATTGAACAAATCTGATAGAATTACGCAGAATCCTTATATTAACCATAATATAACACGATCTATTCGGGTCTCTGATTGCCCTATCATAGAAGTTTAATAGTGCATTTTACTCGACATTTCATGCGCTTTAAGATACCGCCTTGTCCAAGACCCTATCTGAAATTGGTGATACGTAAATTGAACAAATGTGATAAAATTACGTTGAATTCTTATATTAACAATAATATTAAATGATCTAATCGAGTCTCTGGTTGCCCTATCAAAGAAGTTTAATAGTGCATTTTACTCGTCATTTCATGCGTTTTAAGGCGCCGCTTAGCCTAATACGCTATCTGAAATGGGAGCGACGTAAATTGAACGAATGTGATAGAATTTCGCTGAATTCTTATATTAACCATAATATAAGATGACCTAATCGGGTCTCTGATTGCCCTATCCGAGAAGTTTAATAGTGCATTTTACTCTTCATTTCATGCGCATTAAGGTGCCGTCTAGCCCAATCCGCTATCTGAAATAGGAGCGACGTAAATTGAAAAAATGTGATAGAATTAGGCTGAATTCTTATATTAATCATAATATAAGATGACCTAATCGGGTCTCTGATTGCCCTATCCTAGAAGTTTTGTAGTGCATTTTACTCGAAATTTCATGCGCTTTAAGATGCCACCTAGCCCAATACGCTATCAGATATAGGGGCGACGTAAATTGAACAAATGTGACAAAACTACGCTGCATTCTTATATTAACAATAATATAAAATGATATAATCGGGTCTCTGATTGCCCTATCATAGAAGTTTAATGCTGCATTTTACTCGTCATTTCATGCGCTTTAAGGTGCCGTCTAGCCCAATCCGCTATCTGAAATAGGAGCGACGTAAATTGAAAGAATGTGATAGAATTAGGCTGAATTCTTATATTAATCATAATATAAGATGACCTAATCGGGTCTCTGATTGCCCTATCCTAGAACTTTAATAGTGCATCTTACTCGACATTTCATGCGCTTTAAGATGCCACCTAGCCCTATGCGCTATCTGAAATAGGGGCGACGTAAATTGAACAAATGTGACAAAATTACGCTGCATTCTTATATTAACCATAATTTAAAATGATCTAATCGGGTCTTTGATTGCCCTATCGTAGAAGTTTTGTAGTGCATTTTACTCGAAATTTCATGCGCTTTAAGATGCCACCTAGCCCAATACGCTATCAGATATAGGGGCGACGTAAATTGAACAAATGTGACAAAACTACGCTGCATTCTTATATTAACAATAATATAAAATGATATAATCGGGTCTCTGATTGCCCTATCATAGAAGTTTAATGCTGCATTTTACTCGTCATTTCATGCGCTTTAAGGTGCCGTCTAGCCCAATCCGCTATCTGAAATAGGAGCGACGTAAATTGAAAGAATGTGATAGAATTAGGCTGAATTCTTATATTAATCATAATATAAGATGACCTAATCGGGTCTCTGATTGGCCTATCCTAGAACTTTAATAGTGCATCTTACTCGACATTTCATGCGCTTTAAGATGCCACCTAGCCCTATACGCTATCTGAAATAGGGGCGACGAAAATTGAACAAATGTGACAAAATTACGCTGCATTCTTATATTAACCATAATTTAAAATGATCTAATCGGGTCTTTGATTGCCCTATCGTAGAAGTTTAATAGTGCATTTTACTCGTCATTTCATGCGCTTTAAGGTGCCGCCTAGCCCAATACGCTATCTGAAATTGGAGCTACGTAAATTGAAGGAGCGTGATAGAATTAGGCTGAATTCTTATATTAATCATAATATAAGATGACCTAATCGGGTCTCTGATTGCCCTATCATAGATGTTTAATAGTGCATTTTACTCGTCATTTCATGCGCTTCAAGGTGCCGTCTAGCCCAATACGCTATCTGAAATAGGGGCGACGTAAATTGAACAAATGTGATAAAATTGCGTTGAATTCTTATATTAACAATAATATAAAATGATCTAATCGGGTCTCTGATTGCCCTATCATAGAAGTTTAATAGTGCATTTTACTCAACATTTCATGCGCTTTAAGATGCCACCTAGCCCAATACGCTATCAGATATAGGGGCGACGTAAATTGAACAAATGTAATAGAATTACGCAGAATTCTTATATTAACCATGATATAATACGATCTATTCGGGTCTCTGATTGCCCTATCATAGAAGTTTAATGGTGCATTTTACTCGTCATTACATGCGCTTTAAGGTGCCGCCAAGCCCAATACGCTATCTGAAATAGGAGCGACATAAATTGAACAAATGTGATAGAATTACGCAGAATTCTTATATTAACCATAATATCATACGATCAATTCGGGTCTCTGATTGCCCTATCATAGAAGTTTAATAGTGTATTTTACTCGTCATTTCATGCGCTTTAATGTGCCGCCTAGCCTAATACGCTATCTGAAATAGGAGCGATATAAATTGAACAAATGTGATAGAATTACGCAGAAATCTTATATTAACCATAATATCATACGATCAATTCGGGTCTCTGATTGCCCTATCATAGAAGATTAATAGCGCATTTTACTCGTTATTTCATGCGCTTTAAGGTGCCGCCCAGCCCAATACGCTATCTGAACTAGGAGCGACATAAATTGAACAAATGTGATAGAATTACGCAGAATTCTCATATTAACCATAATATAATTGGATCTATTCGGGTATCTGATTGCCCTATCATAGAAGATTAATAGCGCATTTTACTCGCTATTTCATGCGCTTTAAGGTGCCGCCTAGTCCAATACCCTATCTGAAATTGGAGCTACGTAAATTGAACAAATGTGATAGAATTACGCAGAATTCTTATATTAACCATAATATAATACGATATATTCGGGTCTCCGATTGCCCTATCATAGAAGTTTAATAGTGCATTTTACTCGACATTTCATGCGCTTTAAGATGCCACCTAGCCCAATACGCAATCTACAATACGGGCCACGGAAATTGAACAAATCTGATAGAATTACGCAGAATCCTTATATTAACCATAATATAACACGATCTATTCGGGTCTCTGATTGCCCTATCATAGAAGTTTAATAGTGCATTTTACTCGACATTTCATGCGCTTTAAGATACCGCCTTGTCCAAGACCCTATCTGAAATTGGTGATACGTAAATTGAACAAATGTGATAAAATTACGTTGAATTCTTATATTAACAATAATATTAAATGATCTAATCGAGTCTCTGGTTGCCCTATCAAAGAAGTTTAATAGTGCATTTTACTCGTCATTTCATGCGTTTTAAGGCGCCGCTTAGCCTAATACGCTATCTGAAATGGGAGCGACGTAAATTGAACGAATGTGATAGAATTTCGCTGAATTCTTATATTAACCATAATATAAGATGACCTAATCGGGTCTCTGATTGCCCTATCCGAGAAGTTTAATAGTGCATTTTACTCTTCATTTCATGCGCATTAAGGTGCCGCCTAGCTCAATACGCTATCTGAAATAGGAGCGACATAAATTGAACAAATGTGATAAAATTACGTTGAATTCTTATATTAACAATAATATTAAATGATCTAATCGAGTCTCTGGTTGCCCTATCAAAGAAGTTTAATAGTGCATTTTACTCGTCATTTCATGCGCTTTCAATTGACGCATTGCCCAGTACGCTATCTGAAATAGGAGCGACGTAAATTGAACAAATGTGATAGAATTACGCAGAATTCTTATATCAACCATAATGTAATATGATCTATTCGGGTCTCTGATTGCCATATCATAGAAGTTTAATCGTGCATTTTAGTCGTCATTTCATGCGCTTTAATGTGCCGTTTAGCCCAATACGCTATCTGAAATAGGAGCAACGTAAATTGAACAAATGTGATAGAATTACGCATAGTTCTTATATTAACCATAACTTAAAATGATCTAATCGGGTCTCTGATTGCCCTGTCATAGAAGTTTAGTGGTGCATTTTACTCGTCATTTCATGCGCTTTAAGGTGCCGTTTAGCCCAATACGCTATCTGATATAGGGGCGACGTAAATTGAACAAATGTGATAGAATTACGCAGAATTCTTATATTAACCATAATATCATACGATCAATTCGGGTCTCTGATTGCACTATCATAGAAGTTTATTAGTGCATTTCACTCGTCATTTCATGCGCTTTAAGGTGCCGCCTAGCCCAATACGCTATCTGAAATAGGAGCGACATAAATTGAACAAATGTGATAGAATTACGCAGAATTCTCATATTAACCATAATATAATTGGATCTATTCGGGTCTCTGATTGCCCTATCATAGAAGATTAATAGCGCATTTTACTCGTTATTTCATGCGCTTTAAGGTGCCGCCTATCCCAATACGCTATCTGAAATAGGAGCGACGTAAATTGAACAAATGTGACAGAATTACGCTAAATTCTTTTATTAAACATAATATAAAATGATCTAATGGGGTCTCTGATTACCCTATCATAGAAGCTTAGTTGTGCATTCTAATCGACATTTCATGCCCTTTAAGATTGAGCTTAGCCCAATACGCTATCTGAAATAGGATCGACGTAAACTGAGTAAATGTGGTTCAATTACGCTGAATTCTTATATTAACAATAATATGAAATGATCTAATCGGGTCTCTGATTGCCCTATCATAGAAGTTTAATAGTGCATTTTAGTCGTCATTTCATGCGCTTTAAGGCGCCGCTTAGCCTCATATGCTATCTGAAATAGGAGCGACGTAAATTGAACAAATGTGATAGAATTTCGCTGAATTCTTATATTAACCATAATATAAGATGACCTAATCGGGTCTCTGATTGCCCTATCCGAGAAGTTTAGTAGTGCATTTCACTCGACGTTTCATGCGCTTTCAGATGCCTCCTACGCCAATAAGCTATCTGAAATTGGAGCTACGTAAATTCAACAAACGTGATTGAATTACGCAGAATTCTTACATTAATCAAAACAGAAGATGACCTTAACGGGTTTCTGAGTGCCCTATCATACATGTTTAATGATGCATTTTACTCGACATTTCATGCGCGTTAAGGTGCCGTCTAGCCCAATCCGCTATCTGAAATAGGAGCGACGTAAATTGAAAAAATGTGATAGAATTAGGCTGAATTCTTATATTAATCATAATATAAGATGACCTAATCGGGTCTCTGATTGCCCTATCCTAGAAGTTCTGTAGTGCATTTTCCTCGAAATTTCACGCGCTTTAAGATGCCACCTAGCCCAATACGCTATCAGATATAGGGGCGACGTAAATTGAACAAATGTGACAAAATTACGCTGCATTCTTATATTAACAATAATATAAAATGATATAATCGGGTCTCTGATTGCCCTATCATAGAAGTTTAATGCTGCATTTTACTCGTCATTTCATGCGCTTTAAGGTGCCGTCTAGCCCAATCCGCTATCTGAAATAGGAGCGACGTAAATTGAAAAAATGTGATAGAATTAGGCTGAATTCTTATATTAATCATAATATAAGATGACCTAATCGGGTCTCTGATTGCCCTATCCTAGAAGTTTTGTAGTGCATTTTACTCGACATTTCATGCGCTTTAAGATGCCACCTAGCCCAATACGCTATCAGATATAGGGGCGACGTAAATTGAACAAATGTGACAAAATTACGCTGCATTCTTATATTAACAATAATATAAAATGATATAATCGGGTCTCTGATTGCCCTATCATAGAAGTGTAATGCTGCATTTTACTCGTCATTTCATGCGCTTTAAGGTGCCGTTTAGCCCAATACGCTATCTGAAATAGGAGCGACGTAAATTGAACAAATGTGATAAAATTACGCTGAATTCTTATATTAACAATAATATAAAATGATCTTATCGGGTCACTGGTCGCCCTATCATAGAAGTTTAATAGTGCATTTTACTTGTCATTTCATGCACTTTAAGTTGCCGCCTAGCCCAATAACCTATCGGAAATCGGAGCGACGTAAATTGAACAAATGTGATAGAATTACGCAGAATTCTTATATTAACTATAATATAAAATGGTCTAATCGGGTCTTTGTTTGCCCTACCCTAGAAGTTTAATAATGCATTTTACTCGACATTTCATGCGCTTTAAGATGCCACCTAGCCCAATACGCTATCTGAAATAGGGGCGACGTAAATTGAACAAATGTGATAGAATTACGCACAATTCTTATATTAACTATAATATAAAATGATCTAATCGGGTCTCTCATTGCCCTGTCATAGAAGTTTCATAGTTCATTTTACTCGGCATTTGATGCGCTTTAAGGTGCCGTTTAGTCCAATACGCCATCTGAAACAGGAGCGTCGTAAATTGAACAAATGTGATAGAATTACACTGAATTCTTATATTACCATAATATAATACGATCTATTCGGGTCTCTGATTGCCCTATCGTAGAAGTTTAATAGTGCATTTTACTCGTCATTTCATGCGCTTTAAGATGCCACCTAGCCCAATACGCTATCTGGAATAGGGGCGACGTAAATTGAATAAATGTGATAAAATTTCGCTGAATTCTTATATTAACCATAATATAAGATGACATAATCGGGTCTCTGTTAGCCCTGTCCGAGAAGTTTAGTAGTGCATTTTACTCGACATTTCATGCTCTTTAAGATGCCGCCTAGCCCAATACGCTATCTGAAATTGGAGCTACGTACATTGAACAAACGTGATAGAATTACACAGAATTCTTATATTAGCCATAATATAATACGATCTATTCGGGTCTATGATTGCCCTATCATAGAAGTTTAATAGTGCATTTTACTCGACATTTCATGCGCTTTAATATGCTATATAGCCCAATACGCTATCTGAAATAGGGGCCACGTAAACTGAACAAATGTGATAGAATTACGCAGAATTCTTATATTAACCATAATATAATACTATCTATTCGGGTCTCTGATTGCCCTATCCTCGAAGTTTAGTAGTGCATTTTACTCGACATTTCATGCGCTTTAAGGTGCCGCTTAGCACAATACGCTATCTGAAATAGGAGCGACGTAAATTGAACAAATGTGATCGAATCACGCAGAATTCTTATATTAGCCATAATATAAAATGATCTAATCGGGTCTCTGATTGCCTGAACCTAGAAGCTTAATAGTGCATTTTACTCGACATTTCATGCGCTTTAAGATGCCGCCTAGCCCAATATGCTATCTGAAATAGGAGCGACGTAAATTGATCAAATGTGATAGAATACCGCTGAATTCTTATATTAGCCATAATATAAAATGATCTAATCGGGTCTCTGATTGCCTGAACCTAGAAGCTTGATAGTGCATTTTACTCGACATTTCATGCGCTTTAAGGTGCCGCTTAGCCCAATACGCTATCTGAAATTGGAGCTACGTAAATTGAACAAGTGTGATACAGTTTCGCTGAAATCTTAAAGTAACCATAATATAAAATGATCTAATCGGGTCTCTGATTGCCCTATCATAGAAGTTAAATAGTGCATTTTACTCGTCATTTCTTGCGCTTTAAGGTGCCGCCTAGCCCAATACGCTATCTGAAATAGGCGCGACATAAATTGGACAAATGTGATAGAATTTCGCTGAATTCTTATATTAACCATAATATAAAATGATCTAATCGGGTCTCTGATTGCCCTATCATAGAAGTTTAATGCTGCATTTTACTCGTCATTTCATGCGCTTTAAGGTGCCGTCTAGCCCAATCCGCTATCTGAAATAGGAGCGACGTAAATTGAAAAAATGTGATAGAATTAGGCTGAATTCTTATATTAATCATAATATAAGATGACCTAATCGGGTCTCTGATTGCCCTATCCTAGAAGTTTTGTAGTGCATTTTACTCGACATTTCATGCGCTTTAAGATGCCACCTAGCCCAATACGCTATCAGATATAGGGGCGACGTAAATTGAACAAATGTGACAAAATTACGCTGCATTCTTATATTAACCATGATATAAAATGATATACTCGGGTCTCTGATTGCCCTATCATAGAAGTGTAATGCTGCATTTTACTCGTCATTTCATGCGCTTTAAGGTGCCGTTTAGCCCAATACGCTATCTGAAATAGGAGCGACGTAAATTGAACAAATGTGATAAAATTGCGCTGAATTCTTATATTAACAATAATATAAAATGATCTTATCGGGTCACTGGTCGCCCTATCATAGAAGTTTAATAGTGCATTTTACTTGTCATTTCATGCACTTTAAGTTGCCGCCTAGCCCAATAAGCTATCGGAAATCGGAGCGACGTAAATTGAACAAATGTGATAGAATTACGCACAATTCTTATATTAACTATAATATAAAATGGTCTAATCGGGTCTCTGTTTGCCCTACCCTAGAAGTTTAATAATGCATTTTACTCGACATTTCATGCGCTTTAAGATGCCACCTAGCCCAATACGCTATCTGAAATAGGAGCGACGTAAATTGAACAAATGTGATAGAATTACGCACAATTCTTATATTAACTATAATATAAAATGATCTAATCGGGTCTCTCATTGCCCAATCATAGAAGTTTCATAGTGCATTTTACTCGGCATTTGATGCGCTTTAAGGTGCCGTTTAGTCCAATACGCCATCTGAAACAGGAGCGTCGTAAATTGAACAAATGTGATAGAATTACACTGAATTCTTATATTACCATAATATAATACGATCTATTCGGGTCTCTGATTGCCCTATCGTAGAAGTTTAATAGTGCATTTTACTCGTCATTTCATGCGCTTTAAGATGCCACCTAGCCCAATACGCTATCTGGAATAGGGGCGACGTAAATTGAATAAATGTGATAAAATTTCGCTGAATTCTTATATTAACCATAATATAAGATGACATAATCGGGTCTCTGTTAGCCCTGTCCGAGAAGTTTAGTAGTGCATTTTACTCGACATTTCATGCTCTTTAAGATGCCGCCTAGCCCAATACGCTATCTGAAATTGGAGCTACGTACATTGAACAAACGTGATAGAATTACACAGAATTCTTATATTAGCCATAATATAATACGATCTATTCGGGTCTATGATTGCCCTATCATAGAAGTTTAATAGTGCATTTTACTCGACATTTCATGCGCTTTAATATGCTATATAGCCCAATACGCTATCTGAAATAGGGGCCACGTAAACTGAACAAATGTGATAGAATTACGCAGAATTCTTATATTAACCATAATATAATACTATCTATTCGGGTCTCTGATTGCCCTATCCTCGAAGTTTAGTAGTGCATTTTACTCGACATTTCATGCGCTTTAAGGTGCCGCTTAGCACAATACGCTATCTGAAATAGGAGCGACGTAAATTGAACAAATGTGATCGAATCACGCAGAATTCTTATATTAGCCATAATATAAAATGATCTAATCGGGTCTCTGATTGCCTGAACCTAGAAGCTTGATAGTGCATTTTACTCGACATTTCATGCGCTTTAAGATGCCGCCTAGCCCAATATGCTATCTGAAATAGGAGCGACGTAAATTGATCAAATGTGATAGAATACCGCTGAATTCTTATATTAACCATAATATAAAATGATCTAATCGGGTCTCTGATTGCTCTATCATAGAAGCTTAATAGTGCATTTTACTCGTCATTTCATGCGCTTTAAGGTGCCGCCTAGCCCAATACGCTATCTGAAATTGGAGCTACGTAAATTGAACAAGTGTGATACAGTTTCGCTGAAATCTTAAATTAACCATAATATAAAATGATCTAATCGGGTCTCTGATTACCCTATCATAGACGCTTAATAGTGCATTTTACTCGACATTTCATGCGCTTTAAGGTGCCGCTTAGCACAATACGCTATCTGAAATAGGAGCGACGTAAATTGAACAAATGTGATCGATTCACGCAGAATTCTTATATTAGCCATAATATAAAATGATCTAATCGGGTCTCTGATTGCCTGAACCTAGAAGCTTGATAGTGCATTTTACTCGACATTTCATGCGCTTTAAGGTGCCGCTTAGCCCAATACGCTATCTGAAATTGGAGCTACGTAAATTGAACAAGTGTGATACAGTTTCGCTGAAATCTTAAAGTAACCATAATATAAAATGATCTAATCGGGTCTCTGATTGCCCTATCATAGAAGTTAAATAGTGCATTTTACTCGTCATTTCTTGCGCTTTAAGGTGCCGCCTAGCCCAATACGCTATCTGAAATAGGCGCGACATAAATTGGAC
The DNA here is from genome assembly GCA_916610135.2 of Macropis europaea. Lineage (NCBI taxonomy): Eukaryota > Metazoa > Arthropoda > Insecta > Hymenoptera > Melittidae > Macropis > Macropis europaea. The sequence continues at coordinate 151,530 of CAKAJE020000469.1, read as the reverse complement.
AAATGTGATAGAATTTCGCTGAATTCTTATATTAACCATAATATAGAATGATCTAATCGGGTTTCTGATTGCCCTATCATAGAAGTTAAATAGTGCATTTTACTCGTCATTTCTTGCGCTTTAAGGTGCCGCCTAGCCCAATACGCTATCTGAAATAGGAGCGACATAAATTGAACAAATGTGATCGAATTACGCAGAGTTCTTATATTAGCCATAATATAAAATGATCTAATCGGGTCTCTGATTGCTCTATCATAGAAGTTTAATAGTGCATTTTACTCGTCATTTCATGCGCTTTAAGGTGCCGCCTAGCCCAATACGCTATCTGAAATTGGAGCTACGTAAATTGAACAAGTGTGATACAGTTTCGCTGAAATCTTAAAGTAACCATAATATAAAATGATCTAATCGGGTCTCTGATTACCCTATCATAGAAGCTTAATAGTGCATTTTACTCGTCATTTCATGCGCTTTACGGTGCCGCCTAGCCCAATACGCTTTCTGAAATAGTAGCGACATAAATTGAACAAATGTGATAAAATTACGTTGAATTCTTATATTAACAATAATATAAAATGATCTAATCGGGTCTCTGATTGCCCTATCATAGAAGTTTAATGCTGCATTTTACTCGTCATTTCATGCGCTTTAAGGTGCCGTTTAGCCCAATACGCTATCTGAAATAGGAGCGACGTAAATTGAACAAATGTGATAAAATTGCGCTGAATTCTTATATTAACAATAATATAAAATGATCTTATCGGGTCACTGGTCGCCCTATCATAGAAGTTTAATAGTGCATTTTACTTGTCATTTCATGCACTTTAAGTTGCCGCCTAGCCCAATAACCTATCGGAAATCGGAGCGACGTAAATTGAACAAATGTGATAGAATTACGCACAATTCTTATATTAACTATAATATAAAATGGTCTAATCGGGTCTTTGTTTGCCCTACCCTAGAAGTTTAATAATGCATTTTACTCGACATTTCATGCGCTTTAAGATGCCACCTAGCCCAATACGCTATCTGAAATAGGGGCGACGTAAATTGAACAAATGTGATAGAATTACGCACAATTCTTATATTAACTATAATATAAAATGATCTAATCGGGTCTCTCATTGCCCTGTCATAGAAGTTTCATAGTTCATTTTACTCGGCATTTGATGCGCTTTAAGGTGCCGTTTAGTCCAATACGCCATCTGAAACAGGAGCGTCGTAAATTGAACAAATGTGATAGAATTACACTGAATTCTTATATTACCATAATATAATACGATCTATTCGGGTCTCTGATTGCCCTATCGTAGAAGTTTAATAGTGCATTTTACTCGTCATTTCATGCGCTTTAAGATGCCACCTAGCCCAATACGCTATCTGGAATAGGGGCGACGTAAATTGAATAATTGTGATAAAATTTCGCTGAATTCTTATATTAACCATAATATACGATGACATAATCGGGTCTCTGTTAGACCTGTCCGAGAAGTTTAGTAGTGCATTTTACTCGACATTTCATGCTCTTTAAGATGCCGCCTAGCCCAATACGCTATCTGAAATTGGAGCTACGTACATTGAACAAACGTGATAGAATTACACAGAATTCTTATATTAGCCATAATATAATACGATCTATTCGGGTCTATGGTTGCCCTATCATAGAAGTTTAATAGTGCATTTTACTCGACATTTCATGCGCTTTAATATGCTATATAGCCCAATACGCTATCTGAAATAGGGGCCACGTAAACTGAACAAATGTGATAGAATTACGCAGAATTCTTATATTAACCATAATATAATACTATCTATTCGGGTCTCTGATTGCCCTATCCTCGAAGTTTAGTAGTGCATTTTACTCGACATTTCATGCGCTTTAAGGTGCCGCTTAGCACAATACGCTATCTGAAATAGGAGCGACGTAAATTGAACAAATGTGATCGATTCACGCAGAATTCTTATATTAGCCATAATATAAAATGATCTAATCGGGTCTCTGATTGCCTGAACCTAGAAGCTTGATAGTGCATTTTACTCGACATTTCATGCGCTTTAAGATGCCGCCTAGCCCAATATGCTATCTGAAATAGGAGCGACGTAAATTGATCAAATGTGATAGAATACCGCTGAATTCTTATATTAGCCATAATATAAAATGATCTAATCGGGTCTCTGATTGCCTGAACCTAGAAGCTTGATAGTGCATTTTACTCGACATTTCATGCGCTTTAAGGTGCCGCTTAGCCCAATACGCTATCTGAAATTGGAGCTACGTAAATTGAACAAGTGTGATACAGTTTCGCTGAAATCTTAAAGTAACCATAATATAAAATGATCTAATCGGGTCTCTGATTGCCCTATCATAGAAGTTAAATAGTGCATTTTACTCGTCATTTCTTGCGCTTTAAGGTGCCGCCTAGCCCAATACGCTATCTGAAATAGGCGCGACATAAATTGGACAAATGTGATACAATTTCGCTGAATTCTTATATTAACCATAATATAGAATGATCTAATCGGGTCTCTGATTGCCCTATCATAGAAGTTTAATGCTGCATTTTACTCGTCATTTCATGCGCTTTAAGGTGCCGTCTAGCCCAATCCGCTATCTGAAATAGGAGCGACGTAAATTGAAAAAATGTGATAGAATTAGGCTGAATTCTTATATTAATCATAATATAAGATGACCTAATCGGGTCTCTGATTGCCCTATCCTAGAAGTTTTGTAGTGCATTTTACTCGACATTTCATCCGCTTTAAGATGCCACCTAGCCCAATACGCTATCAGATATAGGGGCGACGTAAATTGAACAAATGTGACAAAATTACGCTGCATTCTTATATTAACAATAATATAAAATGATATAATCGGGTCTCTGATTGCCCTATCATAGAAGTGTAATGCTGCATTTTACTCGACATTTCATGCGCTTTAAGGTGCCGTTTAGCCCAATACGCTATCTGAAATAGGAGCGACGTAAATTGAACAAATGTGATAAAATTGCGCTGAATTCTTATATTAACAATAATATAAAATGATCTTATCGGGTCACTGGTCGCCCTATCATAGAAGTTTAATAGTGCATTTTACTTGTCATTTCATGCACTTTAAGTTGCCGCCTAGCCCAATAACCTATCGGAAATCGGAGCGACGTAAATTGAACAAATGTGATAGAATTACGCACAATTCTTATATTAACTATAATATAAAATGGTCTAATCGGGTCTTTGTTTGCCCTACCCTAGAAGTTTAATAATGCATTTTACTCGACATTTCATGCGCTTTAAGATGCCACCTAGCCCAATACGCTATCTGAAATAGGGGCGACGTAAATTGAACAAATGTGATAGAATTACGCACAATTCTTATATTAACTATAATATAAAATGATCTAATCGGGTCTCTCATTGCCCTGTCATAGAAGTTTCATAGTTCATTTTACTCGGCATTTGATGCGCTTTAAGGTGCCGTTTAGTCCAATACGCCATCTGAAACAGGAGCGTCGTAAATTGAACAAATGTGATAGAATTACACTGAATTCTTATATTACCATAATATAATACGATCTATTCGGGTCTCTGATTGCCCTATCGTAGAAGTTTAATAGTGCATTTTACTCGTCATTTCATGCGCTTTAAGATGCCACCTAGCCCAATACGCTATCTGGAATAGGGGCGACGTAAATTGAATAAATGTGATAAAATTTCGCTGAATTCTTATATTAACCATAATATACGATGACATAATCGGGTCTCTGTTAGCCCTGTCCGAGAAGTTTAGTAGTGCATTTTACTCGACATTTCATGCTCTTTAAGATGCCGCCTAGCCCAATACGCTATCTGAAATTGGAGCTACGTACATTGAACAAACGTGATAGAATTACACAGAATTCTTATATTAGCCATAATATAATACGATCTATTCGGGTCTATGGTTGCCCTATCATAGAAGTTTAATAGTGCATTTTACTCGACATTTCATGCGCTTTAATATGCTATATAGCCCAATACGCTATCTGAAATAGGGGCCACGTAAACTGAACAAATGTGATAGAATTACGCAGAATTCTTATATTAACCATAATATAATACTATCTATTCGGGTCTCTGATTGCCCTATCCTCGAAGTTTAGTAGTGCATTTTACTCGACATTTCATGCGCTTTAAGGTGCCGCTTAGCACAATACGCTATCTGAAATAGGAGCGACGTAAATTGAACAAATGTGATCGATTCACGCAGAATTCTTATATTAGCCATAATATAAAATGATCTAATCGGGTCTCTGATTGCCTGAACCTAGAAGCTTGATAGTGCATTTTACTCGACATTTCATGCGCTTTAAGGTGCCGCTTAGCCCAATACGCTATCTGAAATTGGAGCTACGTAAATTGAACAAGTGTGATACAGTTTCGCTGAAATCTTAAAGTAACCATAATATAAAATGATCTAATCGGGTCTCTGATTGCCCTATCATAGAAGTTAAATAGTGCATTTTACTCGTCATTTCTTGCGCTTTAAGGTGCCGCCTAGCCCAATACGCTATCTGAAATAGGCGCGACATAAATTGGACAAATGTGATAGAATTTCGCTGAATTCTTATATTAACCATAATATAGAATGATCTAATCGGGTTTCTGATTGCCCTATCATAGAAGTTAAATAGTGCATTTTACTCGTCATTTCTTGCGCTTTAAGGTGCCGCCTAGCCCAATACGCTATCTGAAATAGGAGCGACATAAATTGAACAAATGTGATCGAATTACGCAGAGTTCTTATATTAGCCATAATATAAAATGATCTAATCGGGTCTCTGATTGCTCTATCATAGAAGTTTAATAGTGCATTTTACTCGTCATTTCATGCGCTTTAAGGTGCCGCCTAGCCCAATACGCTATCTGAAATTGGAGCTACGTAAATTGAACAAGTGTGATACAGTTTCGCTGAAATCTTAAAGTAACCATAATATAAAATGATCTAATCGGGTCTCTGATTACCCTATCATAGAAGCTTAATAGTGCATTTTACTCGTCATTTCATGCGCTTTACGGTGCCGCCTAGCCCAATACGCTTTCTGAAATAGTAGCGACATAAATTGAACAAATGTGATAAAATTACGTTGAATTCTTATATTAACAATAATATAAAATGATCTAATCGGGTCTCTGATTGCCCTGTCCGAGAAGTTTAGTAGTGCATTTTACTCGACATTTCATGCGCTTTAAGGTGCCTACTAGTCCAATACCCTATCTGAAATTGGAGCTACATAAATTGAACTAACGTGATAGAATTACACAGAATTCTTATATTAAACATAACATATTACGATCTATTCGGGTCTCTGATTGACCTATCATAGATGTTTAATAGTGCATTTTACTCGTCATTTCATGCGCTCTAAGGTGCCGCCTAGCCCAATACGCTATCTGAAATAGGAGCGACATAAATTGAACAAATGTGATTGAATTACGCAGAATTCTTATATTAACCATAATATAGAATGATCTAATCGGGTCTCTGATTGCCCCATCATAGAAGTTTTATAGTGCATTTTACTCACCATTCCATGCGCTTGAAGATGCCGCCTATCCCAATACGCTATCTGAAATCGGAGCCACGTGAATTGAACAAATGTGATAGAATTACGCTTAATTCTTATATTAATCATAATATAAGATGACCTAATCGGGTCTCTGATTGCCCTATCCTAGATGTTTAGTAGTGCATTTTACTCGACATTTCATGCGCTGTAAGATGCCGCTTAGCACAATACGCTATCTGAAATAGGAGCGACATAAATTGAACGAATGTGATAAAACTACGTTGCATTCTTATATTAACAATAATATAAAATGATCTAATCGGGTCTCTGATTGCCCTATCATAGAAGTTTAATAGTGCATTTTACTCGACATTTCATGCGCTTTAAGATGCCACATAGCCCAATACGCTATCTGAAATAGGGGCGACGTAAACTGAACAAACGTGATAGAATTACGCAGAATTCTTATATTAACCATAATATAATACGATCTATTCGGGTCACTGATTGCGATATGGTAGAAGTTTAATCGTGCATTTTAGTCGTCATTTCATGCGCTTTAATGTGCCGTTTAGCCCAATACGCTATCTGAAATAGGAGCGTCGTAAATTGAACAAATGTGATAAAATTACGCTGAATTCTTATAATAACAATAATATGAAATGATCTAATCGGGTCTCTGATTGCCCTATCATAGAAGATTAATAGTGCATTTTAGTCGTCATTTCATGCGCTTTAAGGCGCCGCTTAGCCCAATACGCTATCTGAAATTGGAGCTACGTAAATTGAACAAGTGTGATACAGTTTCGCTGAAATCTTAAATTAACCATAATATAAAATGATCTAATCGGGTCTCTGATTACCCTATCATAGACGCTTAATAGTGCATTTTACTCGACATTTCATGCGCTTTAATATGCTATATAGCCCAATACGCTATCTGAAATAGGGGCCACGTAAACTGAACAAATGTGATAGAATTACGCAGAATTCTTATATTAACCATAATATAATACTATCTATTCGGGTCTCTGATTGCCCTATCCTCGAAGTTTAGTAGTGCATTTTACTCGACATTTCATGCGCTTTAAGGTGCCGCTTAGCCCAATACGCTATCTGAAATTGGAGCTACGTAAATTGAACAAGTGTGATACAGTTTCGCTGAAATCTTAAAGTAACCATAATATAAAATGATCTAATCGGGTCTCTGATTGCCCTATCATAGAAGTTAAATAGTGCATTTTACTCGTCATTTCTTGCGCTTTAAGGTGCCGCCTAGCCCAATACGCTATCTGAAATAGGAGCGACATAAATTGGACAAATGTGATAGAATTTCGCTGAATTCTTATATTAACCATAATATAGAATGATCTAATCGGGTCTCTGATTGCCCTATCATAGAAGTTAAATAGTGCATTTTACTCGTCATTTCTTGCGCTTTAAGGTGCCGCCTAGCCCAATACGCTATCTGAAATAGGAGCGACATAAATTGAACAAATGTGATCGAATTACGCAGAGTTCTTATATTAGCCATAATATAAAATGATCTAATCGGGTCTCTGATTGCTCTATCATAGAAGTTTAATAGTGCATTTTACTCGTCATTTCATGCGCTTTAAGGTGCCGCCTAGCCCAATACGCTATCTGAAATTGGAGCTACGTAAATTGAACAAGTGTGATACAGTTTCGCTGAAATCTTAAAGTAACCATAATATAAAATGATCTAATCGGGTCTCTGATTACCCTATCATAGAAGCTTAATAGTGCATTTTACTCGTCATTTCATGCCCTTTACGGTGCCGCCTAGCCCAATACGCTTTCTGAAATAGTAGCGACATAAATTGAACAAATGTGATAAAATTACGTTGAATTCTTATATTAACAATAATATAAAATGATCTAATCGGGTCTCTGATTGCCCTGTCCGAGAAGTTTAGTAGTGCATTTTACTCGACATTTCATGCGCTTTAAGGTGCCTACTAGTCCAATACGCTATCTGAAATTGGAGCTACATAAATTGAACTAACGTGATAGAATTACACAGAATTCTTATATTAAACATAACATATTACGATCTATTCGGGTCTCTGATTGACCTATCATAGATGTCTAATAGTGCATTTTACTCGTCATTTCATGCGATTTAAGATGCCACATAGCCCAATACGCTATCTGAAATAGGGGCGACGTAAACTGAACAAACGTGATAGAATTACGCAGAATTCTTATATTAACCATAATATAATACGATCTATTCGGGTCACTGATTGCGATATGATAGAAGTTTAATCGTGCATTTTAGTCGTCATTTCATGCGCTTTAATGTGCCGTTTAGCCCAATACGCTATCTGAAATAGGAGCAACGTAAATTGAACAAATGTGATAGAATTACGCATAGTTCTTATATTAACCATAACTTAAAATGATCTAATCGGGTCTCTGATTGCCCTGTCATAGAAGTTTAGTGGTGCATTTTACTCGTCATTTCATGCGCTTTAAGGTGCCGTTTAGCCCAATACGCTATCTGATATAGGGGCGACGTAAATTGAACAAATGTGATAGAATTACGCAGAATTCTTATATTAACCATAATATAAAATGATCTAATCGGGTCTCTGATTCCCCTATCATAGAAGGTTAGTAGTGCATTTTACTCGTCATTCCACGCGCTTTAAGATGCCGCCTCGCTCAATATACTATCTGAAATAGGAGCGTCGTAAATTGAACAAATGTGATAGAATTACGCAGAATTCTTATATTAAACATAATATAAAATGATCTAATCTGGTCTCTGTTTGCCCTACCCTAGAACTTTAATAGTGCATCTTACTCGACATTTCATGCGCTTTAAGATGCCACCTAGCCCTATACGCTATCTGAAATAGGGGCGACGTAAATTGAACAAATGTGATAAAATTACGCTGAATTCTTATAATAACAATAATATGAAATGATCTAATCGGGTCTCTGATTGCCCTATCATAGAAGATTAATAGTGCATTTTAGTCGTCATTTCATGCGCTTTAAGGCGCCGCTTAGCCTCATATGCTATCTGAAATAGGAGCGACGTAAATTGAACAAATGTAATAGAATTTCGCTGAGTTCTTATATTAGCCAAAATATAAGATGACCTAATCGGGTCTCTGATTGCCCTATCATAGAAGTTTAATAGTGCATTTTACTCAACATTTCATGCGCTTTAAGATGCCACCTAGCCCAATACGCTATCAGATATAGGGGCGACGTAAATTGAACAAATGTAATAGAATTACGCAGAATCCTTATATTAACCATGATATAATACGATCTATTCGGGTCTCTGATTGCCCTATCATAGAAGTTTAATGGTGCATTTTACTCGTCATTACATGCGCTTTAAGGTGCCGCCAAGCCCAATACGCTATCTGAAATAGGAGCGACATAAATTGAACAAATGTGATAGAATTACGCACAATTCTCATATTAACCATAATATAATTGGATCTATTCGGGTCTCTGATTGCCCTATCATAGAAGATTAATAGCGCATTTTACTCGCTATTTCATGCGCTTTAAGGTGCCGCCTAGTCCAATACCCTATCTGAAATTGGAGCTACGTAAATTGAACAAATGTGATAGAATTACGCAGAATTCTTATATTAACCATAATATAATACGATATATTCGGGTCTCCGATTGCCCTATCATAGAAGTTTAATAGTGCATTTTACTCCACATTTCATGCGCTTTATGGTGCCGCCTAGCCCAATACGCTATCTGAAATTCGAGCTACGTAAATTGAACAACGTGATAGAATTACGCAGAATTCTTATATTTACCATAATATAATACGATCTATTCGGGTCTCTGATTGCCCTATCATAGAAGTTTAATAGTGCATTTTACTCGACATTTCATGCGCTTTAAGATGCCACCTAGCCCAATACGCAATCTACAACACGGGCCACGGAAATTGAACAAATCTGATAGAATTACGCAGAATCCTTATATTAACCATAATATAACACGATCTATTCGGGTCTCTGATTGCCCTATCATAGAAGTTTAATAGTGCATTTTACTCGACATTTCATGCGCTTTAAGATACCGCCTTGTCCAAGACCCTATCTGAAATTGGTGATACGTAAATTGAACAAATGTGATAAAATTACGTTGAATTCTTATATTAACAATAATATTAAATGATCTAATCGGGTCTCTGATTGCCCTATCCGAGAAGTGTAGAAGTGCATTTTACTCGACATTTCATGCGCTTTAAGGTGCCGCCTATTCCAATACGCCATCTGTAATTGGAGCTACGTAAATTGAACAAACGTGATAGAATTACGCAGAATTCTTATATTAACCATAATATAATACGACCTATTCGGTTCTCTGATTGCCCTATCATGGAAGTTTAATAGTGCATTTTACTCGACATTATATGCGCTTTAAGATGCCGCCTAGTCCAATGCGCTATCTGAAATTGGAGCTACGTAAATTGAACAATCGTGATAGAATTACGCAGAATTCTTATATTAACCATAATATAATACGATCTATTCGGGTCTCTGATTGCCCTATCATAGAAGTTTAATGGTGCATTTTACTCGTCATTTCATGCGCTTTATGGTGCCGCGTAGACCAATACGCTATCTGAAATACGAGCGACATAAATTGAGCAAATGTGATAAAATTACGTTCAAGTCTTATATTAACAATAATATAAAATGATCTAATCGGGTGTCTGTTTGCCCTACCCTAGAAGTTTAATAGTGCATTTTACTCGTCATTCCACGCGCTTAAAGATGCCGTCGCGCCCAATACGCTATCTGAAATAGGAGCGACGTAAATTGAACAAATGTAATAGAATTACGCAGAATTCTTATATTAACCATAATTTAAAATGATCTAATCGGGTCTCTGATTGCCCTATCATAGAAGTTGAATAGTGCATTTTACTCGTCATTTCATGCGCTTTAAGGTGCCGCTTATCCCAATACGCTATCTGAAATAGGAGCGCCGTAAATTGAACAAATGTGATAGAATTTCGCTGAATTCTTATATTAACCGTAATATACAATGATCTAATCGGGTCTCTGATTGCCCTATCATAGAAGGATAGTAGTGCATTTTACTCGTCATTCCACGCGCTTTAAGATGCCGTCTAGCCCAATATACTATCTAAAATAGGAGCGTCGTAAATTGAACGAATGTGATAGAATTACGCAGAATTCTTATTTTAACAATAATATAAAATGATCTAATCGGCTCTCTGATTGCCCTATCATAGAAGTCTAATAGTGCATTTTACTCGTCATTTCATGCGCTTTAAGGTGCCGCCTAGCCCAATATGCTATCTGAAATTGGAGCTACGTAAATTGAACAAGGGTGATAGAGTTTCGATGAATTCTTAAATTAACCATAATATAAAATGATCTAATCGGGTCTCTGTTTGCCCTACCCTAGAAGATTAATAGTGCATTTTACTCGACATTTCATGCGCTTTAAGATGCCACCTAGCCCAATACGCTATCTGCAATAGGAGCGACGTAAATTGAACAAATGTGATAAAATTACGTTGAATTCTTATATTAACAATAATATAAAATGATCTAATCGGGTCTCTGATTGCCCTATCATAGAAGTTTAATGGTGCATTTTACTCGACATTTGATGCGCTTTAAGATGCCGCCTAGCCCAATACGCTATCTGAATTAGGGGCGACGTAAATTGAACAAATGTGATAAAACTACGCTGAATTCTTATAATAACAATAATATGAAATGATCTAATCGGGTCTCTGATTGCCCTATCATAGAAGCTTAATAGTGCATTTTACACGTCATTTCATGCGCTTTAAGGTGCCGCTTAGCCCAATAGGCTATCTGAAATAGGAGCGACGTAAATTGAACAAATGTGATAGAATATCGCTGAATTCTTATATTAACAGTAATAAAATGATCTAATCGGGTCTCTGATTGCCCTATCATAGAAGTTTAATAGTGCATTTTACTCGACATTTCATGCGCCATAAGGTGCCGCCTAGCCCAATACGCTATCTGAAATTGGAGATACGTAAATTAAACAAGTGTGATAGAGTTTCGCTGAATTCTTTAATTAACCATAATATAAGTTGATCTAATTGGGTCTCTGATTGTCGCATCCTAGAAGTTTAGTAGTGCATTTTACTCGACATTTCATGCGCTTTAAGATGCAGCCAAGCCCAATACGCTATCTGAAATAGGAGCGTCGTAAATTGAACAAGTGTGATAAAATTACGCCGACTTCTTATATTAACAATAATATAAAATGATCTAATCGTGTCTCCGATTGCTCTATCATAGAAGTTTAATAGTGCATTTTACTCGTCATTTCATGCGCTTTCAATTGACGCATAGCCCAGTACGCTATCTGAAACAGGAGCGACGTAAATTGAACAAATGTGATAGAATTACGCAGAATTCTTATATCAACCATAATGTAATATGATCTATTCGGGTCTCTGATTGCCATATCATAGAAGTTTCATCGTGCATTTTAGTCGTCATATCATGCGCTTTAATGTGCCGTTTAGCCCAATACGCTATCTGAAATAGGAGCAACGTAAATTGAACAAATGTGATAGAGTTACGCATAGTTCTTATATTAACCATAACTTAAAATGATCTAATCGGGCCTCTGATTGCCCTGTCATAGAAATTTAGTGGTGCATTTTACTCGTCATTTCATGCGCTTTAAGGTGCCGTTTAGCCCAATACGCTATCTGATATAGGGGCGACGTAAATTGAACAAATGTGATAGAATTACGCAGAATTCTTATATTAACCATAATATCATACGATCAATTCGGGTCTATGGTTGCCCTATCATAGAAGTTTAATAGTGCATTTTACTCGACATTTCATGCGCTTTAATATGCTATATAGCCCAATACGCTATCTGAAATAGGGGCCACGTAAACTGAACAAATGTGATAGAATTACGCAGAATTCTTATATTAACCATAATATAATACTATCTATTCGGGTCTCTGATTGCCCTATCCTCGAAGTTTAGTAGTGCATTTTACTCGACATTTCATGCGCTTTAAGGTGCCGCTTAGCACAATACGCTATCTGAAATAGGAGCGACGTAAATTGAACAAATGTGATCGATTCACGCAGAATTCTTATATTAGCCATAATATAAAATGATCTAATCGGGTCTCTGATTGCCTGAACCTAGAAGCTTGATAGTGCATTTTACTCGTCATTTCATGCCCTTTACGGTGCCGCCTAGCCCAATACGCTTTCTGAAATAGTAGCGACATAAATTGAACAAATGTGATAAAATTACGTTGAATTCTTATATTAACAATAATATAAAATGATCTAATCGGGTCTCTGATTGCCCTGTCCGAGAAGTTTAGTAGTGCATTTTACTCGACATTTCATGCGCTTTAAGGTGCCTACTAGTCCAATACCCTATCTGAAATTGGAGCTACATAAATTGAACTAACGTGATAGAATTACACAGAATTCTTATATTAAACATAACATATTACGATCTATTCGGGTCTCTGATTGACCTATCATAGATGTCTAATAGTGCATTTTACTCGTCATTTCATGCGATTTAAGATGCCACATAGCCCAATACGCTATCTGAAATAGGGGCGACGTAAACTGAACAAACGTGATAGAATTACGCAGAATTCTTATATTAACCATAATATAATACGATCTATTCGGGTCACTGATTGCGATATGATAGAAGTTTAATCGTGCATTTTAGTCGTCATTTCATGCGCTTTAATGTGCCGTTTAGCCCAATACGCTATCTGAAATAGGAGCAACGTAAATTGAACAAATGTGATAGAATTACGCATAGTTCTTATATTAACCATAACTTAAAATGATCTAATCGGGTCTCTGATTGCCCTGTCATAGAAGTTTAGTGGTGCATTTTACTCGTCATTTCATGCGCTTTAAGGTGCCGTTTAGCCCAATACGCTATCTGATATAGGGGCGACGTAAATTGAACAAATGTGATAGAATTACGCAGAATTCTTATATTAACCATAATATAAAATGATCTAATCGGGTCTCTGATTCCCCTATCATAGAAGGTTAGTAGTGCATTTTACTCGTCATTCCACGCGCTTTAAGATGCCGCCTCGCTCAATATACTATCTGAAATAGGAGCGTCGTAAATTGAACAAATGTGATAGAATTACGCAGAATTCTTATATTAAACATAATATAAAATGATCTAATCTGGTCTCTGTTTGCCCTACCCTAGAACTTTACTAGTGCATCTTACTCGACATTTCATGCGCTTTAAGATGCCACCTAGCCCTATACGCTATCTGAAATAGGGGCGACGTAAATTGAACAAATGTGATAAAATTACGCTGAATTCTTATAATAACAATAATATGAAATGATCTAATCGGGTCTCTGATTGCCCTATCATAGAAGATTAATAGTGCATTTTAGTCGTCATTTCATGCGCTTTAAGGCGCCGCTTAGCCTCATATGCTATCTGAAATAGGAGCGACGTAAATTGAAAAAATGTGATTGAATTTCGCTGAATTCTTATATTAACCTTAGTGTAAAATGATCTAATCGGGCCACTGCTCGCCCTACACTAGAAGTTTAATAGTGCATTCCACTCGCCATTTCATGCGCTTTGAGATGCCACCCAGCCCAGTACGCGATCTGAAATAGGAGCGACGTAAATTGAACAAACGTGATAGAATTTTGCTGAATTCTTAAATTAACAATAATATAAAATGATCTAATCGGGTCTCTGTTTGCCCGACCCCAGAAGTATAATAGTGCATTTTACTCGTCATTTCATGCGCTTTGAGATGCAGCTTAGCCCAATACGCTGTCTGAAATAGGAGCGACGTAAATTGAACAAATGTGATAGAATTTCGCTGAATTCTTATATTAACCATAATGTAAAATGATCTAATCGGTTCTCTGATTGCCCTATCATAGAAGTTTAATAGTGCATTTTACTCGCCATACCACGCGCTTTAAGATGCCGCGTAGCCCAGTACGCTATCTGAAATAGGAGCGACGTGAATTGAACAGACGTGTTAGAATTTTGCTGAATTCTTTAATTAACCATAATATAAAATGATCTAATCGGGTCTCTGATTGCCCTACCCCAGAGGTTTAATAGTGCATTTTACACGCCATCTCATGCAATTTGAGATGCCGCATAGCCCAATACGCTATCTGAAATAGGAGCGACGTAAATTGAACAAATCTGATAGAATTACGCTGAATTCTTATATTAACCGTAATGTAAAATGATCTAATCGGGTCCCTGTTCGCCCTAGCCTAGAAGTTTCATAGTGCATTTCACTCGTCATTTCATGCGCTTTAAGGTGCCGCCTAGCCCAATACGAAATCTGAATTAGGAGCGACGTAAATTGAACAAATGTGATAGAATTACACTGAATTCTTATATTAATCATATTATAAGATGACCTAATCGGGTGTCTGTTTGCCCTACCCTAGAAGTTTAGTGATGCATTTTACTCGACATTTCATGTGCTTTAAGATGCCGCTTAGCCCAACACGCTATCTGAATTAGGAGCGACGTAAATGGAACAAATGTGATAAAATTACGTTGAATTCTTATATTAACATTAATATAATATGATCTATTCGGGTCTCTGATTGTCCTATCATAGAAGGTTAGTAGTGCATTTTACTCGTCATTCCACGCGCTTTAAGATGCCGCCTAGCCCAATATGCTATCTGAAATAGGAGCGACGTAAATTGAACAAATGTGATAGAATTACGCTGAATTCTTATATTAACCATAATGTAAAATGATCTAATCGGGTCTCTGTTCGCCCCACCCTAGAAGTTTAATAGTGCATTTTAATCGTCATTTGATGCGCTTTGAGATGCCGCTTAGCCCAATACGCTATCTGAAATACGAGCGACGTAAATTGAACGAATGTGATAGAATTTCGCAGAATTCTTATATTGAACAAAATATAAAATGATCTAATCGGTTCTCCTATTGCCCTATCATAGAAGTTTTATAGTGCATTTCACTCGCCATCCCACGCGCTTTGAGATGCCGCCTAGCCCAATACGCTATCTGAAATAGGGGCGACGTAAATTGAACAAATGTGATAAAATTACGTTGAATTCTTATATTAACAATAATATAAAATGATCTAATCGTGTCTCCGATTGCCCTATCATAGAAGTTTAATAGTGCATTTTACTCGTCATTTCATGCTCTTTAAATTTCCGCTTAGCCCAATACGCTATCTCAAATAGGAGCGACGTAAATTGAACAAATGTGATAGAATTACGCTGAATTCTTATATTGACCGTAATATAAAATGATCTAATCGGGTCTCTGTTTGCCTTACCCTAGAAGTTTAATAGTGCATTTCACTCGCCATTTCATGCGCTTTGAGATGCCGCTTACCCCAATACGCTATCTGAAATAGGAGCGACGTAAATTGAACACATGTGGTAGAATTTCGCTGAATTCTTATATTAACCACAATGTAAAATGATCTAATCGGGTCTCTGTTCGCCCTACCCTAGAAGTTTAATAGTGCATTTCACTCGTCATTTCATGCGCATCACGGTGCCGCCTAGCCCAACACGCCATCTGAAACAGGAGCGACGTAAATTGATCAAATGTGATAGCATTACGCAGAATTCTTATATTAACCATAATATAAAATGATCTGATCGGGTCTCTGATTGCCCTATCATAGAAGGTTAGTAGTGCATTTTACTCGTCATTCCGCGCGCGTTAAGATGCCGCCTAGCCCAATATACTATCTGAAATAGGAGCGACGTGAATTGATCAAATGTGGTAGAGTTACGATGAATTCTTAAATTAGCAATAACATAAAATGATCTAAACGGGACTCTGATTTCTCTATTCTAGAAGTTTAGTAGTGCATTTTACTCGTCATTTCATGCGCTTTAAGGTGCCGTCTAGCCCAATCCGCTATCTGAAATTGGAGATACGTAAATTGGACAAATGTGATAGATTTTCGTTGAATTCTTATATTAACCATAATATAAAATGTTCTAATCGTGTCTCTGATAGCCCTATCATAGAAGTTTAGTAGTGCATTTCACTCGTCATTCCACGCGCTGTAAGATGCCGCCTAGCCCAATATGCTATCTGAAATAGGCGCGACGTAAATTGAACAAATGTGATAGAGATTCGCTGAATTCTTAAATTAACCAAAATATAAAATGGTCTAATCGGGTCTTTGTTTGCCCTACCCTAGAAGTTTAATAATGCATTTTACTCGACATTTCATGCGCTTTAAGATGCCACCTAGCCCAATACGCTATCTGAAATAGGGGCGACGTAAATTGAACAAATGTGATAAAATTACGCTGCATTCTTATATTAACAATAATATAAAATGATCTAATCGGGTCCATGATCGCCCTATCATAGCAGTTTAATAGTGCATTTTACTCGTCATTTCATGCGTTTTGAGATGACGCTTAGCACAATACGCTATCTGAAATAGGAGCGATGAAAATTGAACAAATGTGAAAGAATTTCGCGGAATTCTTATATTAACCGTAATATGAAATGATCTAATCGGGTCCCAGATTGCCCTATCAAAGAAGTTTAGTAATGCATTTTACTCGACATTTCATGCGCTTTAAGATGCCACCTAGCCCAATACGCTATCTGAAATAGGGGCGACGTAAATTGAACAAATGTGATAGAATTACGCAGAATTCTTATATTACCCATAATATAAAATAATCTAATCGGGTCTCTGATTGCCCTATCATAGAAGGTTAGTAGTGAATTTTACTCGGCATTCCACGCGCTTTAAGATGCCGCCTAGCAAAATACGCTATCTTAAATAGGAGCGACGTAAATTGAACAAATGGGATAGAATTACGCAAAATTCTTATTTAAACCATAATATAATACGATCTATTCGGGTGTCTGATTGCCCTATCATAGAAGTTTCATAGTGCATTTTACTCGGCATTTGATGCGCTTTAAGGTGCCGTTTAGTCCAATACGCTATCTGAAACAGGAGCGTCGTAAATTGAACAAATGTGATAGAATTACACTGAATTCTTATATTAATCATAATATAAGATGATCTAATCGTGTCTCTGATTGCCCTATCATAGAAGTTTAATAGTGCATTTTACTCGTCATTTCATGCGCTTTAAGATGCCACCTAGCCCAATACGCTATCTGGAATAGGGGCGACGTAAATTGAATAAATGTGATAAAATTTCGCTGAATTCTTATATTAACCATAATATAAGATGACATAATCGGGTCTCTGTTAGCCCTGTCCGAGAAGTTTAGTAGTTCATTTTACTCGACATTTCATGCTCTTTAAGATGCCGCCTAGCCCAATACGCTATCTGAAATTGGAGCTACGTACATTGAACAAACGTGATAGAATTACACAGAATTCTTATATTAGCCATAATATAATACGATCTATTCGGGTCTATGATTGCCCTATCATAGAAGTTTAATAGTGCATTTTACTCGACATTTCATGCGCTTTAATATGCTATATAGCCCAATACGCTATCTGAAATAGGGGCCACGTAAACTGAACAAATGTGATCGAATCACGCAGAATTCTTATATTAGCCATAATATAAGATGACCTAATCGGGTCTCTGATTGCCCTATCCGAGAAGTTTAGTAGTGCATTTCACTCGACGTTTCATGCGCTTTCAGATGTCTCCTAAGCCAATAAGCTATCTGAAATTGGAGCTACGTAAATTCAACAAACGTGATTGAATTACGCAGAATTCTTACATTAATCAAAACAGAAGATGACCTTATCGGGTTTCTGAGTGCCCTATCATACATGTTTAATGATGCATTTTACTCGACATTTCATGCGCGTTAAGGTGCCGTCTAGCCCAATCCGCTATCTGAAATAGGAGCGACGTAAATTGAAAAAATGTGATAGAATTAGGCTGAATTCTTATATTAATCATAATATAAGATGACCTAATCGGGTCTCTGATTGCCCTATCCTAGAAGTTTTGTAGTGCATTTTACTCGAAATTTCATGCGCTTTAAGATGCCACCTAGCCCAATACGCTATCAGATATAGGGGCGACGTAAATTGAACAAATGTGACAAAATTACGCTGCATTCTTATATTAACAATAATATAAAATGATATAATCGGGTCTCTGATTGCCCTATCATAGAAGTTTAATGCTGCATTTTACTCGTCATTTCATGCGCTTTAAGGTGCCGTCTAGCCCAATCCGCTATCTGAAATAGGAGCGACGTAAATTGAAAGAATGTGATAGAATTAGGCTGAATTCTTATATTAATCATAATATAAGATGACCTAATCGGGTCTCTGATTGCCCTATCCTAGAACTTTAATAGTGCATCTTACTCGACATTTCATGCGCTTTAAGATGCCACCTAGCCCTATACGCTATCTGAAATAGGGGCGACGTAAATTGAACAAATGTGACAAAATTACGCTGCATTCTTATATTAACCATAATTTAAAATGATCTAATCGGGTCTTTGATTGCCCTATCGTAGAAGTTTAATAGTGCATTTTACTCGTCATTTCATGCGCTTTAAGGTGCCGCCTAGCCCAATACGCTATCTGAAATTGGAGCTACGTAAATTGAAGGAGTGTGATAGAATTAGGCTGAATTCTTATATTAATCATAATATAAGATGACCTAATCGGGTCTCTGATTGCCCTATCATAGATGTTTAATAGTGCATTTTACTCGTCATTTCATGCGCTTTAAGGTGCCGTCTAGCCCAATACGCTATCTGAAATAGGGGCGACGTAAATTGAACAAATGTGATAAAATTGCGTTGAATTCTTATATTAACAATAATATAAAATGATCTAATCGGGTCTCTGATTGCCCTATCATAGAAGTTTAATAGTGCATTTTACTCAACATTTCATGCGCTTTAAGATGCCACCTAGCCCAATACGCTATCAGATATAGGGGCGACGTAAATTGAACAAATGTAATAGAATTACGCAGAATTCTTATATTAACCATGATATAATACGATCTATTCGGGTCTCTGATTGCCCTATCATAGAAGTTTAATAGTGTATTTTACTCGTCATTTCATGCGCTTTAATGTGCCGCCTAGCCTAATACGCTATCTGAAATAGGAGCGATATAAATTGAACAAATGTGATAGAATTACGCAGAAATCTTATATTAACCATAATATCATACGATCAATTCGGGTCTCTGATTGCCCTATCATAGAAGTTTAATAGTGCATTTTACTCGTCATTTCATGCGCTTTAAGGTGCCGCCCAGCCCAATACGCTATCTGAAATAGGAGCGACATAAATTGAACAAATGTGATAGAATTACGCACAATTCTCATATTAACCATAATATAATTGGATCTATTCGGGTCTCTGATTGCCCTATCATAGAAGTTTAATAGTGCATTTTACTCCACATTTCATGCGCTTTATGGTGCCGCCTAGCCCAATACGCTATCTGAAATTCGAGCTACGTAAATTGAACAACGTGATAGAATTACGCAGAATTCTTATATTTACCATAATATAATACGATCTATTCGGGTCTCTGATTGCCCTATCATAGAAGTTTAATAGTGCATTTTACTCGACATTTCATGCGCTTTAAGATGCCACCTAGCCCAATACGCAATCTACAATACGGGCCACGGAAATTGAACAAATCTGATAGAATTACGCAGAATCCTTATATTAACCATAATATAACACGATCTATTCGGGTCTCTGATTGCCCTATCATAGAAGTTTAATAGTGCATTTTACTCGACATTTCATGCGCTTTAAGATACCGCCTTGTCCAAGACCCTATCTGAAATTGGTGATACGTAAATTGAACAAATGTGATAAAATTACGTTGAATTCTTATATTAACAATAATATTAAATGATCTAATCGAGTCTCTGGTTGCCCTATCAAAGAAGTTTAATAGTGCATTTTACTCGTCATTTCATGCGTTTTAAGGCGCCGCTTAGCCTAATACGCTATCTGAAATGGGAGCGACGTAAATTGAACGAATGTGATAGAATTTCGCTGAATTCTTATATTAACCATAATATAAGATGACCTAATCGGGTCTCTGATTGCCCTATCCGAGAAGTTTAATAGTGCATTTTACTCTTCATTTCATGCGCATTAAGGTGCCGTCTAGCCCAATCCGCTATCTGAAATAGGAGCGACGTAAATTGAAAAAATGTGATAGAATTAGGCTGAATTCTTACATTAATCATAATATAAGATGACCTAATCGGGTCTCTGATTGCCCTATCCTAGAAGTTTTGTAGTGCATTTTACTCGAAATTTCATGCGCTTTAAGATGCCACCTAGCCCAATACGCTATCAGATATAGGGGCGACGTAAATTGAACAAATGTGACAAAACTACGCTGCATTCTTATATTAACAATAATATAAAATGATATAATCGGGTCTCTGATTGCCCTATCATAGAAGTTTAATGCTGCATTTTACTCGTCATTTCATGCGCTTTAAGGTGCCGTCTAGCCCAATCCGCTATCTGAAATAGGAGCGACGTAAATTGAAAGAATGTGATAGAATTAGGCTGAATTCTTATATTAATCATAATATAAGATGACCTAATCGGGTCTCTGATTGCCCTATCCTAGAACTTTAATAGTGCATCTTACTCGACATTTCATGCGCTTTAAGATGCCACCTAGCCCTATGCGCTATCTGAAATAGGGGCGACGTAAATTGAACAAATGTGACAAAATTACGCTGCATTCTTATATTAACCATAATTTAAAATGATCTAATCGGGTCTTTGATTGCCCTATCGTAGAAGTTTTGTAGTGCATTTTACTCGAAATTTCATGCGCTTTAAGATGCCACCTAGCCCAATACGCTATCAGATATAGGGGCGACGTAAATTGAACAAATGTGACAAAACTACGCTGCATTCTTATATTAACAATAATATAAAATGATATAATCGGGTCTCTGATTGCCCTATCATAGAAGTTTAATGCTGCATTTTACTCGTCATTTCATGCGCTTTAAGGTGCCGTCTAGCCCAATCCGCTATCTGAAATAGGAGCGACGTAAATTGAAAGAATGTGATAGAATTAGGCTGAATTCTTATATTAATCATAATATAAGATGACCTAATCGGGTCTCTGATTGGCCTATCCTAGAACTTTAATAGTGCATCTTACTCGACATTTCATGCGCTTTAAGATGCCACCTAGCCCTATACGCTATCTGAAATAGGGGCGACGAAAATTGAACAAATGTGACAAAATTACGCTGCATTCTTATATTAACCATAATTTAAAATGATCTAATCGGGTCTTTGATTGCCCTATCGTAGAAGTTTAATAGTGCATTTTACTCGTCATTTCATGCGCTTTAAGGTGCCGCCTAGCCCAATACGCTATCTGAAATTGGAGCTACGTAAATTGAAGGAGCGTGATAGAATTAGGCTGAATTCTTATATTAATCATAATATAAGATGACCTAATCGGGTCTCTGATTGCCCTATCATAGATGTTTAATAGTGCATTTTACTCGTCATTTCATGCGCTTCAAGGTGCCGTCTAGCCCAATACGCTATCTGAAATAGGGGCGACGTAAATTGAACAAATGTGATAAAATTGCGTTGAATTCTTATATTAACAATAATATAAAATGATCTAATCGGGTCTCTGATTGCCCTATCATAGAAGTTTAATAGTGCATTTTACTCAACATTTCATGCGCTTTAAGATGCCACCTAGCCCAATACGCTATCAGATATAGGGGCGACGTAAATTGAACAAATGTAATAGAATTACGCAGAATTCTTATATTAACCATGATATAATACGATCTATTCGGGTCTGTGATTGCCCTATCATAGAAGTTTAATGGTGCATTTTACTCGTCATTACATGCGCTTTAAGGTGCCGCCAAGCCCAATACGCTATCTGAAATAGGAGCGACATAAATTGAACAAATGTGATAGAATTACGCAGAATTCTTATATTAACCATAATATCATACGATCAATTCGGGTCTCTGATTGCCCTATCATAGAAGTTTAATAGTGTATTTTACTCGTCATTTCATGCGCTTTAATGTGCCGCCTAGCCTAATACGCTATCTGAAATAGGAGCGATATAAATTGAACAAATGTGATAGAATTACGCAGGAATCTTATATTAACCATAATATCATACGATCAATTCGGGTCTCTGATTGCCCTATCATAGAAGATGAATAGCGCATTTTACTCGTTATTTCATGCGCTTTAAGGTGCCGCCCAGCCCAATACGCTATCTGAACTAGGAGCGACATAAATTGAACAAATGTGATAGAATTACGCAGAATTCTCATATTAACCATAATATAATTGGATCTATTCGGGTATCTGATTGCCCTATCATAGAAGATTAATAGCGCATTTTACTCGCTATTTCATGCGCTTTAAGGTGCCGCCTAGTCCAATACCCTATCTGAAATTGGAGCTACGTAAATTGAACAAATGTGATAGAATTACGCAGAATTCTTATATTAACCATAATATAATACGATATATTCGGGTCTCCGATTGCCCTATCATAGAAGTTTAATAGTGCATTTTACTCCACATTTCATGCGCTTTAAGATGCCACCTAGCCCAATACGCAATCTACAATACGGGCCACGGAAATTGAACAAATCTGATAGAATTACGCAGAATCCTTATATTAACCATAATATAACACGATCTATTCGGGTCTCTGATTGCCCTATCATAGAAGTTTAATAGTGCATTTTACTCGACATTTCATGCGCTTTAAGATACCGCCTTGTCCAAGACCCTATCTGAAATTGGTGATACGTAAATTGAACAAATGTGATAAAATTACGTTGAATTCTTATATTAACAATAATATTAAATGATCTAATCGAGTCTCTGGTTGCCCTATCAAAGAAGTTTAATAGTGCATTTTACTCGTCATTTCATGCGTTTTAAGGCGCCGCTTAGCCTAATACGCTATCTGAAATGGGAGCGACGTAAATTGAACGAATGTGATAGAATTTCGCTGAATTCTTATATTAACCATAATATAAGATGACCTAATCGGGTCTCTGATTGCCCTATCCGAGAAGTTTAATAGTGCATTTTACTCTTCATTTCATGCGCATTAAGGTGCCGCCTAGCTCAATACGCTATCTGAAATAGGAGCGACATAAATTGAACAAATGTGATAAAATTACGTTGAATTCTTATATTAACAATAATATTAAATGATCTAATCGAGTCTCTGGTTGCCCTATCAAAGAAGTTTAATAGTGCATTTTACTCGTCATTTCATGCGCTTTCAATTGACGCATTGCCCAGTACGCTATCTGAAATAGGAGCGACGTAAATTGAACAAATGTGATAGAATTACGCAGAATTCTTATATCAACCATAATGTAATATGATCTATTCGGGTCTCTGATTGCCATATCATAGAAGTTTAATCGTGCATTTTAGTCGTCATTTCATGCGCTTTAATGTGCCGTTTAGCCCAATACGCTATCTGAAATAGGAGCAACGTAAATTGAACAAATGTGATAGAATTACGCATAGTTCTTATATTAACCATAACTTAAAATGATCTAATCGGGTCTCTGATTGCCCTGTCATAGAAGTTTAGTGGTGCATTTTACTCGTCATTTCATGCGCTTTAAGGTGCCGTTTAGCCCAATACGCTATCTGATATAGGGGCGACGTAAATTGAACAAATGTGATAGAATTACGCAGAATTCTTATATTAACCATAATATCATACGATCAATTCGGGTCTCTGATTGCACTATCATAGAAGTTTATTAGTGCATTTCACTCGTCATTTCATGCGCTTTAAGGTGCCGCCTAGCCCAATACGCTATCTGAAATAGGAGCGACATAAATTGAACAAATGTGATAGAATTACGCAGAATTCTCATATTAACCATAATATAATTGGATCTATTCGGGTCTCTGATTGCCCTATCATAGAAGATTAATAGCGCATTTTACTCGTTATTTCATGCGCTTTAAGGTGCCGCCTATCCCAATACGCTATCTGAAATAGGAGCGACGTAAATTGAACAAATGTGACAGAATTACGCTAAATTCTTTTATTAAACATAATATAAAATGATCTAATGGGGTCTCTGATTACCCTATCATAGAAGCTTAGTTGTGCATTCTAATCGACATTTCATGCCCTTTAAGATTGAGCTTAGCCCAATACGCTATCTGAAATAGGATCGACGTAAACTGAGTAAATGTGGTTCAATTACGCTGAATTCTTATATTAACAATAATATGAAATGATCTAATCGGGTCTCTGATTGCCCTATCATAGAAGTTTAATAGTGCATTTTAGTCGTCATTTCATGCGCTTTAAGGCGCCTTTTAGCCTCATATGCTATCTGAAATAGGAGCGACGTAAATTGAACAAATGTGATAGAATTTCGCTGAATTCTTATATTAACCATAATATAAGATGACCTAATCGGGTCTCTGATTGCCCTATCCGAGAAGTTTAGTAGTGCATTTCACTCGACGTTTCATGCGCTTTCAGATGCCTCCTACGCCAATAAGCTATCTGAAATTGGAGCTACGTAAATTCAACAAACGTGATTGAATTACGCAGAATTCTTACATTAATCAAAACAGAAGATGACCTTAACGGGTTTCTGAGTGCCCTATCATACATGTTTAATGATGCATTTTACTCGACATTTCATGCGCGTTAAGGTGCCGTCTAGCCCAATCCGCTATCTGAAATAGGAGCGACGTAAATTGAAAAAATGTGATAGAATTAGGCTGAATTCTTATATTAATCATAATATAAGATGACCTAATCGGGTCTCTGATTGCCCTATCCTAGAAGTTCTGTAGTGCATTTTCCTCGAAATTTCACGCGCTTTAAGATGCCACCTAGCCCAATACGCTATCAGATATAGGGGCGACGTAAATTGAACAAATGTGACAAAATTACGCTGCATTCTTATATTAACAATAATATAAAATGATATAATCGGGTCTCTGATTGCCCTATCATAGAAGTTTAATGCTGCATTTTACTCGTCATTTCATGCGCTTTAAGGTGCCGTCTAGCCCAATCCGCTATCTGAAATAGGAGCGACGTAAATTGAAAAAATGTGATAGAATTAGGCTGAATTCTTATATTAATCATAATATAAGATGACCTAATCGGGTCTCTGATTGCCCTATCCTAGAAGTTTTGTAGTGCATTTTACTCGACATTTCATGCGCTTTAAGATGCCACCTAGCCCAATACGCTATCAGATATAGGGGCGACGTAAATTGAACAAATGTGACAAAATTACGCTGCATTCTTATATTAACAATAATATAAAATGATATAATCGGGTCTCTGATTGCCCTATCATAGAAGTGTAATGCTGCATTTTACTCGTCATTTCATGCGCTTTAAGGTGCCGTTTAGCCCAATACGCTATCTGAAATAGGAGCGACGTAAATTGAACAAATGTGATAATATTACGCTGAATTCTTATATTAACAATAATATAAAATGATCTTATCGGGTCACTGGTCGCCCTATCATAGAAGTTTAATAGTGCATTTTACTCGTCATTTCATGCACTTTAAGTTGCCGCCTAGCCCAATAAGCTATCGGAAATCGGAGCGACGTAAATTGAACAAATGTGATAGAATTACGCACAATTCTTATATTAACTATAATATAAAATGATCTAATCGGGTCTCTGTTTGCCCTACCCTAGAAGTTTAATAATGCATTTTACTCGACATTTCATGCGCTTTAAGATGCCACCTAGCCCAATACGCTATCTGAAATAGGAGCGACGTAAATTGAACAAATGTGATAGAATTACGCAGAATTCTTATATTAACTATAATATAAAATGATCTAATCGGGTCTCTCATTGCCCTGTCATAGAAGTTTCATAGTTCATTTTACTCGGCATTTGATGCGCTTTAAGGTGCCGTTTAGTCCAATACGCCATCTGAAACAGGAGCGTCGTAAATTGAACAAATGTGATAGAATTACACTGAATTCTTATATTACCATAATATAATACGATCTATTCGGGTCTCTGATTGCCCTATCGTAGAAGTTTAATAGTGCATTTTACTCGTCATTTCATGCGCTTTAAGATGCCACCTAGCCCAATACGCTATCTGGAATAGGGGCGACGTAAATTGAATAAATGTGATAAAATTTCGCTGAATTCTTATATTAACCATAATATACGATGACATAATCGGGTCTCTGTTAGCCCTGTCCGAGAAGTTTAGTAGTGCATTTTACTCGACATTTCATGCTCTTTAAGATGCCGCCTAGCCCAATACGCTATCTGAAATTGGAGCTACGTACATTGAACAAACGTGATAGAA
Source organism: Macropis europaea (assembly GCA_916610135.2). Classification (NCBI taxonomy): domain Eukaryota; kingdom Metazoa; phylum Arthropoda; class Insecta; order Hymenoptera; family Melittidae; genus Macropis; species Macropis europaea. Next base: position 124,596 of record CAKAJE020000469.1, on the reverse strand, counting down.
TAACGCAGAATTCTTATATTAGCCATAATATAATACGATCTATTCGGGTCTATGGTTGCCCTATCATAGAAGTTTAATAGTGCATTTTACTCGACATTTCATGCGCTTTAATATGCTATATAGCCCAATACGCTATCTGAAATAGGGGCCACGTAAACTGAACAAATGTGATAGAATTACGCAGAATTCTTATATTAACCATAATATAATACTATCTATTCGGGTCTCTGATTGCCCTATCCTCGAAGTTTAGTAGTGCATTTTACTCGACATTTCATGCGCTTTAAGGTGCCGCTTAGCACAATACGCTATCTGAAATAGGAGCGACGTAAATTGAACAAATGTGATCGAATCACGCAGAATTCTTATATTAGCCATAATATAAAATGATCTAATCGGGTCTCTGATTGCCTGAACCTAGAAGCTTGATAGTGCATTTTACTCGACATTTCATGCGCTTTAAGATGCCGCCTAGCCCAATATGCTATCTGAAATAGGAGCGACGTAAATTGATCAAATGTGATAGAATACCGCTGAATTCTTATATTAGCCATAATATAAAATGATCTAATCGGGTCTCTGATTGCCTGAACCTAGAAGCTTGATAGTGCATTTTACTCGACATTTCATGCGCTTTAAGGTGCCGCTTAGCCCAATACGCTATCTGAAATTGGAGCTACGTAAATTGAACAAGTGTGATACAGTTTCGCTGAAATCTTAAAGTAACCATAATATAAAATGATCTAATCGGGTCTCTGATTGCCCTATCCTAGAAGTTTAATAGTGCATTTTACTCGTCATTTCTTGCGCTTTAAGGTGCCGCCTAGCCCAATACGCTATCTGAAATAGGCGCGACATAAATTGGACAAATGTGATAGAATTTCGCTGAATTCTTATATTAACCATAATATAGAATGATCTAATCGGGTCTCTGATTGCCCTATCATAGAAGTTTAATAGTGCATTTTACTCGTCATTTCATGCGCTTTAAGGTGCCGTCTAGCCCAATCCGCTATCTGAAATAGGAGCGACGTAAATTGAAAAAATGTGATAGAATTAGGCTGAATTCTTATATTAATCATAATATAAGATGACCTAATCGGGTCTCTGATTGCCCTATCCTAGAAGTTTTGTAGTGCATTTTACTCGACATTTCATGCGCTTTAAGATGCCACCTAGCCCAATACGCTATCAGATATAGGGGCGACGTAAATTGAACAAATGTGACAAAATTACGCTGCATTCTTATATTAACAATAATATAAAATGATATACTCGGGTCTCTGATTGCCCTATCATAGAAGTTTAATGCTGCATTTTACTCGTCATTTCATGCGCTTTAAGGTGCCGTTTAGCCCAATACGCTATCTGAAATAGGAGCGACGTAAATTGAACAAATGTGATAAAATTGCGCTGAATTCTTATATTAACAATAATATAAAATGATCTTATCGGGTCACTGGTCGCCCTATCATAGAAGTTTAATAGTGCATTTTACTTGTCATTTCATGCGGTTTAAGTTGCCGCCTAGCCCAATAAGCTATCGGAAATCGGAGCGACGTAAATTGAACAAATGTGATAGAATTACGCACAATTCTTATATTAACTATAATATAAAATGATCTAATCGGGTCTCTGTTTGCCCTACCCTAGAAGTTTAATAATGCATTTTACTCGACATTTCATGCGCTTTAAGATGCCACCTAGCCCAATACGCTATCTGAAATAGGGGCGACGTAAATTGAACAAATGTGATAGAATTACGCACAATTCTTATATTAACTATAATATAAAATGATCTAATCGGGTCTCTCATTGCCCTGTCATAGAAGTTTCATAGTTCATTTTACTCGGCATTTGATGCGCTTTAAGGTGCCGTTTAGTCCAATACGCCATCTGAAACAGGAGCGTCGTAAATTGAACAAATGTGATAGAATTACACTGAATTCTTATATTACCATAATATAATACGATCTATTCGGGTCTCTGATTGCCCTATCGTAGAAGTTTAATAGTGCATTTTACTCGTCATTTCATGCGCTTTAAGATGCCACCTAGCCCAATACGCTATCTGGAATAGGGGCGACGTAAATTGAATAAATGTGATAAAATTTCGCTGAATTCTTATATTAACCATAATATAAGATGACATAATCGGGTCTCTGTTAGCCCTGTCCGAGAAGTTTAGTAGTGCATTTTACTCGACATTTCATGCTCTTTAAGATGCCGCCTAGCCCAATACGCTATCTGAAATTGGAGCTACGTACATTGAACAAACGTGATAGAATTACACAGAATTCTTATATTAGCCATAATATAATACGATCTATTCGGGTCTATGATTGCCCTATCATAGAAGTTTAATAGTGCATTTTACTCGACATTTCATGCGCTTTAATATGCTATATAGCCCAATACGCTATCTGAAATAGGGGCCACGTAAACTGAACAAATGTGATAGAATTACGCAGAATTCTTATATTAACCATAATATAATACTATCTATTCGGGTCTCTGATTGCCCTATCCTCGAAGTTTAGTAGTGCATTTTACTCGACATTTCATGCGCTTTAAGGTGCCGCTTAGCACAATACGCTATCTGAAATAGGAGCGACGTAAATTGAACAAATGTGATCGAATCACGCAGAATTCTTATATTAGCCATAATATAAAATGATCTAATCGGGTCTCTGATTGCCTGAACCTAGAAGCTTGATAGTGCATTTTACTCGACATTTCATGCGCTTTAAGATGCCGCCTAGCCCAATATGCTATCTGAAATAGGAGCGACGTAAATTGATCAAATGTGATAGAATACCGCTGAATTCTTATATTAACCATAATATAAAATGATCTAATCGGGTCTCTGATTGCTCTATCATAGAAGCTTAATAGTGCATTTTACTCGTCATTTCATGCGCTTTAAGGTGCCGCCTAGCCCAATACGCTATCTGAAATTGGAGCTACGTAAATTGAACAAGTGTGATACAGTTTCGCTGAAATCTTAAATTAACCATAATATAAAATGATCTAATCGGGTCTCTGATTACCCTATCATAGACGCTTAATAGTGCATTTTACTCGACATTTCATGCGCTTTAAGGTGCCGCTTAGCACAATACGCTATCTGAAATAGGAGCGACGTAAATTGAACAAATGTGATCGATTCACGCAGAATTCTTATATTAGCCATAATATAAAATGATCTAATCGGGTCTCTGATTGCCTGAACCTAGAAGCTTGATAGTGCATTTTACTCGACATTTCATGCGCTTTAAGGTGCCGCTTAGCCCAATACGCTATCTGAAATTGGAGCTACGTAAATTGAACAAGTGTGATACAGTTTCGCTGAAATCTTAAAGTAACCATAATATAAAATGATCTAATCGGGTCTCTGATTGCCCTATCATAGAAGTTAAATAGTGCATTTTACTCGTCATTTCTTGCGCTTTAAGGTGCCGCCTAGCCCAATACGCTATCTGAAATAGGCGCGACATAAATTGGACAAATGTGATAGAATTTCGCTGAATTCTTATATTAACCATAATATAGAATGATCTAATCGGGTTTCTGATTGCCCTATCATAGAAGTTTAATAGTGCATTTTACTCGTCATTTCATGCGCTTTAAGGTGCCGCCTAGCCCAATACGCTATCTGAAATAGGAGCGACATAAATTGAACAAATGTGATCGAATTACGCAGAGTTCTTATATTAGCCATAATATAAAATGATCTAATCGGGTCTCTGATTGCTCTATCATAGAAGTTTAATAGTGCATTTTACTCGTCATTTCATGCGCTTTAAGGTGCCGCCTAGCCCAATACGCTATCTGAAATTGGAGCTACGTAAATTGAACAAGTGTGATACAGTTTCGCTGAAATCTTAAAGTAACCATAATATAAAATGATCTAATCGGGTCTCTGATTACCCTATCATAGAAGCTTAATAGTGCATTTTACTCGTCATTTCATGCGCTTTACGGTGCCGCCTAGCCCAATACGCTTTCTGAAATAGTAGCGACATAAATTGAACAAATGTGATAAAATTACGTTGAATTCTTATATTAACAATAATATAAAATGATCTAATCGGGTCTCTGATTGCCCTATCATAGAAGTGTAATGCTGCATTTTACTCGTCATTTCATGCGCTTTAAGGTGCCGTTTAGCCCAATACGCTATCTGAAATAGGAGCGACGTAAATTGAACAAATGTGATAAAATTGCGCTGAATTCTTATATTAACAATAATATAAAATGATCTTATCGGGTCACTGGTCGCCCTATCATAGAAGTTTAATAGTGCATTTTACTTGTCATTTCATGCACTTTAAGTTGCCGCCTAGCCCAATAAGCTATCGGAAATCGGAGCGACGTAAATTGAACAAATGTGATAGAATTACGCACAATTCTTATATTAACTATAATATAAAATGGTCTAATCGGGTCTTTGTTTGCCCTACCCTAGAAGTTTAATAATGCATTTTACTCGACATTTCATGCGCTTTAAGATGCCACCTAGCCCAATACGCTATCTGAAATAGGGGCGACGTAAATTGAACAAATGTGATAGAATTACGCACAATTCTTATATTAACTATAATATAAAATGATCTAATCGGGTCTCTCATTGCCCTGTCATAGAAGTTTCATAGTTCATTTTACTCGGCATTTGATGCGCTTTAAGGTGCCGTTTAGTCCAATACGCCATCTGAAACAGGAGCGTCGTAAATTGAACAAATGTGATAGAATTACACTGAATTCTTATATTACCATAATATAATACGATCTATTCGGGTCTCTGATTGCCCTATCGTAGAAGTTTAATAGTGCATTTTACTCGTCATTTCATGCGCTTTAAGATGCCACCTAGCCCAATACGCTATCTGGAATAGGGGCGACGTAAATTGAATAATTGTGATAAAATTTCGCTGAATTCTTATATTAACCATAATATACGATGACATAATCGGGTCTCTGTTAGCCCTGTCCGAGAAGTTTAGTAGTGCATTTTACTCGACATTTCATGCTCTTTAAGATGCCGCCTAGCCCAATACGCTATCTGAAATTGGAGCTACGTACATTGAACAAACGTGATAGAATTACACAGAATTCTTATATTAGCCATAATATAATACGATCTATTCGGGTCTATGGTTGCCCTATCATAGAAGTTTAATAGTGCATTTTACTCGACATTTCATGCGCTTTAATATGCTATATAGCCCAATACGCTATCTGAAATAGGGGCCACGTAAACTGAACAAATGTGATAGAATTACGCAGAATTCTTATATTAACCATAATATAATACTATCTATTCGGGTCTCTGATTGCCCTATCCTCGAAGTTTAGTAGTGCATTTTACTCGACATTTCATGCGCTTTAAGGTGCCGCTTAGCACAATACGCTATCTGAAATAGGAGCGACGTAAATTGAACAAATGTGATAGAATTACGCTGAATTCTTATATTGACCGTAATATAAAATGATCTAATCGGGTCTCTGTTTGCCTTACCCTAGAAGTTTAATAGTGCATTTCACTCGCCATTTCATGCGCTTTGAGATGCCGCTTACCCCAATACGCTATCTGAAATAGGAGCGACGTAAATTGAACACATGTGGTAGAATTTCGCTGAATTCTTATATTAACCACAATGTAAAATGATCTAATCGGGTCTCTGTTCGCCCTACCCTAGAAGTTTAATAGTGCATTTCACTCGTCATTTCATGCGCATCACGGTGCCGCCTAGCCCAACACGCCATCTGAAACAGGAGCGACGTAAATTGATCAAATGTGATAGCATTACGCAGAATTCTTATATTAACCATAATATAAAATGACCTGATCGGGTCTCTGATTGCCCTATCATAGAAGGTTAGTAGTGCATTTTACTCGTCATTCCGCGCGCGTTAAGATGCCGCCTAGCCCAATATACTATCTGAAATAGGAGCGACGTGAATTGATCAAATGTGGTAGAGTTACGATGAATTCTTAAATTAGCAATAACATAAAATGATCTAAACGGGACTCTGATTTCTCTATTCTAGAAGTTTAGTAGTGCATTTTACTCGTCATTTCATGCGCTTTAAGGTGCCGTCTAGCCCAATCCGCTATCTGAAATTGGAGATACGTAAATTGAACAAATGTGATAGATTTTCGTTGAATTCTTATATTAACCATAATATAAAATGTTCTAATCGTGTCTCTGATAGCCCTATCATAGAAGTTTAGTAGTGCATTTCACTCGTCATTCCACGCGCTGTAAGATGCCGCCTAGCCCAATATGCTATCTGAAATAGGCGCGACGTAAATTGAACAAATGTGATAGAGATTCGCTGAATTCTTAAATTAACCAAAATATAAAATGGTCTAATCGGGTCTTTGTTTGCCCTACCCTAGAAGTTTAATAGTGCATTTTACTCGACATTTCATGCGCTTTAAGATGCCACCTAGCCCAATACGCTATCTGAAATAGGGGCGACGTAAATTGAACAAATGTGATAAAATTACGCTGCATTCTTATATTAACAATAATATAAAATGATCTAATCGGGTCCATGATCGCCCTATCATAGCAGTTTAATAGTGCATTTTACTCGTCATTTCATGCGTTTTGAGATGACGCTTAGCACAATACGCTATCTGAAATAGGAGCGATGAAAATTGAACAAATGTGAAAGAATTTCGCGGAATTCTTATATTAACCGTAATATGAAATGAACTAATCGGGTCCCAGATTGCCCTATCATAGAAGGTTAGTAGTGAATTTTACTCGGCATTCCACGCGCTTTAAGATGCCGCCTAGCAAAATACGCTATCTTAAATAGGAGCGACGTAAATTGAACAAATGGGATAGAATTACGCAAAATTCTTATTTAAACCATAATATAATACGATCTATTCGGGTGTCTGATTGCCCTATCATAGAAGTTTCATAGTGCATTTTACTCGGCATTTGATGCGCTTTAAGGTGCCGTTTAGTCCAATACGCTATCTGAAACAGGAGCGTCGTAAATTGAACAAATGTGATAGAATTACACTGAATTCTTATATTAATCATAATATAAGATGATCTAATCGTGTCTCTGATTGCCCTATCATAGAAGTTTAATAGTGCATTTTACTCGTCATTTCATGCGCTTTAAGATGCCACCTAGCCCAATACGCTATCTGGAATAGGGGCGACGTAAATTGAATAAATGTGATAAAATTTCGCTGAATTCTTATATTAACCATAATATAAGATGACATAATCGGGTCTCTGTTAGCCCTGTCCGAGAAGTTTAGTAGTGCATTTTACTCGACATTTCATGCTCTTTAAGATGCCGCCTAGCCCAATACGCTATCTGAAATTGGAGCTACGTACATTGAACAAACGTGATAGAATTACACAGAATTCTTATATTAGCCATAATATAATACGATCTATTCGGGTCTATGATTGCCCTATCATAGAAGTTTAATAGTGCATTTTACTCGACATTTCATGCGCTTTAATATGCTATATAGCCCAATACGCTATCTGAAATAGGGGCCACGTAAACTGAACAAATGTGATCGAATCACGCAGAATTCTTATATTAGCCATAATATAAGATGACCTAATCGGGTCTCTGATTGCCCTATCCGAGAAGTTTAGTAGTGCATTTCACTCGACGTTTCATGCGCTTTCAGATGTCTCCTAAGCCAATAAGCTATCTGAAATTGGAGCTACGTAAATTCAACAAACGTGATTGAATTACGCAGAATTCTTACATTAATCAAAACAGAAGATGACCTTATCGGGTTTCTGAGTGCCCTATCATACATGTTTAATGATGCATTTTACTCGACATTTCATGCGCGTTAAGGTGCCGTCTAGCCCAATCCGCTATCTGAAATAGGAGCGACGTAAATTGAAAAAATGTGATAGAATTAGGCTGAATTCTTATATTAATCATAATATAAGATGACCTAATCGGGTCTCTGATTGCCCTATCCTAGAAGTTTTGTAGTGCATTTTACTCGAAATTTCATGCGCTTTAAGATGCCACCTAGCCCAATACGCTATCAGATATAGGGGCGACGTAAATTGAACAAATGTGACAAAATTACGCTGCATTCTTATATTAACAATAATATAAAATGATATAATCGGGTCTCTGATTGCCCTATCATAGAAGTTTAATGCTGCATTTTACTCGTCATTTCATGCGCTTTAAGGTGCCGTCTAGCCCAATCCGCTATCTGAAATAGGAGCGACGTAAATTGAAAGAATGTGATAGAATTAGGCTGAATTCTTATATTAATCATAATATAAGATGACCTAATCGGGTCTCTGATTGCCCTATCCTAGAACTTTAATAGTGCATCTTACTCGACATTTCATGCGCTTTAAGATGCCACCTAGCCCTATACGCTATCTGAAATAGGGGCGACGTAAATTGAACAAATGTGACAAAATTACGCTGCATTCTTATATTAACCATAATTTAAAATGATCTAATCGGGTCTTTGATTGCCCTATCGTAGAAGTTTAATAGTGCATTTTACTCGTCATTTCATGCGCTTTAAGGTGCCGCCTAGCCCAATACGCTATCTGAAATTGGAGCTACGTAAATTGAAGAAGTGTGATAGAATTAGGCTGAATTCTTATATTAATCATAATATAAGATGACCTAATCGGGTCTCTGATTGCCCTATCATAGATGTTTAATAGTGCATTTTACTCGTCATTTCATGCGCTTTAAGGTGCCGTCTAGCCCAATACGCTATCTGAAATAGGGGCGACGTAAATTGAACAAATGTGATAAAATTGCGTTGAATTCTTATATTAACAATAATATAAAATGATCTAATCGGGTCTCTGATTGCCCTATCATAGAAGTTTAATAGTGCATTTTACTCAACATTTCATGCGCTTTAAGATGCCACCTAGCCCAATACGCTATCAGATATAGGGGCGACGTAAATTGAACAAATGTAATAGAATTACGCAGAATTCTTATATTAACCATGATATAATACGATCTATTCGGGTCTCTGATTGCCCTATCATAGAAGTTTAATAGTGTATTTTACTCGTCATTTCATGCGCTTTAATGTGCCGCCTAGCCTAATACGCTATCTGAAATAGGAGCGACATAAATTGAACAAATGTGATAGAATTACGCAGAAATCTTATATTAACCATAATATCATACGATCAATTCGGGTCTCTGATTGCCCTATCATAGAAGTTTAATAGTGCATTTTACTCGTCATTTCATGCGCTTTAAGGTGCCGCCCAGCCCAATACGCTATCTGAAATAGGAGCGACATAAATTGAACAAATGTGATAGAATTACGCAGAATTCTCATATTAACCATAATATAATTGGATCTATTCGGGTCTCTGATTGCCCTATCATAGAAGTTTAATAGTGCATTTTACTCCACATTTCATGCGCTTTATGGTGCCGCCTAGCCCAATACGCTATCTGAAATTCGAGCTACGTAAATTGAACAACGTGATAGAATTACGCAGAATTCTTATATTTACCATAATATAATACGATCTATTCGGGTCTCTGATTGCCCTATCATAGAAGTTTAATAGTGCATTTTACTCGACATTTCATGCGCTTTAAGATGCCACCTAGCCCAATACGCAATCTACAATACGGGCCACGGAAATTGAACAAATCTGATAGAATTACGCAGAATCCTTATATTAACCATAATATAACACGATCTATTCGGGTCTCTGATTGCCCTATCATAGAAGTTTAATAGTGCATTTTACTCGACATTTCATGCGCTTTAAGATACCGCCTTGTCCAAGACCCTATCTGAAATTGGTGATACGTAAATTGAACAAATGTGATAAAATTACGTTGAATTCTTATATTAACAATAATATTAAATGATCTAATCGAATCTCTGGTTGCCCTATCAAAGAAGTTTAATAGTGCATTTTACTCGTCATTTCATGCGTTTTAAGGCGCCGCTTAGCCTAATACGCTATCTGAAATGGGAGCGACGTAAATTGAACGAATGTGATAGAATTTCGCTGAATTCTTATATTAACCATAATATAAGATGACCTAATCGGGTCTCTGATTGCCCTATCCGAGAAGTTTAATAGTGCATTTTACTCTTCATTTCATGCGCATTAAGGTGCCGTCTAGCCCAATCCGCTATCTGAAATAGGAGCGACGTAAATTGAAAAAATGTGATAGAATTAGGCTGAATTCTTATATTAATCATAATATAAGATGACCTAATCGGGTCTCTGATTGCCCTATCCTAGAAGTTTTGTAGTGCATTTTACTCGAAATTTCATGCGCTTTAAGATGCCACCTAGCCCAATACGCTATCAGATATAGGGGCGACGTAAATTGAACAAATGTGACAAAACTACGCTGCATTCTTATATTAACAATAATATAAAATGATATAATCGGGTCTCTGATTGCCCTATCATAGAAGTTTAATGCTGCATTTTACTCGTCATTTCATGCGCTTTAAGGTGCCGTCTAGCCCAATCCGCTATCTGAAATAGGAGCGACGTAAATTGAAAGAATGTGATAGAATTAGGCTGAATTCTTATATTAATCATAATATAAGATGACCTAATCGGGTCTCTGATTGCCCTATCCTAGAACTTTAATAGTGCATCTTACTCGACATTTCATGCGCTTTAAGATGCCACCTAGCCCTATACGCTATCTGAAATAGGGGCGACGTAAATTGAACAAATGTGACAAAATTACGCTGCATTCTTATATTAACCATAATTTAAAATGATCTAATCGGGTCTTTGATTGCCCTATCGTAGAAGTTTTGTAGTGCATTTTACTCGAAATTTCATGCGCTTTAAGATGCCACCTAGCCCAATACGCTATCAGATATAGGGGCGACGTAAATTGAACAAATGTGACAAAACTACGCTGCATTCTTATATTAACAATAATATAAAATGATATAATCGGGTCTCTGATTGCCCTATCATAGAAGTTTAATGCTGCATTTTACTCGTCATTTCATGCGCTTTAAGGTGCCGTCTAGCCCAATCCGCTATCTGAAATAGGAGCGACGTAAATTGAAAGAATGTGATAGAATTAGGCTGAATTCTTATATTAATCATAATATAAGATGACCTAATCGGGTCTCTGATTGGCCTATCCTAGAACTTTAATAGTGCATCTTACTCGACATTTCATGCGCTTTAAGATGCCACCTAGCCCTATACGCTATCTGAAATAGGGGCGACGAAAATTGAACAAATGTGACAAAATTACGCTGCATTCTTATATTAACCATAATTTAAAATGATCTAATCGGGTCTTTGATTGCCCTATCGTAGAAGTTTAATAGTGCATTTTACTCGTCATTTCATGCGCTTTAAGGTGCCGCCTAGCCCAATACGCTATCTGAAATTGGAGCTACGTAAATTGAAGGAGCGTGATAGAATTAGGCTGAATTCTTATATTAATCATAATATAAGATGACCTAATCGGGTCTCTGATTGCCCTATCATAGATGTTTAATAGTGCATTTTACTCGTCATTTCATGCGCTTCAAGGTGCCGTCTAGCCCAATACGCTATCTGAAATAGGGGCGACGTAAATTGAACAAATGTGATAAAATTGCGTTGAATTCTTATATTAACAATAATATAAAATGATCTAATCGGGTCTCTGATTGCCCTATCATAGAAGTTTAATAGTGCATTTTACTCAACATTTCATGCGCTTTAAGATGCCACCTAGCCCAATACGCTATCAGATATAGGGGCGACGTAAATTGAACAAATGTAATAGAATTACGCAGAATTCTTATATTAACCATGATATAATACGATCTATTCGGGTCTCTGATTGCCCTATCATAGAAGTTTAATAGTGCATTTTACTCGTCATTACATGCGCTTTAAGGTGCCGCCAAGCCCAATACGCTATCTGAAATAGGAGCGACATAAATTGAACAAATGTGATAGAATTACGCAGAATTCTTATATTAACCATAATATCATACGATCAATTCGGGTCTCTGATTGCCCTATCATAGAAGTTTAATAGTGTATTTTACTCGTCATTTCATGCGCTTTAATGTGCCGCCTAGCCTAATACGCTATCTGAAATAGGAGCGACATAAATTGAACAAATGTGATAGAATTACGCAGAAATCTTATATTAACCATAATATCATACGATCAATTCGGGTCTCTGATTGCCCTATCATAGAAGATTAATAGCGCATTTTACTCGTTATTTCATGCGCTTTAAGGTGCCGCCCAGCCCAATACGCTATCTGAAATAGGAGCGACATAAATTGAACAAATGTGATAGAATTACGCAGAATTCTCATATTAACCATAATATAATTGGATCTATTCGGGTATCTGATTGCCCTATCATAGAAGATTAATAGCGCATTTTACTCGCTATTTCATGCGCTTTAAGGTGCCGCCTAGTCCAATACCCTATCTGAAATTGGAGCTACGTAAATTGAACAAATGTGATAGAATTACGCAGAATTCTTATATTAACCATAATATAATACGATATATTCGGGTCTCCGATTGCCCTATCATAGAAGTTTAATAGTGCATTTTACTCGACATTTCATGCGCTTTAAGATGCCACCTAGCCCAATACGCAATCTACAATACGGGCCACGGAAATTGAACAAATCTGATAGAATTACGCAGAATCCTTATATTAACCATAATATAACACGATCTATTCGGGTCTCTGATTGCCCTATCATAGAAGTTTAATAGTGCATTTTACTCGACATTTCATGCGCTTTAAGATACCGCCTTGTCCAAGACCCTATCTGAAATTGGTGATACGTAAATTGAACAAATGTGATAAAATTACGTTGAATTCTTATATTAACAATAATATTAAATGATCTAATCGAGTCTCTGGTTGCCCTATCAAAGAAGTTTAATAGTGCATTTTACTCGTCATTTCATGCGTTTTAAGGCGCCGCTTAGCCTAATACGCTATCTGAAATGGGAGCGACGTAAATTGAACGAATGTGATAGAATTTCGCTGAATTCTTATATTAACCATAATATAAGATGACCTAATCGGGTCTCTGATTGCCCTATCCGAGAAGTTTAATAGTGCATTTTACTCTTCATTTCATGCGCATTAAGGTGCCGCCTAGCTCAATACGCTATCTGAAATAGGAGCGACATAAATTGAACAAATGTGATAAAATTACGTTGAATTCTTATATTAACAATAATATTAAATGATCTAATCGGGTCTCTGATTGCCCTATCAAAGAAGTTTAATAGTGCATTTTACTCGTCATTTCATGCGCTTTAAATTGACGCATAGCCCAGTACGCTATCTGAAATAGGAGCGACGTAAATTGAACAAATGTGATAGAATTACGCAGAATTCTTATATCAACCATAATGTAATATGATCTATTCGGGTCTCTGATTGCCATATCATAGAAGTTTAATCGTGCATTTTAGTCGTCATTTCATGCGCTTTAATGTGCCGTTTAGCCCAATACGCTATCTGAAATAGGAGCAACGTAAATTGAACAAATGTGATAGAATTACGCATAGTTCTTATATTAACCATAACTTAAAATGATCTAATCGGGTCTCTGATTGCCCTGTCATAGAAGTTTAGTGGTGCATTTTACTCGTCATTTCATGCGCTTTAAGGTGCCGTTTAGCCCAATACGCTATCTGATATAGGGGCGACGTAAATTGAACAAATGTGATAGAATTACGCAGAATTCTTATATTAACCATAATATCATACGATCAATTCGGGTCTCTGATTGCACTATCATAGAAGTTTATTAGTGCATTTCACTCGTCATTTCATGCGCTTTAAGGTGCCGCCTAGCCCAATACGCTATCTGAAATAGGAGCGACATAAATTGAACAAATGTGATAGAATTACGCAGAATTCTCATATTAACCATAATATAATTGGATCTATTCGGGTCTCTGATTGCCCTATCATAGAAGATTAATAGCGCATTTTACTCGTTATTTCATGCGCTTTAAGGTGCCGCCTATCCCAATACGCTATCTGAAATAGGAGCGACGTAAATTGAACAAATGTGACAGAATTACGCTAAATTCTTTTATTAAACATAATATAAAATGATCTAATGGGGTCTCTGATTACCCTATCATAGAAGCTTAGTTGTGCATTCTAATCGACATTTCATGCCCTTTAAGATTGAGCTTAGCCCAATACGCTATCTGAAATAGGAGCGACGTAAACTGAGTAAATGTGGTTCAATTACGCTGAATTCTTATATTAACAATAATATGAAATGATCTAATCGGGTCTCTGATTGCCCTATCATAGAAGTTTAATAGTGCATTTTAGTCGTCATTTCATGCGCTTTAAGGCGCCGCTTAGCCTCATATGCTATCTGAAATAGGAGCGACGTAAATTGAACAAATGTGATAGAATTTCGCTGAATTCTTATATTAACCATAATATAAGATGACCTAATCGGGTCTCTGATTGCCCTATCCGAGAAGTTTAGTAGTGCATTTCACTCGACGTTTCATGCGCTTTCAGATGTCTCCTAAGCCAATAAGCTATCTGAAATTGGAGCTACGTAAATTCAACAAACGTGATTGAATTACGCAGAATTCTTACATTAATCAAAACAGAAGATGACCTTATCGGGTTTCTGAGTGCCCTATCATACATGTTTAATGATGCATTTTACTCGACATTTCATGCGCGTTAAGGTGCCGTCTAGCCCAATCCGCTATCTGAAATAGGAGCGACGTAAATTGAAAAAATGTGATAGAATTAGGCTGAATTCTTATATTAATCATAATATAAGATGACCTAATCGGGTCTCTGATTGCCCTATCCTAGAAGTTCTGTAGTGCATTTTCCTCGAAATTTCACGCGCTTTAAGATGCCACCTAGCCCAATACGCTATCAGATATAGGGGCGACGTAAATTGAACAAATGTGACAAAATTACGCTGCATTCTTATATTAACAATAATATAAAATGATATAATCGGGTCTCTGATTGCCCTATCATAGAAGTTTAATGCTGCATTTTACTCGTCATTTCATGCGCTTTAAGGTGCCGTCTAGCCCAATCCGCTATCTGAAATAGGAGCGACGTAAATTGAAAAAATGTGATAGAATTAGGCTGAATTCTTATATTAATCATAATATAAGATGACCTAATCGGGTCTCTGATTGCCCTATCCTAGAAGTTTTGTAGTGCATTTTACTCGACATTTCATGCGCTTTAAGATGCCACCTAGCCCAATACGCTATCAGATATAGGGGCGACGTAAATTGAACAAATGTGACAAAATTACGCTGCATTCTTATATTAACAATAATATAAAATGATATAATCGGGTCTCTGATTGCCCTATCATAGAAGTTTAATGCTGCATTTTACTCGTCATTTCATGCGCTTTAAGGTGCCGTTTAGCCCAATACGCTATCTGAAATAGGAGCGACGTAAATTGAACAAATGTGATAAAATTACGCTGAATTCTTATATTAACAATAATATAAAATGATCTTATCGGGTCACTGGTCGCCCTATCATAGAAGTTTAATAGTGCATTTTACTTGTCATTTCATGCACTTTAAGTTGCCGCCTAGCCCAATAACCTATCGGAAATCGGAGCGACGTAAATTGAACAAATGTGATAGAATTACGCACAATTCTTATATTAACTATAATATAAAATGATCTAATCGGGTCTCTGTTTGCCCTACCCTAGAAGTTTAATAATGCATTTTACTCGACATTTCATGCGCTTTAAGATGCCACCTAGCCCAATACGCTATCTGAAATAGGGGCGACGTAAATTGAACAAATGTGATAGAATTACGCTGAATTCTTATATTAACTATAATATAAAATGATCTAATCGGGTCTCTCATTGCCCTGTCATAGAAGTTTCATAGTTCATTTTACTCGGCATTTGATGCGCTTTAAGGTGCCGTTTAGTCCAATACGCCATCTGAAACAGGAGCGTCGTAAATTGAACAAATGTGATAGAATTACACTGAATTCTTATATTACCATAATATAATACGATCTATTCGGGTCTCTGATTGCCCTATCGTAGAAGTTTAATAGTGCATTTTACTCGTCATTTCATGCGCTTTAAGATGCCACCTAGCCCAATACGCTATCTGGAATAGGGGCGACGTAAATTGAATAAATGTGATAAAATTTCGCTGAATTCTTATATTAACCATAATATAAGATGACATAATCGGGTCTCTGTTAGCCCTGTCCGAGAAGTTTAGTAGTGCATTTTACTCGACATTTCATGCTCTTTAAGATGCCGCCTAGCCCAATACGCTATCTGAAATTGGAGCTACGTACATTGAACAAACGTGATAGAATTACACAGAATTCTTATATTAGCCATAATATAATACGATCTATTCGGGTCTATGATTGCCCTATCATAGAAGTTTAATAGTGCATTTTACTCGACATTTCATGCGCTTTAATATGCTATATAGCCCAATACGCTATCTGAAATAGGGGCCACGTAAACTGAACAAATGTGATAGAATTACGCAGAATTCTTATATTAACCATAATATAATACTATCTATTCGGGTCTCTGATTGCCCTATCCTCGAAGTTTAGTAGTGCATTTTACTCGACATTTCATGCGCTTTAAGGTGCCGCTTAGCACAATACGCTATCTGAAATAGGAGCGACGTAAATTGAACAAATGTGATCGAATCACGCAGAATTCTTATATTAGCCATAATATAAAATGATCTAATCGGGTCTCTGATTGCCTGAACCTAGAAGCTTGATAGTGCATTTTACTCGACATTTCATGCGCTTTAAGATGCCGCCTAGCCCAATATGCTATCTGAAATAGGAGCGACGTAAATTGATCAAATGTGATAGAATACCGCTGAATTCTTATATTAGCCATAATATAAAATGATCTAATCGGGTCTCTGATTGCCTGAACCTAGAAGCTTGATAGTGCATTTTACTCGACATTTCATGCGCTTTAAGGTGCCGCTTAGCCCAATACGCTATCTGAAATTGGAGCTACGTAAATTGAACAAGTGTGATACAGTTTCGCTGAAATCTTAAAGTAACCATAATATAAAATGATCTAATCGGGTCTCTGATTGCCCTATCATAGAAGTTTAGTAGTGCATTTTACTCGTCATTTCATGCGCTTTAAGGTGCCGCCTAGCCCAATACGCTATCTGAAATAGGCGCGACATAAATTGAACAAATGTGATAGAATTTCGCTGAATTCTTATATTAACCATAATATAAAATGATCTAATCGGGTCTCTGATTGCCCTATCATAGAAGTTTAATGCTGCATTTTACTCGTCATTTCATGCGCTTTAAGGTGCCGTCTAGCCCAATCCGCTATCTGAAATAGGAGCGACGTAAATTGAAAAAATGTGATAGAATTAGGCTGAATTCTTATATTAATCATAATATAAGATGACCTAATCGGGTCTCTGATTGCCCTATCCTAGAAGTTTTGTAGTGCATTTTACTCGACATTTCATGCGCTTTAAGATGCCACCTAGCCCAATACGCTATCAGATATAGGGGCGACGTAAATTGAACAAATGTGACAAAATTACGCTGCATTCTTATATTAACAATAATATAAAATGATATACTCGGGTCTCTGATTGCCCTATCATAGAAGTTTAATGGTGCATTTTACTCGTCATTTCATGCGCTTTAAGGTGCCGTTTAGCCCAATACGCTATCTGAAATAGGAGCGACGTAAATTGAACAAATGTGATAATATTACGCTGAATTCTTATATTAACAATAATATAAAATGATCTTATCGGGTCACTGGTCGCCCTATCATAGAAGTTTAATAGTGCATTTTACTTGTCATTTCATGCACTTTAAGTTGCCGCCTAGCCCAATAAGCTATCGGAAATCGGAGCGACGTAAATTGAACAAATGTGATAGAATTACGCACAATTCTTATATTAACTATAATATAAAATGATCTAATCGGGTCTCTGTTTGCCCTACCCTAGAAGTTTAATAATGCATTTTACTCGACATTTCATGCGCTTTAAGATGCCACCTAGCCCAATACGCTATCTGAAATAGGGGCGACGTAAATTGAACAAATGTGATAGAATTACGCACAATTCTTATATTAACTATAATATAAAATGATCTAATCGGGTCTCTCATTGCCCTGTCATAGAAGTTTCATAGTGCATTTTACTCGGCATTTGATGCGCTTTAAGGTGCCGTTTAGTCCAATACGCCATCTGAAACAGGAGCGTCGTAAATTGAACAAATGTGATAGAATTACACTGAATTCTTATATTACCATAATATAATACGATCTATTCGGGTCTCTGATTGCCCTATCGTAGAAGTTTAATAGTGCATTTTACTCGTCATTTCATGCGCTTTAAGATGCCACCTAGCCCAATACGCTATCTGGAATAGGGGCGACGTAAATTGAATAAATGTGATAAAATTTCGCTGAATTCTTATATTAACCATAACATAAGATGACATAATCGGGTCTCTGTTAGCCCTGTCCGAGAAGTTTAGTAGTGCATTTTACTCGACATTTCATGCTCTTTAAGATGCCGCCTAGCCCAATACGCTATCTGAAATTGGAGCTACGTACATTGAACAAACGTGATAGAATTACACAGAATTCTTATATTAGCCATAATATAATACGATCTATTCGGGTCTATGATTGCCCTATCATAGAAGTTTAATAGTGCATTTTACTCGACATTTCATGCGCTTTAATATGCTATATAGCCCAATACGCTATCTGAAATAGGGGCCACGTAAACTGAACAAATGTGATAGAATTACGCAGAATCTTATATTAACCATAATATAATACTATCTATTCGGGTCTCTGATTGCCCTATCCTCGAAGTTTTAGTAGTGCATTTTACTCGACATTTCATGCGCTTTAAGGTGCCGCTTAGCACAATACGCTATCTGAAATAGGAGCGACGTAAATTGAACAAATGTGATCGATTCACGCAGAATTCTTATATTAGCCATAATATAAAATGATCTAATCGGGGTCTCTGATTGCCTGAACCTAGAAGCTTGATAGTGCATTTTACTCGACAATTTCATGCGCTTTAAGATGCCGCCTAGGCCCAATATGCTATCTGAAATAGGAGCGACGTAAATTGATCAAATGTGATAGAATACCCGCTGAATTCTTATATTAACCATAATATAAAATGATCTAATCGGGTACTCTGATTGCTCTATCATAGAAGCCTAATAGTGCATTTTACTCGTCATTTCATGCGCTTTAAGGTGCCGCCTTAGCCCAATACGCTATCTGAAATTGGAGCTACGTAAATTGAACAAGTGTGATACAGTTTCGCTGAAATCTTAAATTAACCATAATATAAAATGATCTAATCGGGTCTCTGATTACCCTATCATAGAAGCTTAATAGTGCATTTATACTCGACATTTCATGCGCTTTAAGGTGCCGCTTAGCACAATACGCTATCTGAAATAGGAGCGACGTAAATTGAAACAAATGTGATCGATTCACGCAGAATTCTTATATTAGCCATAATATAAAATGATCTAATCGGGTCTCTGATTGCCTGAACCTAGAAGCTTGATAGTGCATTTTACTCGACATTTCATGCGCTTTAAGGTGCCGCTTAGCCCAATACGCTATCTGAAATTGGAGCTACGTAAATTGAACAAGTGTGATACAGTTTCGCTGAAATCTTAAAGTAACCATACTATAAAATGATCTAATCGGGTCTCTGACTGCCCTATCATAGAAGTTAAATAGTGCATTTTACTCGTCATTTCTTGCGCTTTAAGGTGCCGCCTAGCCCAATACGCTATCTGAAATAGGAGCGACATAAATTGGACAAATGTGATAGAATTTCGCTGAATTCTTATATTAACCATAATATAGAATGATCTAATCGGGTCTCTGATTGCCCTATCATAGAAGTTAAATAGTGCATTTTACTCGTCATTTCTTGCGCTTTAAGGTGCCGCCTAGCCCAATACGCTATCTGAAATAGGAGCGACATAAATTGAACAAATGTGATCGAATTACGCAGAATTCTTATATTAGCCATAATATAAAATGATCTAATCGGGTCTCTGATTGCTCTATCATAGAAGTTTAATAGTGCATTTTACTCGTCATTTCATGCGCTTTAAGGTGCCGCCTAGCCCAATACGCTATCTGAAATTGGAGCTACGTAAATTGAACAAGTGTGATACAGTTTCGCTGAAATCTTAAAGTAACCATAATATAAAATGATCTAATCGGGTCTCTGATTACCCTATCATAGAAGCTTAATAGTGCATTTTACTCGTCATTTCATGCCCTTTACGGTGCCGCCTAGCCCAATACGCTTTCTGAAATAGTAGCGACATAAATTGAACAAATGTGATAAAATTACGTTGAATTCTTATATTAACAATAATATAAAATGATCTAATCGGGTCTCTGATTGCCCTGTCCGAGAAGTTTAGTAGTGCATTTTACTCGACATTTCATGCGCTTTAAGGTGCCGCCTACTCCAATACGCTATCTGAAATTGGAGCTACATAAATTGAACTAACGTGATAGAATTACACAGAATTCTTATATTAAACATAACATATTACGATCTATTCGGGTCTCTGATTGACCTATCATAGATGTTTAATAGTGCATTTTACTCGTCATTTCATGCGATTTAAGATGCCACATAGCCCAATACGCTATCTGAAATAGGGGCGACGTAAACTGAACAAACGTGATAGAATTACGCAGAATTCTTATATTAACCATAATATAATACGATCTATTCGGGTCACTGATTGCGATATGATAGAAGTTTAATCGTGCATTTTAGTCGTCATTTCATGCGCTTTAATGTGCCGTTTAGCCCAATACGCTATCTGAAATAGGAGCAACGTAAATTGAACAAATGTGATAGAATTACGCATAGTTCTTATATTAACCATAACTTAAAATGATCTAATCGGGTCTCTGATTGCCCTGTCATAGAAGTTTAGTGGTGCATTTTACTCGTCATTTCATGCGCTTTAAGGTGCCGTTTAGCCCAATACGCTATCTGATATAGGGGCGACGTAAATTGAACAAATGTGATAGAATTACGCAGAATTCTTATATTAACCATAATATAAAATGATCTAATCGGGTCTCTGATTCCCCTATCATAGAAGGTTAGTAGTGCATTTTACTCGTCATTCCACGCGCTTTAAGATGCCGCCTCGCCCAATATACTATCTGAAATAGGAGCGTCGTAAATTGAACAAATGTGATAGAATTACGCAGAATTCTTATATTAAACATAATATAAAATGATCTAATCTGGTCTCTGTTTGCCCTACCCTAGAACTTTAATAGTGCATCTTACTCGACATTTCATGCGCTTTAAGATGCCACCTAGCCCTATACGCTATCTGAAATAGGGGCGACGTAAATTGAACAAATGTGATAAAATTACGCTGAATTCTTATAATAACAATAATATGAAATGATCTAATCGGGTCTCTGATTGCCCTATCATAGAAGTTTAATAGTGCATTTTAGTCGTCATTTCATGCGCTTTAAGGCGCCGCTTAGCCTCATATGCTATCTGAAATAGGAGCGACGTAAATTGAACAAATGTGATAGAATTTCGCTGAATTCTTATATTAGCCAAAATATAAGATGACCTAATCGGGTCTCTGATTGCCCTATCATAGAAGTTTAATAGTGCATTTTACTCAACATTTCATGCGCTTTAAGATGCCACCTAGCCCAATACGCTATCAGATATAGGGGCGACGTAAATTGAACAAATGTAATAGAATTACGCAGAATCCTTATATTAACCATGATATAATACGATCTATTCGGGTCTCTGATTGCCCTATCATAGAAGTTTAATGGTGCATTTTACTCGTCATTACATGCGCTTTAAGGTGCCGCCAAGCCCAATACGCTATCTGAAATAGGAGCGACATAAATTGAACAAATGTGATAGAATTACGCACAATTCTCATATTAACCATAATATAATTGGATCTATTCGGGTCTCTGATTGCCCTATCATAGAAGATTAATAGCGCATTTTACTCGCTATTTCATGCGCTTTAAGGTGCCGCCTAGTCCAATACCCTATCTGAAATTGGAGCTACGTAAATTGAACAAATGTGATAGAATTACGCAGAATTCTTATATTAACCATAATATAATACGATATATTCGGGTCTCCGATTGCCCTATCATAGAAGTTTAATAGTGCATTTTACTCCACATTTCATGCGCTTTATGGTGCCGCCTAGCCCAATACGCTATCTGAAATTCGAGCTACGTAAATTGAACAACGTGATAGAATTACGCAGAATTCTTATATTTACCATAATATAATACGATCTATTCGGGTCTCTGATTGCCCTATCATAGAAGTTTAATAGTGCATTTTACTCGACATTTCATGCGCTTTAAGATGCCACCTAGCCCAATACGCAATCTACAACACGGGCCACGGAAATTGAACAAATCTGATAGAATTACGCAGAATCCTTATATTAACCATAATATAACACGATCTATTCGGGTCTCCGATTGCCCTATCATAGAAGTTTAATAGTGCATTTTACTCGACATTTCATGCGCTTTAAGATACCGCCTTGTCCAAGACCCTATCTGAAATTGGTGATACGTAAATTGAACAAATGTGATAAAATTACGTTGAATTCTTATATTAACAATAATATTAAATGATCTAATCGGGTCTCTGATTGCCCTATCCGAGAAGTGTAGAAGTGCATTTTACTCGACATTTCATGCGCTTTAAGGTGCCGCCTATTCCAATACGCCATCTGTAATTGGAGCTACGTAAATTGAACAAACGTGATAGAATTACGCAGAATTCTTATATTAACCATAATATAATACGACCTATTCGGTTCTCTGATTGCCCTATCATGGAAGTTTAATAGTGCATTTTACTCGACATTATATGCGCTTTAAGATGCCGCCTAGTCCAATGCGCTATCTGAAATTGGAGCTACGTAAATTGAACAAACGTGATAGAATTACGCAGAATTCTTATATTAACCATAATATAATACGATCTATTCGGGTCTCTGATTGCCCTATCATAGAAGTTTAATGGTGCATTTTACTCGTCATTTCATGCGCTTTATGGTGCCGCGTAGACCAATACGCTATCTGAAATACGAGCGACATAAATTGAGCAAATGTGATAAAATTACGTTCAAGTCTTATATTAACAATAATATAAAATGATCTAATCGGGTGTCTGTTTGCCCTACCCTAGAAGTTTAATAGTGCATTTTACTCGTCATTCCACGCGCTTAAAGATGCCGTCGCGCCCAATACGCTATCTGAAATAGGAGCGACGTAAATTGAACAAATGTAATAGAATTACGCAGAATTCTTATATTAACCATAATTTAAAATGATCTAATCGGGTCTCTGATTGCCCTATCATAGAAGTTGAATAGTGCATTTTACTCGTCATTTCATGCGCTTTAAGGTGCCGCTTATCCCAATACGCTATCTGAAATAGGAGCGCCGTAAATTGAACAAATGTGATAGAATTTCGCTGAATTCTTATATTAACCGTAATATACAATGATCTAATCGGGTCTCTGATTGCCCTATCATAGAAGGATAGTAGTGCATTTTACTCGTCATTCCACGCGCTTTAAGATGCCGTCTAGCCCAATATACTATCTAAAATAGGAGCGTCGTAAATTGAACGAATGTGATAGAATTACGCAGAATTCTTATTTTAACAATAATATAAAATGATCTAATCGGCTCTCTGATTGCCCTATCATAGAAGTCTAATAGTGCATTTTACTCGTCATTTCATGCGCTTTAAGGTGCCGCCTAGCCCAATATGCTATCTGAAATTGGAGCTACGTAAATTGAACAAGGGTGATAGAGTTTCGATGAATTCTTAAATTAACCATAATATAAAATGATCTAATCGGGTCTCTGTTTGCCCTACCCTAGAAGATTAATAGTGCATTTTACTCGACATTTCATGCGCTTTAAGATGCCACCTAGCCCAATACGCTATCTGAAATAGGAGCGACGTAAATTGAACAAATGTGATAAAATTACGTTGAATTCTTATATTAACAATAATATAAAATGATCTAATCGGGTCTCTGATTGCCCTATCATAGAAGTTTAATGGTGCATTTTACTCGACATTTGATGCGCTTTAAGATGCCGCCTAGCCCAATACGCTATCTGAATTAGGGGCGACGTAAATTGAACAAATGTGATAAAACTACGCTGAATTCTTATAATAACAATAATATGAAATGATCTAATCGGGTCTCTGATTGCCCTATCATAGAAGCTTAATAGTGCATTTTACACGTCATTTCATGCGCTTTAAGGTGCCGCTTAGCCCAATAGGCTATCTGAAATAGGAGCGACGTAAATTGAACAAATGTGATAGAATTTCGCTGAATTCTTATATTAACAGTAATAAAATGATCTAATCGGGTCTCTGATTGCCCTATCATAGAAGTTTAATAGTGCATTTTACTCGACATTTCATGCGCTTTAAGGTGCCGTTTAGCCCAATACGCTATCTGATATAGGGGCGACGTAAATTGAACAAATGTGATAGAATTACGCAGAATTCTTATATTAACCATAATATCATACGATCAATTCGGGTCTTTGATTGCACTATCATAGAAGTTTATTAGTGCATTTCACTCGTCATTTCATGCGCTTTAAGGTGCCGCCTAGCCCAATACGCTATCTGTAATAGGAGCGACATAAATTGAACAAATGTGATAGAATTACGCAGAATTCTCATATTAACCATAATATAATTGGATCTATTCGGGTCTCTGATTGCCCTATCATAGAAGAGTAATAGCGCATTTTACTCGTTATTTCATGCGCTTTAAGGTGCCGCCTATCCCAATACGCTATCTGAAATATGAGCGACGTAAATTGAACAAATGTGACAGAATTACGCTAAATTCTTTTATTAAACATAATATAAAATGATCTAATGGGGTCTCTGATTACCCTATCATAGAAGCTTAGTTGTGCATTCTAATCGACATTTCATGCCCTTTTAGATTGAGCTTAGCCCAATACGCTATCTGAAATAGGATCGACGTAAACTGAGTAAATGTGGTTCAATTTCGCGGAATTCTTATATTAACAATAATATAAAATGATCTAATCGGGTCTCTGATTGCCCTATCATAGAAGTTTAGTAGTGCATTTTACTCGTCATTCCACGCTCTTTAATATGCAGCCTAGCCCAATACGCTATCTGAAATAGGGGCGACGTAGATTGAACAAATGTGATAAAATTACGCCGCATTCTTAAATTAACAATAATATAAAATGATCTAATCGTGTCTCCGATTGCCCTATCATAGAAGTTTAGCAGTGCATATTACTCGGCATTTCATGCCGTTTAAGGTGCCGCTTAGCCCAATACGCTATCTGAAATAGGAGCGACGTAAATTGAACAAATGTGATAGAATTACGCAGAATTCTTATATTAACCATAATATAAAATGATCTAATCGGGTCTCTGATTCCCCTATCATAGAAGGTTAGTAGTGCATTTTACTCGTCATTCCACGCGCTTTAAGATGCCGCCTCGCCCAATATACTATCTGAAATAGGAGCGTCGTAAATTGAACAAATGTGATAGAATTACGCAGAATTCTTATAATAACAATAATATGAAATGATCTAATCGGGTCTCTGATTGCCCTATCATAGAAGTTTAATAGTGCATTTTAGTCGTCATTTCATGCGCTTTAAGGCGCCGCTTAGCCTCATATGCTATCTGAAATAGGAGCGACGTAAATTGAACAAATGTGATAGAATTTCGCTGAGTTCTTATATTAGCCAAAATATAAGATGACCTAATCGGGTCTCTGATTGCCCTATCATAGAAGTTTAATAGTGCATTTTACTCAACATTTCATGCGCTTTAAGATGCCACCTAGCCCAATACGCTATCAGATATAGGGGCGACGTAAATTGAACAAATGTAATAGAATTACGCAGAATCCTTATATTAACCATGATATAATACGATCTATTCGGGTCTCTGATTGCCCTATCATAGAAGTTTAATGGTGCATTTTACTCGTCATTACATGCGCTTTAAGGTGCCGCCAAGCCCAATACGCTATCTGAAATAGGAGCGACATAAATTGAACAAATGTGATAGAATTACGCACAATTCTCATATTAACCATAATATAATTGGGTCTATTCGGGTCTCTGATTGCCCTATCATAGAAGATTAATAGCGCATTTTACTCGCTATTTCATGCGCTTTAAGGTGCCGCCTAGTCCAATACCCTATCTGAAATTGGAGCTACGTAAATTGAACAAATGTGATAGATTTTCGCTGAATTCTTATATTAACCATAATATAAGATGACCTGATCGGGTCTCTGATTGCCCTATCCGAGAAGTTTAGTAGTGCATTTCACTCGACGTTTCATGCGCTTTCAGATGCCTCCTACGCCAATAAGCTATCTGAAATTGGAGCTACGTAAATTCAACAAACGTGATTGAATTACGCAGAATTCTTACATTAATCAAAACAGAAGATGACCTTAACGGGTTTCTGAGTGCCCTATCATACATGTTTAATGATGCATTTTACTCGACATTTCATGCGCGTTAAGGTGCCGTCTAGCCCAATCCGCTATCTGAAATAGGAGCGACGTAAATTGAAAAAATGTGATAGAATCTGGCTGAATTCTTATATTAATCATAATATAAGATGACCTAATCGGGTCTCTGATTGCCCTGTCCTAGAAGTTTTGTAGTGCATTTTACTCGAAATTTCATGCGCTTTAAGATGCCACCTAGCCCAATACGCTATCAGATATAGGGGCGACGTAAATTGAACAAATGTGACAAAATTACGCTGCATTCTTATATTAACAATAATATAAAATGATATAATCGGGTCTCTGATTGCCCTATCATAGAAGTTTAATGCTGCATTTTACTCGTCATTTCATGCGCTTTAAGGTGCCGTCTAGCCCAATCCGCTATCTGAAACAGGAGCGACGTAAATTGAAAAAATGTGATAGAATTAGGCTGAATTCTTATATTAATCATAATATAAGATGACCTAATCGGGTCTCTGATTGCCCTATCCTAGAAGTTTTGTAGTGCATTTTACTCGACATTTCATCCGCTTTAAGATGCCACCTAGCCCAATACGCTATCAGATATAGGGGCGACGTAAATTGAGCAAATGTGACAAAATTACGCTGCATTCTTATATTAACAATAATATAAAATGATATAATCGGGTCTCTGATTGCCCTATCATAGAAGTGTAATGCTGCATTTTACTCGTCATTTCATGCGCTTTAAGGTGCCGTTTAGCCCAATACGCTATCTGAAATAGGAGCAACGTAAATTGAACAAATGTGATAGAATTACGCATCATTCTTATATTAACCATAATTTAAAATGATCTAATCGGGTCTTTGATTGCCCTATCGTAGAAGTTTAATAGTGCATTTTACTCGTCATTTCATGCGCTTTATGGTGCCGCCTAGCCCAATACGCTATCTGAAATTCGAGCTACGTAAATTGAACAACGTGATAGAATTACGCAGAATTCTTATATTAACCATAATATAATACGATCTATTCGGGTCTCTGATTGCCCTATCATAGAAGTTTAATAGTGCATTTTACTCGACATTTCATGCGCTTTAAGATGCCACCTATCCCAATACGCAATCTACAACACGGGCCACGGAAATTGAACAAATCTGATAGAATTACGCAGAATCCTTATATTAACCATAATATAACACGATCTATTCGGGTCTCTGATTGCCCTATCATAGAAGTTTAATAGCGCATTTTACTCGACATTTCATGCGCTTTAAGATACCGCCTTGTCCAAGACCCTATCTGAAATTGGTGATACGTAAATTGAACAAATGTGATAAAATTACGTTGAATTCTTATATTAACAATAATATTAAATGATCTAATCGGGTCTCTGGTTGCCCTATCATAGAAGTTTAATAGTGCATTTTACTCGTCATTTCATGCGTGTTAAGGCGCCGCTTAGCCTAATACGCTATCTGAAATGGGAGCGACGTAAATTGAACGAATGTGATAGAATTTCGCTGAATTCTTATATTAACCATAATATAAGATGACCTAATCGGGTCTCTGATTGCCCTATCCGAGAAGTGTAGAAGTGCATTTTACTCGACATTTCATGCGCTTTAGGGTGCCGCCTATCCAATACGCTATCTGAAATTGGAGCTACGTAAATTGAACAAACGTGATAGAATTACGCAGAATTCTTATATTAACCATAATATAATACGACCTATTCGGTTCTCTGATTGCCCTATCATGGAAGTTTAATAGTGCATTTTACTCGTCATTTCATGCGCTTTAAGGAGCCGCCTAGCCCAATACGCTATCCGAAATAGGACCGACATATATTGAACAAATGTGATAAAATTACGTTGAATTCTTATATTAACTATAATATAAAATGATCTAATCGGGTCTCTGATTGCCGTATCATAGCAGTTTAATAGTACATTTTACTCATCATTTCATGCGCTTTAAGATGCCGCCTAGCCTAATACGCTATCTGAAATAGGAGCGACGTAAATTGAACAAATGTGATAGAATTTCGCTGAATTCTTATATTAACCATAATATAAAATTATGTAATCGGGTCTCCATAGCCCTATCACAAAAGGTTAGAAGTGCATTTTACTCGTCATTCCACGCGCTTTAAGATGCCGCCTTGCCCAGTACGCTATCTGAAATATGGGCGACATAAATTGAACAAATGTGATAAAATTTCGCAGAATTCTTATATAAACCATAATATAATACGATCTATTCGGGTCTCTGATTGCCCTATCATAGAAGTTTAATAGTGCATTTTACTCGCCATTTCATGCGCTTTAAGGTGCCGCTGAGACCAATACGCTATCTGACATTGGAGCTACGTTAATTGAACAAACGTAATAGGATTACGCAGAATTTTTATATTAACCATAATATAATACGATCTATTCGGGTCTCTGATTGCCCTATCATAGAAGTTTAATAGTGCATTTTACTCGACATTTCATGCGCTTTAAGATACCGCCTTGTCCAAGACCCTATCTGAAATTGGTGATACGTAAATTGAACAAATGTGATAAAATTACGTTGAATTCTTATATTAACAATAATATTAAATGATCTAATCGGGTCTCTGATTGCCCTATCCGAGAAGTGTAGAAGTGCATTTTACTCGACATTTCATGCGCTTTAAGGTGCCGCCTATTCCAATACGCCATCTGTAATTGGAGCTACGTCAATTGAACAAACGTGATAGAATTACGCAGAATTCTTATATTAACCATAATATAATACGATCTATTTGGGTCTCTGATTGCCCTATCATAGAAGTTTAATGGTGCATTTTACTCGTCATTTCATGCGCTTTATGGTGCCGCGTAGACCAATACGCTATCTGAAATACGAGCGACATAAATTGAGCAAATGTGATAAAATTACGTTCAAGTCTTATATTAACAATAATATAAAATGATCTAATCGGGTGTCTGTTTGCCCTACCCTAGAAGTTTAATAGTGCATTTTACTCGTCATTCCACGCGCTTAAAGATGCCGTCGCGCCCAATACGCTATCTGAAATAGGAGCGACGTAAATTGAACAAATGTAATAGAATTACGCAGAATTCTTATATTAACCATAATTTAAAATGATCTAATCGGGTCTCTGATTGCCCTATCATAGAAGTTGAATAGTGCATTTTACTCGTCATTTCATGCGCTTTAAGGTGCCGCCTAGCCCGATACGCTATCTGAAATTGGAGCTACATAAATTGATCAAGTGTGATAGAGGATCGCTGAATTCTTAAATTAACCATAATATAAAATGATCTAATCGGCTCTCTGTTTGCCCTACCCTAGAATTTTAATAGTGCATTTTACTCGACATGACATGCGCTTTATGATGAAACCTAGCCCAATACGCTATCTGAAATAGGGGCGACGTAAATTGAACAAATGTGATAAAATTACGCCGAATTCTTATATTAACAATACTATAAAATGATCTAATCGTGTCTCCGATTGCCCTATCATAGAAGTTTAACAGTGCATTTTGCTCGTCATTTCATGCGCTTTAAGGTGCCGCTTATCCCAATACGCTATCTGAAATAGGAGCGCCGTAAATTGAACAAATGTGATAGAATTTCTCTGAATTCTTATATTAACCGTAATATACAATGATCTAATCGGGTCTCTGATTGCCCTATCATAGAAGGATAGTAGTGCATTTTACTCGTCATTCCACGCGCTTTAAGCTGCCGTCTAGCCCAATATACTATCTAAAATAGGAGCGTCGTAAATTGAACGAATGTGATAGAATTACGCAGAATTCTTATTTTAACAATAATATAAAATGATCTAATCGGCTCTCTGATTGCCCTATCATAGAAGTCTAATAGTGCATTTTACTCGTCATTTCATGCGCTTTAAGGTGCCGCCTAGCCCAATATGCTATCTGAAATTGGAGCTACGTAAATTGAACAAGGGTGATAGAGTTTCGATGAATTCTTAAATTAACCATAATATAAAATGATCTAATCGGGTCTCTGTTTGCCCTACCCTAGAAGATTAATAGTGCATTTTACTCGACATTTCATGCGCTTTAAGATGCCACCTAGCCCAATACGCTATCTGCAATAGGAGCGACGTAAATTGAACAAATGTGATAAAATTACGTTGAATTCTTATATTAACAATAATATAAAATGATCTAATCGGGTCTCTGATTGCCCTATCATTGAAGTTTAATAGTGCATTTTACTCGCCATTTCATGCGCTTTAAGGTGCCGCTGAGACCAATACGCTATCTGACATTGGAGCTACGTTAATTGAACAAACGTAATAGGATTACGCAGAATTTTTATATTAACCATAATATAATACGATCTATTCGGGTCTCTGATTGCCCTATCATAGAAGTTTAATGGTCCATTTTACTCATCATTTCATGCGCTTTATGGTGCCGCCTAGCTCAATACGCAATCTGAAATAGGAGCGATATAAATTGAACAAATGTGATAAAATTACTTTGAATTCTTATATTAACTATAATATAAAATGATCTAATCGGGTCTCCGTTTGCCCTACCCTAGAAGTTTTATAGTGAATTTTACTCGAAACTTCATGCGCTTAAGGTGCCACCTAGCCCAATACGCTATCGGAAATTGGAGCTACGTAAATTGAATAAACGTGATAGAATTACGCAGAATTCTTATATTAACCATAATATAGAATGATCTAATCGGGTCTTTGATTGCCCTATCATACAAGTTTAACAGTGCATTTTACTCGTCATTTCATGCGCTTTAAGATGCCGCTTAGACGAATACGCTATCTCAAGCAGGAGCGACGTAAATTGAACAAATATGATAGAAATATGCAGAATTCTTATATTAACCATAATATAATATGACCTATTCGGGTCTCTGATTGCTCTATCGTAGAAGTTTAATAGTGCGTTTTACTCGTCACGACATGCGCATTAAGGTGCCGCCTAGCCCAATACGCTACCTGAAATGGGAGCGACGTAAACTGATCAAATATGATAGAATTATGCAGAATTCTTATATTAACCATAATATAATATGATCTATTCGTGTCTCTGATTGCCCTATCATAGAAGTTTAATAGTGCAATTTACTCGACAATTCATGCGCTTTAAGATGCTACATAGCCGAATACGCTATCTGAAATAGGGGCGACGTAAGTTGAACAAATGTGATAAAATTAAGCTGAATTCTTATATTAACCATAATATAAAATGATCTAATCGGGTCTCCGGTTGCCCTATCCTAGAAGTTTAGAAGTGCATTTTACTCGACATTTCATGCGCATTAACAGGCCGCTCAGACCAATATGCTTTCTGAAAAAGGAGCGACGTAAATTGAACAAATGTGATAGAATTTCGCAGAATTCTTATATTAACCATAATATAAAATGATCTAATCGGATCTCTGATTGCCCTATCATAGAAGTTTAATAGTGCATTTTACTCGTCATTGCTGGCGCTTTAATATTCCGCCTAGCCGAATACGCTATCTGAAATAGGAACGATATAAATTGAACAAATGTGATAAAATAACGCTGAATTCTTAAATTAACCATAATATGCGATGACCTAATCGGGTCTCTGATTGCCTTATACTAGAAGGTTAGTAGTGCATTTTACTGGACATTTCATGCGCTTGAAGATGCCGCCTAGTACAATGCACTATCTGAAATTGGAGCTACGTAAATAGAACAAACGTGATAGAATTACGCAGAATTCTTATATTAACCATAATATAATACGATCTATTCGGGTCTCTGATTGCCCTATCATAGAAGTTTAATAGTGCATTTTAGTCGATATATCATGCGCTTTAAGATGCCGCCTGGTACAATGCGCTATCTGAAATTGGAGCTTCGTAAATTGAACAAACGTGATAGAATTACGCGGAATTCTTACATTAACCATAATATAATACGACCTATTCGGGTCTCTGATTGCTCTATCGTAGAATTTTAATAGTGCGTTTTACTCGTCACGTCATGCGCTTTAAGATGCCGCCTATCCCAATACGCTATCTGAAATAGGAGCGACGTAAACTGAACAAATGTGATAGAATTACGCTGAATTCTTATATTAATCATAATATCAGATGACCTAATCGGGTCTCTCATTGCCCTACCCTAGAGGTTTAATAGTCCGTTTTACTCGACATTTCATGCGCTTTAAGATGCTACCTAGCCGAATACGCTATCTGAAATAGGGACGACGTAAATTGAACAAATGTGATAAAATTTCGTTGAATTCTTATATTAACCATAATATAAGATGATCTAATCAGGTCTCTGATCGCCCTATCCGAGATGTTTGGTAGTGCATTTTACTCGACATTTCATGCGCTTTAAGATGCCGCCTAGTTCAATGCGCTATCTGAAATTGGAGCTACGTAAATTGAACAAACGTGATAGAATTACGCAGAATTCTTATATTAACCATAATATAGAATGATCTAACCGGGCCTTCGATTGCCCTATCATGGAAGGTTAGTAGTGCATTTTACCTGACTTTCCACGCGCTTTAAGATGCCGCCTCGCCCAATACGCCATCTGAAATAGGAGCGTCGTAAATTGAACAAATGTGATAGAATTACCCAGAATTCTTATATTAACCATAATTTAAAATGATCTCATCGGGTCTCTGATTACCCTATCTTAGAAGTTTAATAATGCATTTTACTCGTCATTTCATGCGCTTTAAGGTGCCGCCTATCCCAATACGCTATCTGAAACTGGAGCTACGTAAATTGAACAAACGTCATAGAATTTCGCTGATTTCTTAAAATAACCATAATATAAAATGATCTAATCGGGTCTCTGTTTGCCCTACCCTAGCAGTTTAATAGTGCATTTTACTAGACATTTCATGCGCTTTAAGATGCCACCCAGTCCAATACGCTATCTGTAATAGGGGCGACGTAA
This sequence comes from Macropis europaea, assembly GCA_916610135.2. NCBI lineage: Eukaryota > Metazoa > Arthropoda > Insecta > Hymenoptera > Melittidae > Macropis > Macropis europaea. Next base: position 91,004 of record CAKAJE020000469.1, on the reverse strand, counting down.
ATTGAACAAATGGGATAAAATTACGTTGAATTCTTATATTAACCATAATTTAAAATGATCTATTCGGGTCTCTGATTGCCCTATCATAGAAGCTTAATAATGGATTTTACTCGTCATTTCATGCGCTTTAAGGTGCCGTCTAGCCCAATACGCCATCTGAAATTGGAGCTACGTAAATTGAACAAGTGTGATAAAGTTTCGCTGAATTCTGAAATTAACCATAATATAAAATGATCTAATCGGGTCTCTGATTGCCCTATCATAGAAGTTTAATAGTGCAATTTACTCGACAATTCATGCGCTTTAAGATGCTACCTAGCCGAATACGCTATCTGAAATAGGGACGACGTAAATTGAACAAATGTGATAAAATTTCGTTGAATTCTTATATTAACCATAATATAAGATGATCTAATCGGGTCTCTGATAGCCCTATCAAAGAAGTTTAGTTGTGAATTATACTCGTTATTTCATGCGCTTTAAGGTGCCGCCTATCCCAATACGCTATCTGAAATAGGGGCGACGTAAGTTGAACAAATGTGATAAAATTAAGCTGAATTCTTATATTAACCATAATATAAAATGATCTAATCGGCTCTCTGATTGCCCTATCCTAGAAGTTTAGCAGTGCATTTTACTCGACATTTAATGCGCATTAACAGGCCGCTCAGAACAATATGCTTTCTGAAAAAGGAGCGACGTAAATTGAACAAATGTGATAGAATTTCGCAGAATTCTTATATTAACCATAATATAAAATGATCTAATCGGGTCTCTGATTACCCTACCATAGAAGCTTAATAGTGCATTTTACTCGTCAGTTCATGCGCTTTAAGGTGCCGCTTAGCCCAATACGCTATCTGAAATAGGAGCGACGTAAATTGAACAAATGTGATACAATTTCGCTGAGTTCTTATATTAACCATATTATAAAATGATCTAATCGGGTCTCTGATTGCCCTATCATAGAAGCTTAATAGTGCATTCTATTCGTCATTTCATGCGCGTCAAGGTCCCGCTTAGGCCAATACGCTATCTGAAATAGGAGCGACGTAAATTGAACAAGTGTGATAGAATTTCGCTGAATTCTTAGACTAACCATCATATAAAGTGATCTAATCGGGTCTCTGATTGCCGTATCATAGAAGTTTAATAGTGCATTTTACTCGACATTTCATGCGCTTTAAGGTGCCGCCTAGCCCAATACGCTATCTGAAATAGGAGCGACGTAAATTGAACAAATGTGATAGAATTTCGCTGAATTCTTATATTAACGATAACATAAAATGATCTAATCGGGTCTCTGATTGCCCTATCAAAGAAGTTTAGTACTGCATTTCACTCGTCATGTCATGCGCTTGAAGGTGCCGCTTAGCCCAATACGCTATCTGAAATAGGAGCGACGTAAATTGAACAAATGTGTTAGAATTACGCTGCATTCATATATTAAGCATAATATAAAATGATCTAATAGGGTCTCTGATTACCCTATCATAGAAGTTTAGTTGTGCATTTTAATCGGCGTTTCATGCCCTTTAAGATTCGGCTTAGCCCATTAAGCTATCTGAAATAGGAGCGACGTAAATTGAACAAATGTGATAAAATTACGTTGAATTCTTATATTAACAATAATATAAAACCATCTAATCGGGACTCTGATTGCCCTATCATAGAAGCTTAACAGTGCCTTTTATTCGTCATTTCATGCGCTTTAAGGTGCCTCTTAGACCAACACGCAATCTGAAATAGGAGCGACGTAAATTGAACAAATGTGATAGAATTACGCAGAATTCTTATATTAACCATAATATAATACGATCTATTCTGGTTTCTGATTGCCCTATCAGAGAAGTTTAATAGTGCATTTTACTCGTCATTTCATGCGCTTTAAGGCGCCGCCTAGCACAATACGCTATCTGAAATAGGAGCGACGTAAATTGAACAAATGTGATAGAATTTCGCTGAATTCTTAAATTAACCATAATATAAAATGATCTAATCGGGTCTCTGTTTGCCCTACCCTAGAAGTTTAATAGTGCATTTTACTCGACATTTCATGCGCTTTGAGATGCCGCTCAGCCCAATACGCTATCTGAAATTGGAGCGCCGTAAATTGAACAAATGTGATAGAATTTCGCTGAATTCTCGTATTAACCAAAATATAAAATGATCTAGTCGGGTCTCTGATTGCCGTATCATAGAAGTGTAATAGTGCATTTTCCTCGCCGTTCCACGCGCTTTGAGCTGTCGCTTAGCCCAGTACGCTATCTGAAATAGGAGCGACGTAAATTGAACAAATGTGATAGAATTTCCCTGAAATCTTATATTAACCATAATGTAAAATGATCTAATCCGCTCTCTGTTCGCCCTACCGTAGAAGTTTAATAGTGCATTTTACTCTCCAGTTCATGCACTTTGAGATGCCGCTTAGCCCAATACGCTACCTGCAAAAGGAGCGACGTAAATTGAACAAATGTGATAGAATTACGCTGAATTCTTATATTAACCATAATGTAAAATGATCTAATCGGGTCTTTGTTTGCCCTACTCTAGAAGTTTAATAGTGCATTATTTTCGCCATTTCATGCGCTTTGAGATGCCGCTTCGCCCAATACGATATCTGAAATAGGAGCGACGTAAATTGAACAAACGTGATAGAATTTCGCTGAATTCTTATATTAAACAAAATATAAAATGATCTAATCGGGTCTCTGATTGCCCTATCATAGAAGTTTAATGGTGCATTTTACACGCCATTCCACGCGCTTTGAGATGCCGCTTAGCCCAATACGCTATCTGAAACCGGAGGGACGTAAATTGAAGAAATGTGATAGAATTTCGCTGTATTCTTATATTAACCATAATATAAAATGATCTAATCGGGTCTCTCTTTGACCTACCCTAGAAGTTTAATTGTGCATTTTAGTCGCCATTTCATGCGCTGTGAGATGCCGCTTGGCCCAATACGCTATCTGAAATAGGAGCGACGTCAATTGAACAAATGTGATAGAATTTCGCTGTGTTCTTACATTAACCATAATATAAAATGATCTAATCGGGTATCTCTTTGCCCTACCCTAGAAGTTTAATTGTTCATTTTAGTCGCCATTTCATGCGCTTTGAGATGCCGATTGGCCCAATACGCTATCTGAAATAGGAGCGACGTAAATTGAACAAATGTGATAAAATTACGTTGAATTCTTATATTAACAATAATATAAAATGATCTAATCGGGTCTCTGATTGCCCTATCATAGAAGCTTAACAGTGCCTTTTATTCGTCATTTCATGCGCTTTAAGGTGCCTCTTAGACCAACACGCAATCTGAAATAGGAGCGACGTAAATTGAACATATGTGATAGAATTTCGCTGAATTCTTATATATTAACCATAATATAAGGTGACCTAATCGGATATCTGATTGCCCTATCCGAGTAGTTTAATAGTGCATTTTAATCGACATTTCATGCGCTTTAAGATGGCACCTAGCCCAGTACGCTATCTGAAATAGGGGCGAGGTAAATTGAACAAATGTGATAAAATTACGCAGAATTCTTGTATTAACAATAATATAAAATGATCTAATCGGGTCTCTGATTGCCCTATCATAGAAGCTTCATAGTGCGACTTACTCGTCATTTCATGCGCATTAAGGTGCCGCCTAGCCCAATACGCTAACTGAAATAGGAGCGACATAAATTGAACAAATGTGATAGAATTACGCAGAATTCTTATATTAACCATAATATAATACGACCAATTCTGGTTTCTGATTGCCCTATCAGAGAAGTATAATAGTGCATTTTAGTCGACATTTCGTGCGCTTTAAGATGCCGCCTAGCCCAATAAACTATCTGAAATAGGAGCGACATAAATTGAACAAATGTGATAGAATTACGCAGAATTCTTATATTAACCATAACATAATACGATCTCTTCTGGTTTCTGATTGCCCTATCAGAGAAGTTTAATAGTGCATTTTACTCGTCATTTCGTGCGCCTTAAGGTGCCGCCTAGCCCAATCCGCTATATGAAATTCGAGCTGCGTAAATTGAATAAATGTGATAGAGTTACGCAGAATTCTTATATTAACCATAATACAAAATGATCTCATCGGGTCTCTGATTGCCCTATCAAAGAAGTTTAGTACTGCATTTTACTTGTCATGCCATGCGCTTTAAGGTGCCGCTTAGCCCAATACGCTATCTGAAATAGGCGCGACGTAAATTGAACAAATGTGATAGTATTACACAGAATTCTTATATTAACCATAATTTAAAATGACCTAATCGTATCCCTGATTGCCCTATCCGTGAAGATTAGTAGTGCATTTTACCTGTCATTTCATGCGCTTCAAGATGCCGCCTCGCCCAATACGCTATCTGAAATAGGAGCGACGTAAATTGAACAAATGTGATAGAATTACGCAAGAATTCTTATATTAACCATAATTTAAGACGATCTATTCGGGTCTCTGATTGCCCTATCACAGAAGTTCAGTAGTGCATTTTACTCGACATTTCGTGCGCTTTAAGGTGCCGCCTAGCCCAATCCGCTATCTGAAATTGGAGTTGCGTAAATTGAATAAATGTGATAGAGTTACGCAGAATTCTTATATTAAACATAATACAAAATGATCTCAACGGGTCTCTGGTTGCCCTATCAAAGAAGCTTAATACTGCATTTTACTCGTCATGCCATGCGCTTTCTGGTGCCGCTTAGCCCAATACGCTATCTGAAATAGGAGCGACGTAAATTGAACAAATGTGATAGAATTACGCTGAATTCTTATATTAAACATAATTTAAAATGATCTATTCGGGACTCTGATTGCGCTATCATAGAAGTTTAATAGTGCATTTTACTCGACATTTCATGCGCTTTAAGATGCCGCCTAGCACAATACACTATCTGAAATAGGAGCGACATAAATTGAACAAATGTGATAGAATTACGCAGAATTCTTATATAAACCATAACAAAATACGATCTATTCGGGTCTCTGATTGCCCTACCATAGAAGTTTAATAGTGCATTCTACTTGTCATTTCATGCGCTTCAAGGTGCCGCTTAGGGCAATACGGTATCTGAAATAGGAGCGACGTAAGTTGAACAAATGTGATAGAATTTTGCTGAATTCTTATATTAACCATAATATAATATGATCTATTCGGGTCTCTGATTGCCCTATCATAGAAGTTTAATAGTGCATTTTACTCGACATTTCATGCGCTTTAAGATGCCACCTAGCCCAATACGCTGTCTGAAATAGGAGCGACGTAAGTTGAACAAATGTAATAAAATTACGCTGAATTCTTATATTAACAATAATATAAAATGATCTAATCGGGTCTCTGATTGCTCTATCATAGAAGGTTAGTAGTGCATTTTACTCGTCATTCCACGCGCTTTAAGATGCCGCCTAGCCGAAGATACTATCTGAAATAGGAGCGTCACAAATTGAACAAATGTGATAGAATTACGCAGAATTCTTATATTAAACATAATATAAAATGATCTAATCTGGTCTCCGTTTACCCTACCCTAGAAGATTAATAGTGCATTTTACTCGACATTTCATGCGCTTTAAGATGCAGCCTAGCCCAATACGTTATCTGAAATAGGAGCGACGTAAATTGAACAATTGTGATAAAATTACGCTGTATTCTTATATTAACAATAATATAAAATATTCTATTCGGGTCTCTGTTTGCCCTACCCCGGAAGTTTAATAGTGCATTTTACTCGTCATTTCATGCGCTTTGAGATACCGCATAGCCTAACACGCTATCTGTAATAGGAGAGACGTAAATTGAACTAATGTGATGGAATTACGCTGCATTCTTATATTAATCATAATATAAGATTATATAATCGGGTCTCTAATTGCCCTATCCGAGAAGTTTTGTAGTGCATTTTACTCGACATTAAATGCGCCTTAAGGTGTCGCTTCGCCCAATACGCTATCTGAAATTGGAGCTACGTAAATTGAACAAGTGTGATAGAGTATCGCTGAACTCTTAAATTAACCATAATATAAAATGATCTAATCGGCTCTCTGTTTACCCTACCCTAGAATATTAATAGTGCATTTTACTCGGCATTTCATGCGCTTTATGATGCAACCTAGCCCAATACGCTATCTGAAATAGGGGCGACGTAAATTGAACAAATGTGATAGAATTACACTGAATTCTTATATTAACCATAATATAAAATCATCTAATTGGGTCCGTGATGGCCGTATTTGAGAGAGTTAGTAGTGCATTTTACTCGCCATTTCTTGCGTTTTAAGATGCCGCCTAGCTCAGCACGATATCTGGTGTAGGAGCGACGTGAAATGGACAAAATGTGGTAGAGTTACGATGAATTCTTAAATTAACAATAATATAAGATGATCTAAGCGGGATTCTGATTGCCCTATCCTAGAAGTTTAGTAGTGCATTTTACTCGTCATCTCATGCGCTTTAAGGTGCCGCCTAGCGCAATACGCTAGCTGAAATAGGAGCGACGTAAATTGAACAAATGTGATAGAATTACGCTGAATTCTTATCTTAACCATAATTTAAAATGATCTGATCGGGTCTCTGATCGCCCTATCATAGAAGTTTAATAGTGTATTTTACTCGTCATTTCATGCGCTTTAAGGTACCGCCTTGCCCAATACGCTATCTGAAATAGGAGCGACATAAATTGAACAAACGTGATAAAATTACGTTGAATTCTTATATTAACAATAATACAAAATGATCTAATCGGGTCTCTGATTGCCCTATCATAGAAGTTTAATAGTGCATTTTATTCGTCATTTCATGCGCTTTAAGGTGCCGCTCAGGTCAATGCGCTGTCTGAAATAGGAGCGACGTAAGTTGAACAAATGTGATAGAATTTCGCTGAATTCTTAAATTAACCATAATATAAAATGATCTAATCGGGTCTCTGTTTGCCCTACCCTAGAAGTTTAATAGTGCATTTTACTCGCCATTCCGCGCGCTTTAAGATGCCGCCTAGCACAGTACGCTATCTGAAATAGGAACGACGTAAATTGAACAAATGTGATAGAATTTCGCTGAATTCTTAAATTAACCATAATATAAAATGATGTAATCGGATCTCTCTTCGCCCTACCCAAGAAGTTTAATATTGCATTTCACTCGTCATTTCATGCGCTTTGAGATGTCGCTTAGCCCAATACGCTATCTGAAATTGGAGCGACGTAAATTGAACAAATGTGATAGAATTTCCCTGAAATCTTATATTAAACAAAATATAAAATGATCTAATCGGGTCTCTGTTTGCCCTACCCTAGAAGTATAATCGTGCATTTTACTCGCCATTTCATGCGCTTTGAGATGCCGCTTAGCCCAGTACGCTATCTGAAATAGGAGCGACGTAAATTGAACGAATGTCATAAAATTTTGCTGAATTCTTAAATTAACCATAATATAGAATGATCTAATCGGGTCTCTGTTTGACCTACCCTAGAAGTTTAATAGTGCATTGTACTCGCCATTTCTTGCGCTTTGAGATGCCGCTTAGCCCAATACGCTATCTGAAATAGGAGCGACGTAAATTGAACAAATGTGATAGAATGTCCCTGAATTCTTATATTATACAAAATATAAAATGATCTAATCGGGTCTCTGATTGCCCTATCATAGAAGTTTAATAGTGCATTTTACTCGCCATTCTGCGCGCTTTAAGATGCCGCCTAGCACAGTACGCTGTCTGAAATAGGAACGACGTAAATTGAACAAATGTGATAGAATTTTGCTGAATTCTTATATTAACCATAATATAAAATGATCTAATCGGCACTCTGTTTGCCGTACCCTAGAAGTTTAATAGTGCATTTTACTCGCCATTTCATGCGCTTTGAGATGCCGCTTAGCCCAATACGCTATCTGAAATAGGAGCGACGTAAATTGAACAAATGTGATAGAATGTCCCTGAATTCTTATATTAAACAAAATATAAAATGATCTAATCGGGTCTCTGATTGCCCTATCATAGAAGTTTAATAGTGCATTTTATTCGCCATTTCATGCGCTTTGAGATGCCGCTTAGCACAATACGCTATCTGAAATAGGAGCGACGTAAGTTGAACAAATGTGATAGAATTTCGATGAATTCTTAAATTAACCATACTATAAAATGATCTAATCGGGTCTCTGATTGCCCTATCATAGAAGTTTAATAGTGCATTTTACTCGCCATTCTGCGCGCTTTAAGATGCCGCCTAGCACAGTACGCTGTCTGAAATAGGAACGACGTAAATTGAACAAATGTGATAGAATTTTGCTGAATTCTTAAATTAACTATAATATAAAATGATCTAATCGGGACTCTGTTTGCCCTACCCTAGAAGTTTAATAGTGCATTTTACTCGCCATTTCATGCGCTTTCAGATGCCGCTTAGCCCAACACGCTATCTGAAATAGGAGCGACCTAAGTTGAACAAATGTGATAGAATTTCGCTGAATTCTTAAATTAACCATAATATAAAATGATCTAATCGGGTCTCTGTTTGCCCTACCCTAGAAGTTTAATAGTGCATTTTACTCGCCATTCCGCGCGCTTTAAGATGCCGCCTAGCACAGTACGCTATCTGAAATAGGAACGACGTAAATTGAACAAATGTGATAGAATTTCGCTGAATTCTTAAATTAACCATAATATAAAATGATCTAATCGGATCTCTCTTCGCCCTACCCAAGAAGTTTAATATTGCATTTCACTCGTCATTTCATGCGCTTTGAGATGTCGCTTAGCCCAATACGCTATCTGAAATTGGAGCGACGTAAATTGAACAAATGTGATAGAATTTCCCTGAAATCTTATATTAAACAAAATATAAAATGATCTAATCGGGACTCTGATTGCCTTACCCTAGAAGTTTAATAGTGCATTTTACTCGCCATTTCATGCGCTTTGAGATGCCGCTTAGCCCAATAAGCTATCTGGAATAGGAACTACGTAAATTGAACAAATGTGATAGAATTTCGCTGAATTCTTATATTAACCAAAATATAAAATGATCTAATCGGGTCTCTGATTGCCCTATCATAGAAGTTTAATAGTGCACTTTACTCGACATTCCGCGCGCTTTAAGATGCCGCCTAGCCCAGAACACTATTTGATATCGGAACTACGTAAATTGAACAAATGTGATAGAATTTCGCTGAATTCTTATATTAACCAAAATATAAAATGATCTAATCGGGTCTCTGATTGCCCTATCATAGAAGTTTAATAGTGCATTTTACTCGCCATTCTGCGCGCTTTAAGATGCCGCCTAGCACAGTACGCTGTCTGAAATAGGAACGACGTAAATTGAACAAATGTGATAGAATTTTGCTGAATTCTTAAATTAACTATAATATAAAATGATCTAATCGGGACTCTGTTTGCCCTACCCTAGAAGTTTAATAGTGCATTTTACTCGCCATTTCATGCGCTTTGAGATGCCGCTTAGCCCAATACGCTATCTGAAATAGGAGCGACCTAAGTTGAACAAATGTGATAGAAATTCGCTGAATTCTTAAATTAACCATAATATAAAATGATCTAATCGGGTCACTGCTTGCCCTACCCTACAAGTTTGAGAGTGCATTTTACTCGCCATTCCGCGCGCTTTAAGATGCCGCCTAGCACAGTACGCTATCTGAAATAGGAACGACGTAAATTGAACGAATGTGATAGAATTTTGCTGAATTCTTATATTAACCATAATATAAAATGATCTAATCGGGACTCCGTTTGCCCTGCCCTAGAAGTTTAATAGTGCATTTTACTCGCCATTTCATGCGCTTTGAGATGCCGCTTAGCCCAATACGCAATCTGAAATAGGAGCGACGTAAGATGAACAAATGTGATAGAATTACGCTTAATTCGTATATTAACCGTAATATAAAATGATCTAATCGGGTCTCTGTTTGCCGTATCCTAGAAGTTTAACAGTGCATTTTACTCGCCATTTCATGCGCATTGCGATGCCGCTTATCCCAATACGGTATCTGAAATAGGAGCGACGTAAATTGAACAAATGTGATAGAATTTCCCTGAATTCTTTTATTAACCATAATGTAAAATGATCTAATCGGGTCTCTGTTCGCCCTATCCTAGAAGTTTAATAGAGCATTTTATTCGCCATTTCATGCGCTTTGAGATGCCGCTCAGCCCAATACACTATCTGAAATAGCAGCGACGTAAATTGAACAAATATGATAGAATTTCGCTGAATTCTAATATTAACCATAATATAAAATGATCTAATCGGGTCTCTGATTGCCCTATCATACAAGGTTAGGAGTGCATTTTACTCGTCATTCCACGTGCTTTAAGGTACCGCTCAGGCCAATACGCTATCTGAAATAGGAGCGACGTAAATTGAACAAATGTGATAGAATTTCGCTGAATCCATAAATTAACCATAATATAAAATGATCTAATCGGGTCTCTGTTTGCCCTACCCTAGATGTTTAATAGTGCACTTTACTCGATATTTCATGCGCTTTAAGATGAAACCTAGCCCAATACGCTATCTGAAATAGGGGCGACGTAAATTGAACAAATGTGATAGAATTACGCAGAATTCTTATATTAAACATAATATAATACGATCTATCCGGGTCTCTGATTGCCCTATCATAGAAGCTTAACAGTGCGTTTTACTCGTCATTTCATGCGCTTTAAGGTGCCGCCTAGTCCAATACGCTATCTGAAATAGGAGCGACGTAAATTGAACAAATGTGATAGAATTACGCTGAATTCTTATATTAACCGTAATATAAAATGATCTATTCGGGTCTCTGTTTCCCTTATCCTAGAAGTTTAACAGTGCATTTTACTCGCCATTTCATGCGCTTCAAGATGCCGCATAGCCCAGTACGCTATTTGCAATACGAGCGACGTTAATTGAACAAATGTGATAGAATTACGCTGAAATATTATATTCACCGTAATATAAAATGACCTAATCGGGTCTCTGTTTGCCTTACCCAAGAAGTTTAATAAGGCATTTTTCTCGCCATTTCATGCGCTTTGAGATGCCGCTTAGCCCAACACGCTATCTGAAATAGGAGCGACGTAAATTGAACAAATGTGATAGAATTTCGCTGAATTCTTATATTAACCAAAATATAAAATGATCTAATCGGGTCTCTGTTTGCCCTACCCTAGAAGTATAATCGTGCATTTTACTCGCCATTTCATGCGCTTTGAGATGCCGCTTAGCCCAGTACGCTATCTGAAATAGGAGCGACGTAAATTGAACGAATGTCATAAAATTTTGCTGAATTCTTAAATTAACCATAATATAGAATGATCTAATCGGGTCTCTGTTTGACCTACCCTAGAAGTTTAATAGTGCATTGTACTCATCATTTCTTGCGCTTTGAGATGCCGCTTAGCCCAATACGCTATCTGAAATAGGAGCGACGTAAATTGAACAAATGTGATAGAATGTCCCTGAATTCTTATATTAAACAAAATATAAAATGATCTAATCGGGTCTCTGATTGCCCTATCATAGAAGTTTAATAGTGCATTTTACTCGCCATTCTGCGCGCTTTAAGATGCCGCCTAGCACAGTACGCTGTCTGAAATAGGAACGACGTAAATTGAACAAATGTGATAGAATTTTGCTGAATTCTTAAATTAACTATAATATAAAATGATCTAATCGGGACTCTGTTTGCCCTACCCTAGAAGTTTAATAGTGCATTTTACTCGCCATTTCATGCGCTTTGAGATGCCGCTTAGCCCAATACGCTATCTGAAATAGGAGCGACCTAAGTTGAACAAATGTGATAGAAATTCGCTGAATTCTTTTATTAACCATAATGTGAAATGATCTAATCGGGTCTCTGTTCGCCCTAGCCTAGAAGTTTAATAGTGCATTTTATTCGCCATTTCATGCGCTTTGAGATGCCGCTTAGCACAATACGCTATCTGAAATAGGAGCGACGTAAGTTGAACAAATGTGATAGAATTTCGCTGAATTCTAAAATTAACCATACTATAATATGATCTAATCGGGTCTCTGATTGCCCTATCATAGAAGTTTAATAGTGCATTTTACTCGACATTCCGCGCGCTTTAAGATGCCGCCTAGCCCAGAACACTATTTCAGATAGGAACGACGTAAATTGAACAAATGTGATAGAATTTCGCTGAGTTCTTATATTAACCAAAATATAAAATGATCTAATCGGGTCTCTGATTGCCCTATCATAGAAGTTTAATAGAGCATTTTACTCGCCATTCTGCGCGCTTTAAGATGCCGCCTAGCACAGTACGCTGTCTGAAATAGGAACGACGTAAATTGAACAAATGTGATAGAATTTTGCTGAATTCTTAAATTAACTATAATATAAAATGATCTAATCGGGACTCTGTTTGCCCTACCCTAGAAGTTTAATAGTGCATTTTACTCGCCATTTCATGCGCTTTCAGATGCCGCTTAGCCCAATACGCTATCTGAAATAGGAGCGACCTAAGTTGAACAAATGTGATAGAATTTCGCTGAATTCTTAAATTAACCATAATATAAAATGATCTAATCGGGTCTCTGTTTGCCCTACCCTAGAAGTTTAATAGTGCATTTTACTCGCCATTCCGCGCGCTTTAAGATGCCGCCTAGCACAGTACGCTATCTGAAATAGGAACGACGTAAATTGAACAAATGTGATAGAATTTCGCTGAATTCTTAAATTCACCATAATATAAAATGATGTAATCGGATCTCTCTTCGCCCTACCCAAGAAGTTTAATATTGCATTTCACTCGTCATTTCATGCGCTTTGAGATGTCGCTTAGCCCAATACGCTATCTGAAATTGGAGCGACGTAAATTGAACAAATGTGATAGAATTTCCCTGAAATCTTATATTAAACAAAATATAAAATGATCTAATCGGGACTCTGATTGCCTTACCCTAGAAGTTTAATAGTGCATTTTACTCGCCATTTCATGCGCTTTGAGATGCCGCTTAGCCCAATAAGCTATCTGGAATAGGAGCGACGTAAATTGAACAAATGTGATAGAATTTTGCTGAATTCTTAAATTAACTATAATATAAAATGATCTAATCGGGACTCTGTTTGCCCTACCCTAGAAGTTTAATAGTGCATTTTACTCGCCATTTCATGCGCTTTGAGATGCCGCTTAGCCCAATACGCTATCTGAAATAGGAGCGACCTAAGTTGAACAAATGTGATAGAATTTCGCTGAATTCTTAAATTAACCATAATATAAAATGATCTAATCGGGTCACTGCTTGCCCTACCCTACAAGTTTGAGAGTGCATTTTACTCGCCATTCCGCGCGCTTTAAGATGCCGCCTAGCACAGTACGCTATCTGAAATAGGAACGACGTAAATTGAACAAATGTGATAGAATTTTGCTGAATTCTTATATTAACCATAATATAAAATGATCTAATCGGGACTCTGTTTGCCCTACCCTAGAAGTTTAATAGTGCATTTTACTCGCCATTTCATGCGCTTTGAGATGCCGCTTAGCCCAATACGCTATCTGAAATAGGAGCGACCTAAGTTGAACAAATGTGATAGAATTTCGCTGAATTCTTTTATTAACCATAATGTGAAATGATCTAATCGGGTCTCTGTTCGCCCTAGCCTAGAAGTTTAATAGTGCATTTTATTCGCCATTTCATGCGCTTTGAGATGCCGCTTAGCCCAATACGCTATCTGAAATAGGAGCGACGTAAGTTGAACAAATGTGATAGAATTTCGCTGAATTCTTAAATTAACCATAATATAAAATGATCTAATCGGGTCTCTGATTGCCCTATCATAGAAGTTTAATAGTGCATTTTACTCGCCATTCTGCGCGCTTTAAGATGCCGCCTAGCACAGTACGCTGCCTGAAATAGGAACGACGTAAATTGAACAAATGTGATAGAATTTTGCTGAATTCTTAAATTAACTATAATATAAAATGATCTAATCGGGACTCTGTTTGCCCTACCCTAGAAGTTTAATAGTGCATTTTACTCGCCATTTCATGCGCTTTGAGATGCCGCTTAGCCCAATACGCTATCTGAAATAGGAGCGACCTACGTTGAACAAATGTGATAGAATTTCGCTGAATTCTTAAATTAACCATAATATAGAATGATCTAATCGGGTCTCTGTTTGCCCTACCCTAGAAGTTTAATAGTGCATTTTACTCGCCATTCCGCGCGCTTTAAGATGCCGCCTAGCACAGTACGCTATCTGAAATAGGAACGACGTAAATTGAAGAAATGTGATAGAATTTTGCTGAATTCTTATATTAACCATAATATAAAATGATCTAATCAGCACTCTGTTTGCCCTACCCTAGAAGTTTAATAGTGCATTTTACTCGCCATTTCATGCGCTTTCAGATGCCGCTTAGCCCTATACGCTATCTGAAATAGGAGCGACCTAAGTTGAACAAATGTTATAGAATTTCGCTGAATTCTTAAATTAACCATAATATAAAATGATCTAATCGGGTCTCTGTTTGCCCTACCCTAGAAGTTTAATAGTGCATTTTACTCGCCATTCCGCGCGCTTTAAGATGCCGCCTAGCACAGTACGCTATCTGAAATAGGAACGACGTAAATTGAAGAAATGTGATAGAATTTTGCTGAATTCTTATATTAACCATAATATAAAATGATCTAATCGGCACTCTGTTTGCCCTACCCTAGAAGTTTAATAGTGCATTTTACTCGCCATTTCATGCGCTTTGAGATGCCGCTTAGCCCAATACGCTATCTGAAATAGGAGCGACCTAAGTTGAACAAATGTGATAGAAATTCGCTGAATTCTTTTATTAACCATAATGTGAAATGATCTAATCGGGTCTCTGTTCGCCCTAGCCTAGAAGTTTAATAGTGCATTTTATTCGCCATTTCATGCGCTTTGAGATGCCGCTTAGCACAATACGCTATCTGAAATAGGAGCGACCTAAGTTGAACAAATGTGATAGAATTTCGCTGAATTCTTAAATTAACCATAATATAAAATGATCTAATCGGGTCTCTGTTTGCCCTACCCTAGAAGTTTAATAGTGCATTTTACTCGCCATTCCGCGCGCTTTAAGATGCCGCCTAGCACAGTACGCTATCTGAAATAGGAGCGACGTAAGTTGAACAAATGTGATAGAATTTCGCTGAATTCTTAAATTAACCATAATATAAAATGATGTAATCGGATCTCTGTTCCCCCTACCCAAGACGTTTAATAGTGCATTTCACTCGTCATTTCATGCGCTTTGAGATGTCGCTTAGCCCAATACGCTATCTGAAATAGGAGCGACGTAAATTGAACAAATGTGATAGAATTTCCCTGAAACCTTATATTAAACAAAATATAAAATGATCTAATCGGGACTCTGATTGCCTTACCCTAGAAGTTTAATAGTGCATTTTACTCGCCATTTCATGCGCTTTGAGATGCCGCTTAGCCCAATAAGCTATCTGAAATAGGAGCGACGTAAATTGAACAAATGTGATAGAATTTCGCTGAATTCTTATATTAACCAAAATATAAAATGATCTAATCTGGTCTCTGATTGCCCTATCATAGAAGTTTAGTAGTGCATTGTACTCGACATTCCGCGCGCTTTGAGATGCCGCCTAGTCCAGAACACTATTTGAGATAGGAACGACGTAAATTGAACAAATATGATAGAATTACGGGAATTCTTATATTAACCGTAATATAAAATGATCTAATCGGGTCTCTGTTTGCCTTACCCTAGAAGTTTAATAGTGCATTTTGCTCGCCATTTCATGCGCTTTGAGATGCCGCTTAGCCCAATAAGCTATCTGAAATAGGAGCGACGTAAATTGAACAAATGTGATAGAATTTCGCTGAATTCTTATATTAACCAAAATATAAAATGATCTAATCGGGTCTCTGTTTGCCCTACCCTAGAAGTATAATCGTGCATTTTACTCGCCATTTCATGCGCTTTGAGATGCCGCTTAGCCCAGTACGCTATCTGAAATAGGAGCGACGTAAATTGAACGAATGTCATAAAATTTTGCTGAATTCTTAAATTAACCATAATATAGAATGATCTAATCGGGTCTCTGTTTGACCTACCCTAGAAGTTTAATAGTGCATTGTACTCATCATTTCTTGCGCTTTGAGATGCCGCTTAGCCCAATACGCTATCTGAAATAGGAGCGACGTAAATTGAACAAATGTGATAGAATGTCCCTGAATTCTTATATTAAACAAAATATAAAATGATCTAATCGGGTCTCTGATTGCCCTATCATAGAAGTTTAATAGTGCATTTTACTCGCCATTCTGCGCGCTTTAAGATGCCGCCTAGCACAGTACGCTGTCTGAAATAGGAACGACGTAAATTGAACAAATGTGATAGAATTTTGCTGAATTCTTAAATTAACTATAATATAAAATGATCTAATCGGGACTCTGTTTGCCCTACCCTAGAAGTTTAATAGTGCATTTTACTCGCCATTTCATGCGCTTTGAGATGCCGCTTAGCCCAATACGCTATCTGAAATAGGAGCGACCTAAGTTGAACAAATGTGATAGAAATTCGCTGAATTCTTTTATTAACCATAATGTGAAATGATCTAATCGGGTCTCTGTTCGCCCTAGCCTAGAAGTTTAATAGTGCATTTTATTCGCCATTTCATGCGCTTTGAGATGCCGCTTAGCCCAATACGCTATCTGAAATAGGAGCGACGTAAGTTGAACAAATGTGATAGAATTTCGCTGAATTCTAAAATTAACCATACTATAATATGATCTAATCGGGTCTCTGATTGCCCTATCATAGAAGTTTAATAGTGCATTTTACTCGACATTCCGCGCGCTTTAAGATGCCGCCTAGCCCAGAACACTATTTCAGATAGGAACGACGTAAATTGAACAAATGTGATAGAATTTCGCTGAGTTCTTATATTAACCAAAATATAAAATGATCTAATCGGGTCTCTGATTGCCCTATCATAGAAGTTTAATAGAGCATTTTACTCGCCATTCTGCGCGCTTTAAGATGCCGCCTAGCACAGTACGCTGTCTGAAATAGGAACGACGTAAATTGAACAAATGTGATAGAATTTTGCTGAATTCTTAAATTAACTATAATATAAAATGATCTAATCGGGACTCTGTTTGCCCTACCCTAGAAGTTTAATAGTGCATTTTACTCGCCATTTCATGCGCTTTCAGATGCCGCTTAGCCCAATACGCTATCTGAAATAGGAGCGACCTAAGTTGAACAAATGTGATAGAATTTCGCTGAATTCTTAAATTAACCATAATATAAAATGATCTAATCGGGTCTCTGTTTGCCCTACCCTAGAAGTTTAATAGTGCATTTTACTCGCCATTCCGCGCGCTTTAAGATGCCGCCTAGCACAGTACGCTATCTGAAATAGGAACGACGTAAATTGAACAAATGTGATAGAATTTCGCTGAATTCTTAAATTCACCATAATATAAAATGATGTAATCGGATCTCTCTTCGCCCTACCCAAGAAGTTTAATATTGCATTTCACTCGTCATTTCATGCGCTTTGAGATGTCGCTTAGCCCAATACGCTATCTGAAATTGGAGCGACGTAAATTGAACAAATGTGATAGAATTTCCCTGAAATCTTATATTAAACAAAATATAAAATGATCTAATCGGGACTCTGATTGCCTTACCCTAGAAGTTTAATAGTGCATTTTACTCGCCATTTCATGCGCTTTGAGATGCCGCTTAGCCCAATAAGCTATCTGAAATAGGAGCGACGTAAATTGAACAAATGTGATAGAATTTTGCTGAATTCTTAAATTAACTATAATATAAAATGATCTAATCGGGACTCTGTTTGCCCTACCCTAGAAGTTTAATAGTGCATTTTACTCGCCATTTCATGCGCTTTGAGATGCCGCTTAGCCCAATACGCTATCTGAAATAGGAGCGACCTAAGTTGAACAAATGTGATAGAATTTCGCTGAATTCTTAAATTAACCATAATATAAAATGATCTAATCGGGTCACTGCTTGCCCTACCCTACAAGTTTGAGAGTGCATTTTACTCGCCATTCCGCGCGCTTTAAGATGCCGCCTAGCACAGTACGCTATCTGAAATAGGAACGACGTAAATTGAACAAATGTGATAGAATTTTGCTGAATTCTTATATTAACCATAATATAAAATGATCTAATCGGGACTCTGTTTGCCCTACCCTAGAAGTTTAATAGTGCATTTTACTCGCCATTTCATGCGCTTTGAGATGCCGCTTAGCCCAATACGCTATCTGAAATAGGAGCGACCTAAGTTGAACAAATGTGATAGAATTTCGCTGAATTCTTTTATTAACCATAATGTGAAATGATCTAATCGGGTCTCTGTTCGCCCTAGCCTAGAAGTTTAATAGTGCATTTTATTCGCCATTTCATGCGCTTTGAGATGCCGCTTAGCCCAATACGCTATCTGAAATAGGAGCGACGTAAGTTGAACAAATGTGATAGAATTTCGCTGAATTCTTAAATTAACCATAATATAAAATGATCTAATCGGGTCTCTGATTGCCCTATCATAGAAGTTTAATAGTGCATTTTACTCGCCATTCTGCGCGCTTTAAGATGCCGCCTAGCACAGTACGCTGCCTGAAATAGGAACGACGTAAATTGAACAAATGTGATAGAATTTTGCTGAATTCTTAAATTAACTATAATATAAAATGATCTAATCGGGACTCTGTTTGCCCTACCCTAGAAGTTTAATAGTGCATTTTACTCGCCATTTCATGCGCTTTGAGATGCCGCTTAGCCCAATACGCTATCTGAAATAGGAGCGACCTACGTTGAACAAATGTGATAGAATTTCGCTGAATTCTTAAATTAACCATAATATAGAATGATCTAATCGGGTCTCTGTTTGCCCTACCCTAGAAGTTTAATAGTGCATTTTACTCGCCATTCCGCGCGCTTTAAGATGCCGCCTAGCACAGTACGCTATCTGAAATAGGAACGACGTAAATTGAAGAAATGTGATAGAATTTTGCTGAATTCTTATATTAACCATAATATAAAATGATCTAATCAGCACTCTGTTTGCCCTACCCTAGAAGTTTAATAGTGCATTTTACTCGCCATTTCATGCGCTTTCAGATGCCGCTTAGCCCTATACGCTATCTGAAATAGGAGCGACCTAAGTTGAACAAATGTTATAGAATTTCGCTGAATTCTTAAATTAACCATAATATAAAATGATCTAATCGGGTCTCTGTTTGCCCTACCCTAGAAGTTTAATAGTGCATTTTACTCGCCATTCCGCGCGCTTTAAGATGCCGCCTAGCACAGTACGCTATCTGAAATAGGAACGACGTAAATTGAACAAATGTGATAGAATTTTGCTGAATTCTTATATTAACCATAATATAAAATGATCTAATCGGCACTCTGTTTGCCCTACCCTAGAAGTTTAATAGTGCATTTTACTCGCCATTTCATGCGCTTTGAGATGCCGCTTAGCCCAATACGCTATCTGAAATAGGAGCGACCTAAGTTGAACAAATGTGATAGAAATTCGCTGAATTCTTTTATTAACCATAATGTGAAATGATCTAATCGGGTCTCTGTTCGCCCTAGCCTAGAAGTTTAATAGTGCATTTTATTCGCCATTTCATGCGCTTTGAGATGCCGTTTAGCACAATACGCTATCTGAAATAGGAGCGACCTAAGTTGAACAAATGTGATAGAATTTCGCTGAATTCTTAAATTAACCATAATATAAAATGATCTAATCGGGTCTCTGTTTGCCCTACCCTAGAAGTTTAATAGTGCATTTTACTCGCCATTCCGCGCGCTTTAAGATGCCGCCTAGCACAGTACGCTATCTGAAATAGGAGCGACGTAAGTTGAACAAATGTGATAGAATTTCGCTGAATTCTTAAATTAACCATAATATAAAATGATGTAATCGGTTCTCTGTTCCCCCTACCCAAGACGTTTAATAGTGCATTTCACTCGTCATTTCATGCGCTTTGAGATGTCGCTTAGCCCAATACGCTATCTGAAATAGGAGCGACGTAAATTGAACAAATGTGATAGAATTTCCCTGAAATCTTATATTAAACAAAATATAAAATGATCTAATCGGGACTCTGATTGCCTTACCCTAGAAGTTTAATAGTGCATTTTACTCGCCATTTCATGCGCTTTGAGATGCCGCTTAGCCCAATAAGCTATCTGGAATAGGAGCGACGTAAATTGAACAAATGTGATAGAATTTCGCTGAATTCTTAAATTAACTATAATATAAAATGATCTAATCGGGACTCTGTTTGCCCTACCCTAGAAGTTTAATAGTGCATTTTACTCGCCATTTCATGCGCTTTGAGATGCCGCTTAGCCCAATACGCTATCTGAAATAGGAGCGACCTAAGTTGAACAAATGTGATAGAATTTCGCTGAATTCTTAAATTAACCATAATATAAAATGATCTAATCGGGTCACTGCTTGCCCTACCCTACAAGTTTGAGAGTGCATTTTACTCGCCATTCCGCGCGCTTTAAGATGCCGCCTAGCACAGTACGCTATCTGAAATAGGAACGACGTAAATTGAACAAATGTGATAGAATTTTGCTGAATTCTTATATTAACCATAATATAAAATGATCTAATCGGGACTCTGTTTGCCCTACCCTAGAAGTTTAATAGTGCATTTTACTCGCCATTTCATGCGCTTTGAGATGCCGCTTAGCCCAATACGCTATCTGAAATAGGAGCGACCTAAGTTGAACAAATGTGATAGAATTTCGCTGAATTCTTTTATTAACCATAATGTGAAATGATCTAATCGGGTCTCTGTTCGCCCTAGCCTAGAAGTTTAATAGTGCATTTTATTCGCCATTTCATGCGCTTTGAGATGCCGCTTAGCCCAATACGCTATCTGAAATAGGAGCGACGTAAGTTGAACAAATGTGATAGAATTTCGCTGAATTCTTAAATTAACCATAATATAAAATGATCTAATCGGGGCTCTGATTGCCCTATCATAGAAGTTTAATAGTGCATTTTACTCGCCATTCTGCGCGCTTTAAGATGCCGCCTAGCACAGTACGCTGTCTGAAATAGGAACGACGTAAATTGAACAAATGTGATAGAATTTTGCTGAATTCTTAAATTAACTATAATATAAAATGATCTAATCGGGACTCTGTTTGCCCTACCCTAGAAGTTTAATAGTGCATTTTACTCGCCATTTCATGCGCTTTGAGATGCCGCTTAGCCCAATACGCTATCTGAAATAGGAGCGACCTACGTTGAACAAATGTGATAGAATTTCGCTGAATTCTTAAATTAACCATAATATAGAATGATCTAATCGGGTCTCTGTTTGCCCTACCCTAGAAGTTTAATAGTGCATTTTACTCGCCATTCCGCGCGCTTTAAGATGCCGCCTAGCACAGTACGCTATCTGAAATAGGAACGACGTAAATTGAAGAAATGTGATAGAATTTTGCTGAATTCTTATATTAACCATAATATAAAATGATCTAATCAGCACTCTGTTTGCCCTACCCTAGAAGTTTAATAGTGCATTTTACTCGCCATTTCATGCGCTTTCAGATGCCGCTTAGCCCTATACGCTATCTGAAATAGGAGCGACCTAAGTTGAACAAATGTTATAGAATTTCGCTGAATTCTTAAATTAACCATAATATAAAATGATCTAATCGGGTCTCTGTTTGCCCTACCCTAGAAGTTTAATAGTGCATTTTACTCGCCATTCCGCGCGCTTTAAGATGCCGCCTAGCACAGTACGCTATCTGAAATAGGAACGACGTAAATTGAACAAATGTGATAGAATTTTGCTGAATTCTTATATTAACCATAATATAAAATGATCTAATCGGCACTCTGTTTGCCCTACCCTAGAAGTTTAATAGTGCATTTTACTCGCCATTTCATGCGCTTTGAGATGCCGCTTAGCCCAATACGCTATCTGAAATAGGAGCGACCTAAGTTGAACAAATGTGATAGAAATTCGCTGAATTCTTTTATTAACCATAATGTGAAATGATCTAATCGGGTCTCTGTTCGCCCTAGCCTAGAAGTTTAATAGTGCATTTTATTCGCCATTTCATGCGCTTTGAGATGCCGCTTAGCACAATACGCTATCTGAAATAGGAGCGACCTAAGTTGAACAAATGTGATAGAATTTCGCTGAATTCTTAAATTAACCATAATATAAAATGATCTAATCGGGTCTCTGTTTGCCCTACCCTAGAAGTTTAATAGTGCATTTTACTCGCCATTCCGCGCGCTTTAAGATGCCGCCTAGCACAGTACGCTATCTGAAATAGGAGCGACGTAAGTTGAACAAATGTGATAGAATTTCGCTGAATTCTTAAATTAACCATAATATAAAATGATGTAATCGGTTCTCTGTTCTCCCTACCCAAGAAGTTTAATAGTGCATTTCACTCGTCATTTCATGCGCTTTGAGATGTCGCTTAGCCCAATACGCTATCTGAAATAGGAGCGACGTAAATTGAACAAATGTGATAGAATTTCCCTGAAACCTTATATTAAACAAAATATAAAATGATCTAATCGGGACTCTGATTGCCTTACCCTAGAAGTTTAATAGTGCATTTTACTCGCCATTTCATGCGCTTTGAGATGCCGCTTAGCCCAATAAGCTATCTGAAATAGGAGCGACGTAAATTGAACAAATGTGATAGAATTTCGCTGAATTCTTATATTAACCAAAATATAAAATGATCTAATCTGGTCTCTGATTGCCCTATCATAGAAGTTTAGTAGTGCATTGTACTCGACATTCCGCGCGCTTTGAGATGCCGCCTAGTCCAGAACACTATTTGAGATAGGAACGACGTAAATTGAACAAATATGATAGAATTACGGGAATTCTTATATTAACCGTAATATAAAATGATCTAATCGGGTCTCTGTTTGCCTTACCCTAGAAGTTTAATAGTGCATTTTGCTCGCCATTTCATGCGCTTTGAGATGCCGCTTAGCCCAATAAGCTATCTGAAATAGGAGCGACGTAAATTGAACAAATGTGATAGAATTTCGCTGAATTCTTATATTAACCAAAATATAAAATGATCTAATCGGGTCTCTGATTGCCCTATCATAGAAGTTTAATAGTGCATTTTACTCGCCATTCTGCGCGCTTTAAGATGCCGCCTAGCACAGTACGCTATCTGAAATAGGAGCGACCTAAGTTGAACAAATGTGATAGAATTTCGCTGAATTCTTATATTAACCATAATATAAAATGATCTAATCGGCACTCTGTTTGCCCTACCCTAGAAGTTTAATAGTGCATTTTACTCGCCATTTCATGCGCTTTGAGATGCCGCTTAGCCCAATACGCTATCTGAAATAGGAGCGACCTAAGTTGAACAAATGTGATAGAATTTTGCTGAATTCTTATATTAACCATAATATAAAATGATCTAATCGGCACTCTGTTTGCCCTACCCTAGAAGTTTAATAGTGCATTTTACTCGCCATTTCATGCGCTTTGAGATGCCGCTTAGCCCAATACGCTATCTGAAATAGGAGCGACCTAAGTTGAACAAATGTGATAGAATTTCGCTGAATTCTTATATTAACCAAAATATAAAATGATCTAATCGGGTCTCTGATTGCCCTATCATAGAAGTTTAATAGTGCATTTTACTCGACATTCCGCGCGCTTTAAGATGCCGCCTAGCCCAGAACACTATTTGAGATAGGAACGACGTAAATTGAACAAATGTGATAGAATTTCGCTGAATTCTTATATTAACCAAAATATAAAATGATCTAATCGGGTCTCTGATTGCCCTATCATAGAAGTTTAATAGTGCATTTTACTCGCCATTCTGCGCGCTTTAAGATGCCGCCTAGCACAGTACGCTGTCTGAAATAGGAACGACGTAAATTGAACAAATGTGATAGAATTTTGCTGAATTCTTAAATTAACTATGATATAAAATGATCTAATCGGGACTCTGTTTGCCCTACCCTAGAAGTTTAATAGTGCATTTTACTCGCCATTTCATGCGCTTTGAGATGCCGCTTAGCCCAATACGCTATCTGAAATAGGAGCGACCTAAGTTGAACAAATGTGATAGAATTTCGCTGAATTCTTAAATTAACCATAATATAAAATGATCTAATCGGGTCACTGCTTGCTCTACCCTACAAGTTTGAGAGTGCATTTTACTCGCCATTCCGCGCGCTTTATGATGCCGCCTAGCACAGTACGCTATCTGAAATAGGAACGACGTAAATTGAACAAATGTGATAGAATTTTGCTGAATTCGTATATTAACCATAATATAAAATGATCTAATCGGGACTCTGTTTGCCCTACCCTAGAAGTTTAATAGTGCATTTTACTCGCCATTTCATGCGCTTTGAGGTGCCGCTTAGCCCAATACGCTATCTGAAATAGGAGCGACGTAAGTTGAACAAATGTGATAGAATTTCGCTGAATTCTTAAATTAACCATACTATAAAATGATCTAATCGGGTCTCTGATTGCCCTATCATAGAAGTTTAATAGTGCATTTTACTCGACATTCCGCGCGCTTTAAGATGCCGCCTAGCCCAGAACACTATTTGAGATAGGAACGACGTAAATTGAACAAATGTGATAGAATTTCGCTGAGTTCTTATATTAACCAAAATATAAAATGATCTAATCGGGTCTCTGATTGCCCTATCATAGAAGTTTAATAGTGCATTTTACTCGCCATTCTGCGCGCTTTAAGATGCCGCCTAGCACAGTACGCTGTCTGAAATAGGAACGACGTAAATTGAACAAATGTGATAGAATTTTGCTGAATTCTTAAATTAACTATAATATAAAATGATCTAATCGGGACTCTGTTTGCCCTACCCTAGAAGTTTAATAGTGCATTTTACTCGCCATTTCATGCGCTTTCAGATGCCGCTTAGCCCAATACGCTATCTGAAATAGGAGCGACGTAAGTTGAACAAATGTGATAGAATTTCGCTGAATTCTTAAATTAACCATAATATAAAATGATCTAATCGGGTCTCTGTTTGCCCTACCCTAGAAGTTTAATAGTGCATTTTACTCGCCATTCCGCGCGCTTTAAGATGCCGCCTAGCACAGTACGCTATCTGAAATAGGAACGACGTAAATTGAACAAATGTGATAGAATTTCGCTGAATTCTTAAATTAACCATAATATAAAATGATGTAATCGGATCTCTCTTCGCCCTACCCAAGAAGTTTAATATTGCATTTCACTCGTCATTTCATGCGCTTTGAGATGTCGCTTAGCCCAATACGCTATCTGAAATTGGAGCGACGTAAATTGAACAAATGTGATAGAATTTCCCTGAAATCTTATATTAAACAAAATATAAAATGATCTAATCGGGACTCTGATTGCCTTACCCTAGAAGTTTAATAGTGCATTTTACTCGCCATTTCATGCGCTTTGAGATGCCGCTTAGCCCAATAAGCTATCTGGAATAGGAGCGACGTAAATTGAACAAATGTGATAGAATTTCGCTGAATTCTTATATTAACCAAAATATAAAATGATCTAATCGGGTCTCTGATTGCCCTATCATAGAAGTTTAATAGTGCATTTTACTCGACATTCCGCGCGCTTTAAGATGCCGCCTAGCCCAGAACACTATTTGATATCGGAACTACGTAAATTGAACAAATGTGATAGAATTTCGCTGAATTCTTATATTAACCAAAATATAAAATGATCTAATCGGGTCTCTGATTGCCCTATCATAGAAGTTTAATAGTGCATTTTACTCGCCATTCTGCGCGCTTTAAGATGCCGCCTAGCACAGTACGCTGTCTGAAATAGGAACGACGTAAATTGAACAAATGTGATAGAATTTTGCTGAATTCTTAAATTAACTATAATATAAAATGATCTAATCGGGACTCTGTTTGCCCTACCCTAGAAGTTTAATAGTGCATTTTACTCGCCATTTCATGCGCTTTGAGATGCCGCTTAGCCCAATACGCTATCTGAAATAGGAGCGACCTAAGTTGAACAAATGTGATAGAATTTCGCTGAATTCTTAAATTAACCATAATATAAAATGATCTAATCGGGTCACTGCTTGCCCTACCCTACAAGTTTGAGAGTGCATTTTACTCGCCATTCCGCGCGCTTTTAGATGCCGCCTAGCACAGTACGCTATCTGAAATAGGAACGACGTAAATTGAACAAATGTGATAGAATTTTGCTGAATTCTTATATTAACCATAATATAAAATGATCTAATCGGGACTCTGTTTGCCCTACCCTAGAAGTTTAATAGTGCATTTTACTCGCCATTTCATGCGCTTTGAGATGCCGCTTAGCCCAATACGCTATCTGAAATAGGAGCGACCTAAGTTGAACAAATGTGATAGAATTTCGCTGAATTCTTTTATTAACCATAATGTAAAATGATCTAATCGGGTCTCTGTTCGCCCTAGCCTAGAAGTTTAATAGTGCATTTTATTCGCCATTTCATGCGCTTTGAGATGCCGCTTAGCCCAATACGCTATCTGAAATAGGAGCGACGTAAGTTGAACAAATGTGATAGAATTTCGCTGAATTCTTAAATTAACCATAATATAAAATGATCTAATCGGGGCTCTGATTGCCCTATCATAGAAGTTTAATAGTGCATTTTACTCGCCGTTCTGCGCGCTTTAAGATGCCGCCTAGCACAGTACGCTGTCTGAAATAGGAACGACGTAAATTGAACAAATGTGATAGAATTTTGCTGAATTCTTATATTAACCATAATATAAAATGATCTAATCGGGACTCTGTTTGCCCTACCCTAGAAGTTTAATAGTGCATTTTACTCGCCATTTCATGCGCTTTCAGATGCCGCTTAGCCCTATACGCTATCTGAAATAGGAGCGACCTAAGTTGAACAAATGTTATAGAATTTCGCTGAATTCTTAAATTAACCATAATATAAAATGATCTAATCGGGTCTCTGTTTGCCCTACCCTAGAAGTTTAATAGTGCATTTTACTCGCCATTCCGCGCGCTTTAAGATGCCGCCTAGCACAGTACGCTATCTGAAATAGGAACGACGTAAATTGAAGAAATGTGATAGAATTTTGCTGAATTCTTATATTAACCATAATATAAAATGATCTAATCGGCACTCTGTTTGCCCTACCCTAGAAGTTTAATAGTGCATTTTACTCGCCATTTCATGCGCTTTGAGATGCCGCTTAGCCCAATACGCTATCTGAAATAGGAGCGACCTAAGTTGAACAAATGTGATAGAAATTCGCTGAATTCTTTTATTAACCATAATGTGAAATGATCTAATCGGGTCTCTGTTCGCCCTAGCCTAGAAGTTTAATAGTGCATTTTATTCGCCATTTCATGCGCTTTGAGATGCCGTTTAGCACAATACGCTATCTGAAATAGGAGCGACCTAAGTTGAACAAATGTGATAGAATTTCGCTGAATTCTTAAATTAACCATAATATAAAATGATCTAATCGGGTCTCTGTTTGCCCTACCCTAGAAGTTTAATAGTGCATTTTACTCGCCATTCCGCGCGCTTTAAGATGCCGCCTAGCACAGTACGCTATCTGAAATAGGAGCGACGTAAGTTGAACAAATGTGATAGAATTTCGCTGAATTCTTAAATTAACCATAATATAAACTGATGTAATCGGATCTCTGTTCCCCCTACCCAAGACGTTTAATAGTGCATTTCACTCGTCATTTCATGCGCTTTGAGATGTCGCTTAGCCCAATACGCTATCTGAAATAGGAGCGACGTAAATTGAACAAATGTGATAGAATTTCCCTGAAACCTTATATTAAACAAAATATAAAATGATCTAATCGGGACTCTGATTGCCTTACCCTAGAAGTTTAATAGTGCATTTTACTCGCCATTTCATGCGCCTTGAGATGCCGCTTAGCCCAATAAGCTATCTGAAATAGGAGCGACGTAAATTGAACAAATGTGATAGAATTTCGCTGAATTCTTATATTAACCAAAATATAAAATGATCTAATCTGGTCTCTGATTGCCCTATCATAGAAGTTTAGTAGTGCATTGTACTCGACATTCCGCGCGCTTTGAGATGCCGCCTAGTCCAGAACACTATTTGAGATAGGAACGACGTAAATTGAACAAATATGATAGAATTACGGGAATTCTTATATTAACCGTAATATAAAATGATCTAATCGGGTCTCTGTTTGCCTTACCCTAGAAGTTTAATAGTGCATTTTGCTCGCCATTTCATGCGCTTTGAGATGCCGCTTAGCCCAATAAGCTATCTGAAATAGGAGCGACGTAAATTGAACAAATGTGATAGAATTTCGCTGAATTCTTATATTAACCAAAATATAAAATGATCTAATCGGGTCTCTGATTGCCCTATCATAGAAGTTTAATAGTGCATTTTACTCGCCATTCTGCGCGCTTTAAGATGCCGCCTAGCACAGTACGCTATCTGAAATAGGAGCGACCTAAGTTGAACAAATGTGATAGAATTTCGCTGAATTCTTATATTAACCATAATATAAAATGATCTAATCGGCACTCTGTTTGCCCTACCCTAGAAGTTTAATAGTGCATTTTACTCGCCATTTCATGCGCTTTGAGATGCCGCTTAGCCCAATACGCTATCTGAAATAGGAGCGACCTAAGTTGAACAAATGTGATAGAATTTTGCTGAATTCTTATATTAACCATAATATAAAATGATCTAATCGGCACTCTGTTTGCCCTACCCTAGAAGTTTAATAGCGCATTTTACTCGCCATTTCATGCGCTTTGAGATGCCGCTTAGCCCAATACGCTATCTGAAATAGGAGCGACCTAAGTTGAACAAATGTGATAGAAATTCGCTGAATTCTTTTATTAACCATAATGTGAAATGATCTAATCGGGTCTCTGTTCGCCCTAGCCTAGAAGTTTAATAGTGCATTTTATTCGCCATTTCATGCGCTTTCAGATGCCGCTTAGCCCAATACGCTATCTGAAATAGGAGCGACGTAAGTTGAACAAATGTGATAGAGTTTCGCTGAATTCTTAAATTAACCATAATATAAAATGATGTAATCGGATCTCTGTTCTCCCTACCCTAGAAGTTTAATAGTGCATTTTACTCGCCATTTCATGCGCTTTGAGATGCCGCTTAGCCCAATACGCTATCTGAAATAGGAGCGACCTAAGTTGAACAAATGTGATAGAATTTCGCTGAATTCTTATATTAACCAAAATATAAAATGATCTAATCGGGTCTCTGATTGCCCTATCATAGAAGTTTAATAGTGCATTTTACTCGACATTCCGCGCGCTTTAAGATGCCGCCTAGCCCAGAACACTATTTGAGATAGGAACGACGTAAATTGAACAAATGTGATAGAATTTCGCTGAATTCTTATATTAACCAAAATATAAAATGATCTAATCGGGTCTCTGATTGCCCTATCATAGAAGATTAATAGTGCATTTTACTCGCCATTCTGCGCGCTTTAAGATGCCGCCTAGCACAGTACGCTGTCTGAAATAGGAACGACGTAAATTGAACAAATGTGATAGAATTTTGCTGAATTCTTAAATTAACTATGATATAAAATGATCTAATCGGGACTCTGTTTGCCCTACCCTAGAAGTTTAATAGTGCATTTTACTCGCCATTTCATGCGCTTTGAGATGCCGCTTAGCCCAATACGCTATCTGAAATAGGAGCGACCTAAGTTGAACAAATGTGATAGAATTTCGCTGAATTCTTAAATTAACCATAATATAAAATGATCTAATCGGGTCACTGCTTGCTCTACCCTACAAGTTTGAGAGTGCATTTTACTCGCCATTCCGCGCGCTTTAAGATGCCGCCTAGCACAGTACGCTATCTGAAATAGGAACGACGTAAATTGAACAAATGTGATAGAATTTTGCTGAATTCGTATATTAACCATAATATAAAATGATCTAATCGGGACTCTGTTTGCCCTACCCTAGAAGTTTAATAGTGCATTTTACTCGCCATTTCATGCGCTTTGAGGTGCCGCTTAGCCCAATACGCTATCTGAAATAGGAGCGACGTAAGTTGAACAAATGTGATAGAATTTCGCTGAATTCTTAAATTAACCATACTATAAAATGATCTAATCGGGTCTCTGATTGCCCTATCATAGAAGTTTAATAGTGCATTTTACTCGACATTCCGCGCGCTTTAAGATGCCGCCTAGCCCAGAACACTATTTGAGATAGGAACGACGTAAATTGAACAAATGTGATAGAATTTCGCTGAGTTCTTATATTAACCAAAATATAAAATGATCTAATCGGGTCTCTGATTGCCCTATCATAGAAGTTTAATAGTGCATTTTACTCGCCATTCTGCGCGCTTTAAGATGCCGCCTAGCACAGTACGCTGTCTGAAATAGGAACGACGTAAATTGAACAAATGTGATAGAATTTTGCTGAATTCTTAAATTAACTATAATATAAAATGATCTAATCGGGACTCTGTTTGCCCTACCCTAGAAGTTTAATAGTGCATTTTACTCGCCATTTCATGCGCTTTCAGATGCCGCTTAGCCCAATACGCTATCTGAAATAGGAGCGACCTAAGTTGAACAAATGTGATAGAATTTCGCTGAATTCTTAAATTAACCATAATATAAAATGATCTAATCGGGTCTCTGTTTGCCCTACCCTAGAAGCTTAATAGTGCATTTTACTCGCCATTCCGCGCGCTTTAAGATGCCGCCTAGCACAGTACGCTATCTGAAATAGGAACGACGTAAATTGAACAAATGTGATAGAATTTCGCTGAATTCTTAAATTAACCATAATATAAAATGATGTAATCGGATCTCTCTTCGCCCTACCCAAGAAGTTTAATATTGCATTTCACTCGTCATTTCATGCGCTTTGAGATGTCGCTTAGCCCAATACGCTATCTGAAATTGGAGCGACGTAAATTGAACAAATGTGATAGAATTTCCCTGAAATCTTATATTAACCAAAATATAAAATGATCTAATCGGGTCTCTGATTGCCCTATCATAGAAGTTTAATAGTGCATTTTACTCGCCATTTCATGCGCTTTGAGATGCCGCTTAGCCCAATACGCTATCTGAAATAGGAGCGACGTAAGTTGAACAAATGTGATAGAATTTCGCTGAATTCTTAAATTAACCATAATATAAAATGATCTAATCGGGTCTCTGTTTGCCCTACCCTAGAAGTTTAATAGTGCATTTTACTCGCCATTCCGCGCGCTTTAAGATGCCGCCTAGCACAGTACGCTATCTGAAATAGGAACGACGTAAATTGAACAAATGTGATAGAATTTCGCTGAATTCTTAAATTAACCATAATATAAAATGATGTAATCGGATCTCTCTTCGCCCTACCCAAGAAGTTTAATATTGCATTTCACTCGTCATTTCATGCGCTTTGAGATGTCGCTTAGCCCAATACGCTATCTGAAATTGGAGCGACGTAAATTGAACAAATGTGATAGAATTTCCCTGAAATCTTATATTAAACAAAATATAAAATGATCTAATCGGGACTCTGATTGCCTTACCCTAGAAGTTTAATAGTGCATTTTACTCGCCATTTCATGCGCTTTGAGATGCCGCTTAGCCCAATAAGCTATCTGGAATAGGAGCGACGTAAATTGAACAAATGTGATAGAATTTCGCTGAATTCTTATATTAACCAAAATATAAAATGATCTAATCGGGTCTCTGATTGCCCTATCATAGAAGTTTAATAGTGCATTTTACTCGACATTCCGCGCGCTTTAAGATGCCGCCTAGCCCAGAACACTATTTGATATCGGAACTACGTAAATTGAACAAATGTGATAGAATTTCGCTGAATTCTTATATTAACCAAAATATAAAATGATCTAATCGGGTCTCTGATTGCCCTATCATAGAAGTTTAATAGTGCATTTTACTCGCCATTCTGCGCGCTTTAAGATGCCGCCTAGCACAGTACGCTGTCTGAAATAGGAACGACGTAAGTTGAACAAATGTGATAGAAATTCGCTGAATTCTTTTATTAACCATAATGTGAACTGATCTAATCGGGTCTCTGTTCGCCCTAGCCTAGAAGTTTAATAGTGCATTTTATTCGCCATTTCATGCGCTTTGAGATGCCGCTTAGCACAATACGCTATCTGAAATAGGAGCGACGTAAGTTGAACAAATGTGATAGAATTTCGCTGAATTCTTAAATTAACCATACTATAAAATGATCTAATCGGGTCTCTGATTGCCCTATCATAGAAGTTTAATAGTGCATTTTACTCGACATTCCGCGCGCTTTAAGATGCCGCCTAGCCCAGAACACTATTTGAGATAGGAACGACGTAAATTGAACAAATGTGATAGAATTTCGCTGAGTTCTTATATTAACCAAAATATAAAATGATCTAATCGGGTCTCTGATTGCCCTATCATAGAAGTTTAATAGTGCATTTTACTCGCCATTCTGCGCGCTTTGAGATGCCGCCTAGCACAGTACGCTGTCTGAAATAGGAACGACGTAAATTGAACAAATGTGATAGAATTTTGCTGAATTCTTAAATTAACTATAATATAAAATGATCTAATCGGGACTCTGTTTGCCCTACCCTAGAAGTTTAATAGTGCATTTTACTCGCCATTTCATGCGCTTTGAGATGCCGCTTAGCCCAATACGCTATCTGAAATAGGAGCGACGTAAGTTGAACAAATGTGATAGAATTTCGCTGAATTCTTAAATTAACCATAATATAAAATGATCTAATCGGGTCTCTGTTTGCCCTACCCTAGAAGTTTAATAGTGCATTTTACTCGCCATTCCGCGCGCTTTAAGATGCCGCCTAGCACAGTACGCTATCTGAAATAGGAACGACGTAAATTGAACAAATGTGATAGAATTTCGCTGAATTCTTAAATTAACCATAATATAAAATGATGTAATCGGATCTCTCTTCGCCCTACCCAAGAAGTTTAATATTGCATTTCACTCGTCATTTCATGCGCTTTGAGATGTCGCTTAGCCCAATACGCTATCTGAAATTGGAGCGACGTAAATTGAACAAATGTGATAGAATTTCCCTGAAATCTTATATTAAACAAAATATAAAATGATCTAATCGGGACTCTGATTGCCTTACCCTAGAAGTTTAATAGTGCATTTTACTCGCCATTTCATGCGCTTTGAGATGCCGCTTAGCCCAATAAGCTATCTGGAATAGGAGCGACGTAAATTGAACAAATGTGATAGAATTTCGCTGAATTCTTATATTAACCAAAATATAAAATGATCTAATCGGGTCTCTGATTGCCCTATCATAGAAGTTTAATAGTGCATTTTACTCGACATTCCGCGCGCTTTAAGATGCCGCCTAGCCCAGAACACTATTTGATATCGGAACTACGTAAATTGAACAAATGTGATAGAATTTCGCTGAATTCTTATATTAACCAAAATATAAAATGATCTAATCGGGTCCCTGATTGCCCTATCATAGAAGTTTAATAGTGCATTTTACTCGCCATTCTGCGCGCTTTAAGATGCCGCCTAGCACAGTACGCTGTCTGAAATAGGAACGACGTAAATTGAACAAATGTGATAGAATTTTGCTGAATTCTTAAATTAACTATAATATAAAATGATCTAATCGGGACTCTGTTTGCCCTACCCTAGAAGTTTAATAGTGCATTTTACTCGCCATTTCATGCGCTTTGAGATGCCGCTTAGCCCAATACGCTATCTGAAATAGGAGCGACCTAAGTTGAACAAATGTGATAGAATTTCGCTGAATTCTTAAATTAACCATAATATAAAATGATCTAATCGGGTCACTGCTTGCCCTACCCTACAAGTTTGAGAGTGCATTTTACTCGCCATTCCGCGCGCTTTAAGATGCCGCCTAGCACAGTACGCTATCTGAAATAGGAACGACGTAAATTGAACAAATGTGATAGAATTTTGCTGAATTCTTATATTAACCATAATATAAAATGATCTAATCGGGACTCTGATTGCCTTACCCTAGAAGTTTAATAGTGCATTTTACTCGCCATTTCATGCGCTTTGAGATGCCGCTTAGCCCAACACGCTATCTGAAATAGGAGCGACCTAAGTTGAACAAATGTGATAGAATTTCGCTGAATTCTTATTTTAACCAAAATATAAAATGGTCTAATCGGGTCTCTGAATGCCCTATCATAGAAGTTTAATAGTGCATTGTACTCGACATTCCGCGCGATTTGAGATGCCGCCTAGCCCAGAACACTATTTGAGATAGGAACGACGTAAATTGCACAAATGTGATAGAATTTCGCTGAATTCTTATATTAACCAAAATATAAAATGATCTAATCGGGTCTCTGATTGCCCTATCATAGAAGTTTAAGAGTGCATTTTACTCGCCATTCTGTGCGCTTTAAGATGCCGCCTAGCACAGTACGCTGTCTGAAATAGGAACGACGTAAGTTGAACAAATGTGATAGAATTTTGCTGAATTCTTAAATTAACTATAATATAAAATGATCTATTCGGGACTCTGTTTGCCCTACCCTAGAAGTATAATAGTGCATTTTACTCGCCATTTCATGCGCTTTGAGATGCCGCTTAGCCCAATACGCAATCTGAAATAGGAGCGACGTAAGATGAACAAATGTGATAGAATTACGCTGAATTCTTATATTAACCGTAATATAAAATGATCTAATCGGGTCTCTGTTTGCCTTATCCTAGAAGTTTAACAGTGCATTTTACTCGCCATTTCATGCGCATTGCGATGCCGCTTATCCCAATACGGTACCTGAAATAGGAGCGACGTAAATTGAACAAATGTGATAGAATTTCCCTGAATTCTTTTATTAACCATAATGTAAAATGATCTAATCGGGTCTCTGTTCGCCCTATCCTAGAAGTTTAATAGAGCATTTTATTCGCCATTTCATGCGCTTTGAGATGCCGCTCAGCCCAATACACTATCTGAAATAGCAGCGACGTAAATTGAACAAATATGATAGAATTTCGCTGAATTCTTATATTAACCATAATATAAAATGATCTAATCGGGTCTCTGATTGCCCTATCATACAACGTTAGGAATGCATTTTACTCGTCATTCCACGTGCTTTAAGGTACCGCTCAGGCCAATACGCTATCTGAAATAGGAGCGACGTAAATTGAACAAATGTGATAGAATTTCGCTGAATCCATAAATTAACCATAATATAAAATGATCTAATCGGGTCTCTGTTTGCCCTACCCTAGATGTTTAATAGTGCACTTTACTCGACATTTCATGCGCTTTAAGATGAAACCTAGCCCAATACGCTATCTGAAATAGGGGCGACGTAAATTGAACAAATGTGATAGAATTACGCAGAATTCTTATGTTAAACATAATATAATACGATCTATCCGGGTCTCTGATTGCCCTATCATAGAAGCTTAACAGTGCGTTTTACTCGTCATTTCATGCGCTTTAAGGTGCCGCCTAGTCCAATACGCTATCTGAAATAGGAGCGACGTAAATTGAACAAATGTGATAGAATTACGCTGAATTCTTATATTAACCGTAATATAAAATGATCTATTCGGGTCTCTGTTTCCCTTATCCTAGAAGTTTAACAGTGCATTTTACTCGCCATTTCATGCGCTTCAAGATGCCGCATAGCCCAGTACGCTATTTGCAATAGGAGCGACGTTAATTGAACAAATGTGATAGAATTACGCTGAAATATTATATTCACCGTAATATAAAATGATCTAATCGGGTCTCTGTTTGCCTTACCCAAGAAGTTTAATAAGGCATTTTACTCGTCATTTCATGAGCTTTGAGACGCCGCTTAGCCCAACACGCTATCTGAAATAGGAGCGACGTAAATTGAACAAATGTGATAGAATTTCGCTGAATTCTTATATTAACCAAAATATAAAACGATCTAATCGCGTCTCTGTTTGCCCTACCCTAGAAGTATAATCGTGCATTTTACTCGCCATTTCATGCGCTTTGAGATGCCGCTTAGCCGAGTACGCTATCTGAAATAGGTGCGACGTAAATTGAACGAATGTCATAAAATTTTGCTGAATTCTTAAATTAACCATAATATAGAATGATCTAATCGGGTCTCTGTTTGACCTACCCCAGAAGTTTAATAGTGCATTGTACTCGCCATTTCTTGCGCTTTGAGATGCCGCTTAGCCCAATACGCTATCTGAAATAGGAGCGACGTAAATTGAACAAATGTGATAGAATGTCCCTGAATTCTTATATTAAACAAAATATAAAATGATCTAATCGGGTCTCTGTTTGCCCTACCCTAGAAGTTTAATAGTGCATTTTACTCGCCATTTCATTCGCTTTGAGATGCCGCTTAGCCCAATACGCTATCTGAAATAGGAGCGACCTAAGTTGAACAAATGTGATAGAATTTCGCTGAATTCTTAAATTAACCATAATATAAAATGATCTGATCGGGTCTCTGTTTGCCCTACCCTAGAAGTTTAATAGTGCATTTTACTCGCCATTCCGCGCGCTTTAAGATGCCGCCTAGCACAGTACGCTATCTGAAATAGGAACGACGTAAATTGAAGAAATGTGATAGAATTTCGCTGAGTTCTTATATTAACCAAAATATAAAATGATCTAATCGGGTCTCTGATTGCCCTGTCATAGAAGTTTAATAGTGCATTTTACTCGCCATTCTGCGCGCTTTAAGATGCCGCCTAGCACAGTACGCTGTCTGAAATAGGAACGACGTAAATTGAACAAACGTGATAGAATTTTGCTGAATTCTTATATTAACCATAATATAAAATGATCTAATCGGCACTCTGTTTGCCCTACCATAGAAGTTTAATAGTGCATTTTACTCGCCATTTCATGCGCTTTGAGATGCCGCTTAGCCCAATACGCTATCTGAAATAGGAGCGACCTAAGTTGAACAAATGTGATAGAAATACGCTGAATTCTTTTATTAACCATAATGTGAAATGATCTAATCGGGTCTCTGTTCGCACTAGCCTAGAAGTTTAATAGTGCATTTTACTCGCCATTCCGCGCGCTTTTAGATGCCGCCTAGCACAGTACGCTATCTGAAATAGGAACGACGTAAATTGAACAAATGTGATAGAATTTTGCTGAATTCTTATATTAACCATAATATAAAATGATCTAATCGGGACTCTGTTTGCCCTACCCTAGAAGTTTAATAGTGCATTTTACTCGCCATTTCATGCGCTTTGAGATGCCGCTTAGCCCAATACGCTATCTGAAATAGGAGCGACCTAAGTTGAACAAATGTGATAGAATTTCGCTGAATTCTTAAATTAACCATAATATAGAATGATCTAATCGGGTCTCTGTTTGCCCTACCCTAGAAGTTTAATAGTGCATTTTACTCGCCATTCCGCGCGCTTTAAGATGCCGCCTAGCACAGTACGCTATCTGAAATAGGAACGACGTAAATTGAAGAAATGTGATAGAATTTTGCTGAATTCTTATATTAACCATAATATAAAATGATCTAATCAGCACTCTGTTTGCCCTACCCTAGAAGTTTAATAGTGCATTTTACTCGCCATTTCATGCGCTTTCAGATGCCGCTTAGCCCTATACGCTATCTGAAATAGGAGCGACCTAAGTTGAACAAATGTGATAGAATTTCGCTGAATTCTTAAATTAACCATAATATAAAATGATCTAATCGGGTCTCTGTTTGCCCTACCCTAGAAGTTTAATAGTGCATTTTACTCGCCATTCCGCGCGCTTTAAGATGCCGCCTAGCACAGTACGCTATCTGAAATAGGAACGACGTAAATTGAAGAAATGTGATAGAATTTTGCTGAATTCTTATATTAACCATAATATAAAATGATCTAATCGGCACTCTGTTTGCCCTACCCTAGAAGTTTAATAGTGCATTTTACTCGCCATTTCATGCGCTTTGAGATGCCGCTTAGCCCAATACGCTATCTGAAATAGGAGCGACCTAAGTTGAACAAATGTGATAGAAATTCGCTGAATTCTTTTATTAACCATAATGTGAAATGATCTAATCGGGTCTCTGTTCGCCCTAGCCTAGAAGTTTAATAGTGCATTTTATTCGCCATTTCATGCGCTTTGAGATGCCGTTTAGCACAATACGCTATCTGAAATAGGAGCGACCTAAGTTGAACAAATGTGATAGAATTTCGCTGAATTCTTAAATTAACCATAATATAAAATGATCTAATCGGGTCTCTGTTTGCCCTACCCTAGAAGTTTAATAGTGCATTTTACTCGCCATTCCGCGCGCTTTAAGATGCCGCCTAGCACAGTACGCTATCTGAAATAGGAGCGACGTAAGTTGAACAAATGTGATAGAATTTCGCTGAATTCTTAAATTAACCATAATATAAAATGATGTAATCGGTTCTCTGTTCTCCCTACCCAAGAAGTTTAATAGTGCATTTCACTCGTCATTTCATGCGCTTTGAGATGTCGCTTAGCCCAATACGCTATCTGAAATAGGAGCGACGTAAATTGAACAAATGTGATAGAATTTCCCTGAAACCTTATATTAAACAAAATATAAAATGATCTAATCGGGACTCTGATTGCCTTACCCTAGAAGTTTAATAGTGCATTTTACTCGCCATTTCATGCGCCTTGAGATGCCGCTTAGCCCAATAAGCTATCTGAAATAGGAGCGACGTAAATTGAACAAATGTGATAGAATTTCGCTGAATTCTTATATTAACCAAAATATAAAATGATCTAATCTGGTCTCTGATTGCCCTATCATAGAAGTTTAGTAGTGCATTGTACTCGACATTCCGCGCGCTTTGAGATGCCGCCTAGTCCAGAACACTATTTGAGATAGGAACGACGTAAATTGAACAAATATGATAGAATTACGGGAATTCTTATATTAACCGTAATATAAAATGATCTAATCGGGTCTCTGTTTGCCTTACCCTAGAAGTTTAATAGTGCATTTTGCTCGCCATTTCATGCGCTTTGAGATGCCGCTTAGCCCAATAAGCTATCTGAAATAGGAGCGACGTAAATTGAACAAATGTGATAGAATTTCGCTGAATTCTTATATTAACCAAAATATAAATTGATCTAATCGGGTCTCTGATTGCCCTATCATAGAAGTTTAATAGTGCATTTTACTCGCCATTCTGCGCGCTTTAAGATGCCGCCTAGCACAGTACGCTATCTGAAATAGGAGCGACCTAAGTTGAACAAATGTGATAGAATTTTGCTGAATTCTTATATTAACCATAATATAAAATGATCTAATCGGCACTCTGTTTGCCCTACCCTAGAAGTTTAATAGTGCATTTTACTCGCCATTTCATGCGCTTTGAGATGCCGCTTAGCCCAATACGCTATCTGAAATAGGAGCGACCTAAGTTGAACAAATGTGATAGAATTTTGCTGAATTCTTATATTAACCATAATATAAAATGATCTAATCGGCACTCTGTTTGCCCTACCCTAGAAGTTTAATAGTGCATTTTACTCGCCATTTCATGCGCTTTGAGATGCCGCTTAGCCCAATACGCTATCTGAAATAGGAGCGACCTAAGTTGAACAAATGTGATAGAAATTCGCTGAATTCTTTTATTAACCATAATGTGAAATGATCTAATCGGGTCTCTGTTCGCCCTAGCCTAGAAGTTTAATAGTGCATTTTATTCGCCATTTCATGCGCTTTCAGATGCCGCTTAGCCCAATACGCTATCTGAAATAGGAGCGACGTAAGTTGAACAAATGTGATAGAATTTCGCTGAATTCTTAAATTAACCATAATATAAAATGATGTAATCGGATCTCTGTTCTCCCTACCCTAGAAGTTTAATAGTGCATTTTACTCGCCATTTCATGCGCTTTGAGATGCCGCTTAGCCCAATACGCTATCTGAAATAGGAGCGACCTAAGTTGAACAAATGTGATAGAATTTCGCTGAATTCTTATATTAACCAAAATATAAAATGATCTAATCGGGTCTCTGATTGCCCTATCATAGAAGTTTAATAGTGCATTTTACTCGACATTCCGCGAGCTTTAAGATGCCGCCTAGCCCAGAACACTATTTGAGATAGGAACGACGTAAATTGAACAAATGTGATAGAATTTCGCTGAATTCTTATATTAACCAAAATATAAAATGATCTAATCGGGTCTCTGATTGCCCTATCATAGAAGTTTAATAGTGCATTTTACTCGCCATTCTGCGCGCTTTAAGATGCCGCCTAGCACAGTACGCTGTCTGAAATAGGAACGACGTAAATTGAACAAATGTGATAGAATTTTGCTGAATTCTTAAATTAACTATGATATAAAATGATCTAATCGGGACTCTGTTTGCCCTACCCTAGAAGTTTAATAGTGCATTTTACTCGCCATTTCATGCGCTTTGAGATGCCGCTTAGCCCAATACGCTATCTGAAATAGGAGCGACCTAAGTTGAACAAATGTGATAGAATTTCGCTGAATTCTTAAATTAACCATAATATAAAATGATCTAATCGGGTCACTGCTTGCTCTACCCTACAAGTTTGAGAGTGCATTTTACTCGCCATTCCGCGCGCTTTAAGATGCCGCCTAGCACAGTACGCTATCTGAAATAGGAACGACGTAAATTGAACAAATGTGATAGAATTTTGCTGAATTCGTATATTAACCATAATATAAAATGATCTAATCGGGACTCTGTTTGCCCTACCCTAGAAGTTTAATAGTGCATTTTACTCGCCATTTCATGCGCTTTGAGGTGCCGCTTAGCCCAATACGCTATCTGAAATAGGAGCGACGTAAGTTGAACAAATGTGATAGAATTTCGCTGAATTCTTAAATTAACCATACTATAAAATGATCTAATCGGGTCTCTGATTGCCCTATCATAGAAGTTTAATAGTGCATTTTACTCGACATTCCGCGCGCTTTAAGATGCCGCCTAGCCCAGAACACTATTTGAGATAGGAACGACGTAAATTGAACAAATGTGATAGAATTTCGCTGAGTTCTTATATTAACCAAAATATAAAATGATCTAATCGGGTCTCTGATTGCCCTATCATAGAAGTTTAATAGTGCATTTTACTCGCCATTCTGCGCGCTTTAAGATGCCGCCTAGCACAGTACGCTGTCTGAAATAGGAACGACGTAAATTGAACAAATGTGATAGAATTTTGCTGAATTCTTAAATTAACTATAATATAAAATGATCTAATCGGGACTCTGTTTGCCCTACCCTAGAAGTTTAATAGTGCATTTTACTCGCCATTTCATGCGCTTTCAGATGCCGCTTAGCCCAATACGCTATCTGAAATAGGAGCGACCTAAGTTGAACAAATGTGATAGAATTTCGCTGAATTCTTAAATTAACCATAATATAAAATGATCTAATCGGGTCTCTGTTTGCCCTACCCTAGAAGCTTAATAGTGCATTTTACTCGCCATTCCGCGCGCTTTAAGATGCCGCCTAGCACAGTACGCTATCTGAAATAGGAACGACGTAAATTGAACAAATGTGATAGAATTTCGCTGAATTCTTAAATTAACCATAATATAAAATGATGTAATCGGATCTCTCTTCGCCCTACCCAAGAAGTTTAATATTGCATTTCACTCGTCATTTCATGCGCTTTGAGATGTCGCTTAGCCCAATACGCTATCTGAAATTGGAGCGACGTAAATTGAACAAATGTGATAGAATTTCCCTGAAATCTTATATTAACCAAAATATAAAATGATCTAATCGGGTCTCTGATTGCCCTATCATAGAAGTTTAATAGTGCATTTTACTCGCCATTTCATGCGCTTTGAGATGCCGCTTAGCCCAATACGCTATCTGAAATAGGAGCGACGTAAGTTGAACAAATGTGATAGAATTTCGCTGAATTCTTAAATTAACCATAATATAAAATGATCTAATCGGGTCTCTGTTTGCCCTACCCTAGAAGTTTAATAGTGCATTTTACTCGCCATTTCATGCGCTTTCAGATGCCGCTTAGCCCAATACGCTATCTGAAATAGGAGCGACCTAAGTTGAACAAATGTGATAGAATTTCGCTGAATTCTTAAATTAACCATAATATAAAATGATCTAATCGGGTCTCTGTCTGCCCTACCCTAGAAGCTTAATAGTGCATTTTACTCGCCATTCCGCGCGCTTTAAGATGCCGCCTAGCACAGTACGCTATCTGAAATAGGAACGACGTAAATTGAACAAATGTGATAGAATTTCGCTGAATTCTTAAATTAACCATAATATAAAATGATCTAATCGGGTCTCTGTTTGCCCTACCCTAGAAGTTTAATAGTGCATTTTACTCGCCATTT
Source organism: Macropis europaea (assembly GCA_916610135.2). Taxonomy (NCBI): domain Eukaryota; kingdom Metazoa; phylum Arthropoda; class Insecta; order Hymenoptera; family Melittidae; genus Macropis; species Macropis europaea. Next base: position 48,645 of record CAKAJE020000469.1, on the reverse strand, counting down.
CATGCGCTTTCAGATGCCGCTTAGCCCAATACGCTATCTGAAATAGGAGCGACCTAAGTTGAACAAATGTGATAGAATTTCGCTGAATTCTTAAATTAACCATAATATAAAATGATCTAATCGGGTCTCTGTTTGCCCTACCCTAGAAGCTTAATAGTGCATTTTACTCGCCATTCCGCGCGCTTTAAGATGCCGCCTAGCACAGTACGCTATCTGAAATAGGAACGACGTAAATTGAACAAATGTGATAGAATTTCGCTGAATTCTTAAATTAACCATAATATAAAATGATGTAATCGGATCTCTCTTCGCCCTACCCAAGAAGTTTAATATTGCATTTCACTCGTCATTTCATGCGCTTTGAGATGTCGCTTAGCCCAATACGCTATCTGAAATTGGAGCGACGTAAATTGAACAAATGTGATAGAATTTCCCTGAAATCTTATATTAACCAAAATATAAAATGATCTAATCGGGTCTCTGATTGCCCTATCATAGAAGTTTAATAGTGCATTTTACTCGCCATTTCATGCGCTTTGAGATGCCGCTTAGCCCAATACGCTATCTGAAATAGGAGCGACGTAAGTTGAACAAATGTGATAGAATTTCGCTGAATTCTTAAATTAACCATAATATAAAATGATCTAATCGGGTCTCTGTTTGCCCTACCCTAGAAGTTTAATAGTGCATTTTACTCGCCATTTCATGCGCTTTCAGATGCCGCTTAGCCCAATACGCTATCTGAAATAGGAGCGACCTAAGTTGAACAAATGTGATAGAATTTCGCTGAATTCTTAAATTAACCATAATATAAAATGATCTAATCGGGTCTCTGTCTGCCCTACCCTAGAAGCTTAATAGTGCATTTTACTCGCCATTCCGCGCGCTTTAAGATGCCGCCTAGCACAGTACGCTATCTGAAATAGGAACGACGTAAATTGAACAAATGTGATAGAATTTCGCTGAATTCTTAAATTAACCATAATATAAAATGATGTAATCGGATCTCTCTTCGCCCTACCCAAGAAGTTTAATATTGCATTTCACTCGTCATTTCATGCGCTTTGAGATGTCGCTTAGCCCAATACGCTATCTGAAATTGGAGCGACGTAAATTGAACAAATGTGATAGAATTTCCCTGAAATCTTATATTAAACAAAATATAAAATGATCTAATCGGGACTCTGATTGCCTTACCCTAGAAGTTTAATAGTGCATTTTACTCGCCATTTCATGCGCTTTGAGATGCCGCTTAGCCCAATAAGCTATCTGGAATAGGAGCGACGTAAATTGAACAAATGTGATAGAATTTCACTGAATTCTTATATTAACCAAAATATAAAATGATCTAATCGGGTCTCTGATTGCCCTATCATAGAAGTTTAATAGTGCATTTTACTCGACATTCCGCGCGCTTTAAGATGCCGCCTAGCCCAGAACACTATTTGATATCGGAACTACGTAAATTGAACAAATGTGATAGAATTTCGCTGAATTCTTATATTAACCAAAATATAAAATGATCTAATCGGGTCTCTGATTGCCCTATCATAGAAGTTTAATAGTGCATTTTACTCGCCATTCTGCGCGCTTTAAGATGCCGCCTAGCACAGTACGCTGTCTGAAATAGGAACGACGTAAATTGAACAAATGTGATAGAATTTTGCTGAATTCTTAAATTAACTATAATATAAAATGATCTAATCGGGACTCTGTTTGCCCTACCCTAGAAGTTTAATAGTGCATTTTACTCGCCATTTCATGCGCTTTGAGATGCCGCTTAGCCCAATACGCTATCTGAAATAGGAGCGACCTAAGTTGAACAAATGTGATAGAATTTCGCTGAATTCTTAAATTAACCATAATATAAAATGATCTCATCGGGTCTCTGTTTGCCCTACCCTAGAAGTTTAATAGTGCATTTTACTCGCCATTTCATGCGCTTTGAGATGCCGCTTAGCCCAATACGCTATCTGAAATAGGAGCGACGTAAGTTGAACAAATGTGATAGAAATTCGCTGAATTCTTTTATTAACCATAATGTGAAATGATCTAATCGGGTCTCTGTTCGCCCTAGCCTAGAAGTTTAATAGTGCATTTTATTCGCCATTTCATGCGCTTTGAGATGCCGCTTAGCACAATACGCTATCTGAAATAGGAGCGACGTAAGTTGAACAAATGTGATAGAATTTCGCTGAATTCTTAAATTAACCATACTATAAAATGATCTAATCGGGTCTCTGATTGCCCTATCATAGAAGTTTAATAGTGCATTTTACTCGACATTCCGCGCGCTTTAAGATGCCGCCTAGCCCAGAACACTATTTGAGATAGGAACGACGTAAATTGAACAAATGTGATAGAATTTCGCTGAGTTCTTATATTAACCAAAATATAAAATGATCTAATCGGGTCTCTGATTGCCCTATCATAGAAGTTTAATAGTGCATTTTACTCGCCATTCTGCGCGCTTTAAGATGCCGCCTAGCACTGTACGCTGTCTGAAATAGGAACGACGTAAATTGAACAAATGTGATAGAATTTTGCTGAATTCTTAAATTAACTATAATATAAAATGATCTAATCGGGACTCTGTTTGCCCTACCCTAGAAGTTTAATAGTGCATTTTACTCGCCATTTCATGCGCTTTGAGATGCCGCTTAGCCCAATACGCTATCTGAAATAGGAGCGACGTAAGTTGAACAAATGTGATAGAATTTCGCTGAATTCTTAAATTAACCATAATATAAAATGATCTAATCGGGTCTCTGTTTGCCCTACCCTAGAAGTTTAATAGTGCATTTTACTCGCCATTCCGCGCGCTTTAAGATGCCGCCTAGCACAGTACGCTATCTGAAATAGGAACGACGTAAATTGAACAAATGTGATAGAATTTCGCTGAATTCTTAAATTAACCATAATATAAAATGATGTAATCGGATCTCTCTTCGCCCTACCCAAGAAGTTTAATATTGCATTTCACTCGTCATTTCATGCGCTTTGAGATGTCGCTTAGCCCAATACGCTATCTGAAATTGGAGCGACGTAAATTGAACAAATGTCATAAAATTTTGCTGAATTCTTAAATTATCCATAATATAGAATGATCTAATCGGGTCTCTGTTTGACCTACCCTAGAAGTTTAATAGTGCATTGTACTCGCCATTTCTTGCGCTTTGAGATGCCGCTTAGCCCAATACGCTATCTGAAATAGGAGCGACGTAAATTGAACAAATGTGATAGAATGTCCCTGAATTCTTATATTAAACAAAATATAAAATGATCTAATCGGGTCTCTGATTGCCCTATCATAGAAGTTTAATAGTGCATTTTACTCGCCATTCTGCGCGCTTTAAGATGCCGCCTAGCACAGTACGCTGTCTGAAATAGGAACGACGTAAATTGAACAAATGTGATAGAATTTTGCTGAATTCTTAAATTAACTATAATATAAAATGATCTAATCGGGACTCTGTTTGCCCTACCCTAGAAGTTTAATAGTGCATTTTACTCGCCATTTCATGCGCTTTGAGATGCCGCTTAGCCCAATACGCTATCTGAAATAGGAGCGACCTAAGTTGAACAAATGTGATAGAATTTCGCTGAATTCTTAAATTAACCATAATATAAAATGATCTGATCGGGTCTCTGTTTGCCCTACCCTAGAAGTTTAATAGTGCATTTTACTCGCCATTTCATGCGCTTTGAGATGCCGCTTAGCCCAATACGCTATCTGAAATAGGAGCGACGTAAGTTGAACAAATGTGATAGAATTTCGCTGAATTCTTAAATTAACCATAATATAAAATGATCTAATCGGGTCTCTGTTTGCCCTACCCTAGAAGTTTAATAGTGCATTTTACTCGCCATTCCGCGCGCTTTAAAATGCCGCCTAGCACAGTACGCTATCTGAAATAGGAACGACGTAAATTGAACAAATGTGATAGAATTTCGCTGAATTCTTAAATTAACCATAATATAAAATGATGTAATCGGATCTCTCTTCGCCCTACCCAAGAAGTTTAATATTGCATTTCACTCGTCATTTCATGCGCTTTGAGATGTCGCTTAGCCCAATACGCTATCTGAAATTGGAGCGACGTAAATTGAACAAATGTGATAGAATTTCGCTGAATTCTTATATTAACCAAAATATAAAATGATCTAATCGGGTCTCTGATTGCCCTATCATAGAAGTTTAATAGTGCATTTTACTCGCCATTCTGCGCGCTTTAAGATGCCGCCTAGCACAGTACGCTGTCTGAAATAGGAACGACGTAAATTGAACAAATGTGATAGAATTTTGCTGAATTCTTAAATTAACTATAATATAAAATGATGTAATCGGGACTCTGTTTGCCCTACCCTAGAAGTTTAATAGTGCATTTTACTCGCCATTTCATGCGCTTTGAGATGCCGCTTAGCCCAATACGCTATCTGAAATAGGAGCGACCTAAGTTGAACAAATGTGATAGAATTTCGCTGAATTCTTAAATTAACCATAATATAAAATGATCTAATCGGGTCACTGCTTGCCCTACCCTACAAGTTTGAGAGTGCATTTTACTCGCCATTCCGCGCGCTTTAAGATGCCGCCTAGCACAGTACGCTATCTGAAATAGGAACGACGTAAATTGAACAAATGTGATAGAATTTTGCTGAATTCTTATATTAACCATAATATAAAATGATCTAATCGGGACTCTGATTGCCTTACCCTAGAAGTTTAATAGTGCATTTTACTCGCCATTTCATGCGCTTTGAGATGCCGCTTAGCCCAATACGCTATCTGAAATAGGAGCGACCTAAGTTGAACAAATGTGATAGAATTTCGCTGAATTCTTATTTTAACCAAAATATAAAATGGTCTAATCGGGTCTCTGAATGCCCTATCATAGAAGTTTAATAGTGCATTGTACTCGACATTCCGCGCGATTTGAGATGCCGCCTAGCCCAGAACACTATTTGAGATAGGAACGACGTAAATTGAACAAATGTGATAGAATTTCGCTGAATTCTTATATTAACCAAAATATAAAATGATCTAATCGGGTCTCTGATTGCCCTATCATAGAAGTTTAAGAGTGCATTTTACTCGCCATTCTGTGCGCTTTAAGATGCCGCCTAGCACAGTACGCTGTCTGAAATAGGAACGACGTAAATTGAACAAATGTGATAGAATTTTGCTGAATTCTTAAATTAAATATAATATAAAATGATCTATTCGGGACTCTGTTTGCCCTACCCTAGAAGTTTAATAGTGCATTTTACTCGCCATTTCATGCGCTTTGAGATGCCGCTTAGCCCAATACGCAATCTGAAATAGGAGCGACGTAAGATGAACAAATGTGATAGAATTACGCTGAATTCTTATATTAACCGTAATATAAAATGATCTAATCGGGTCTCTGTTTGCCTTATCCTAGAAGTTTAACAGTGCATTTTACTCGCCATTTCATGCGCATTGCGATGCCGCTTATCCCAATACGGTATCTGAAATAGGAGCGACGTAAATTGAACAAATGTGATAGAATTTCCCTGAATTCTTTTATTAACCATAATGTAAAATGATCTAATCGGGTCTCTGTTCGCCCTATCCTAGAAGTTTAATAGAGCATTTTATTCGCCATTTCATGCGCTTTGAGATGCCGCTCAGCCCAATACACTATCTAAAATAGCAGCGACGTAAATTGAACAAATATGATAGAATTTCGCTGAATTCTTATATTAACCATAATATAAAATGATCTAATCGGGTCTCTGATTGCCCTATCATACAACGTTAGGAATGCATTTTACTCGTCATTCCACGTGCTTTAAGGTACCGCTCAGGCCAATACGCTATCTGAAATAGGAGCGACGTAAATTGAACAAATGTGATAGAATTTCGCTGAATCCATAAATTAACCATAATATAAAATGATCTAATCGGGTCTCTGTTTGCCCTACCCTAGATGTTTAATAGTGCACTTTACTCGACATTTCATGCGCTTTAAGATGAAACCTAGCCCAATACGCTATCTGAAATAGGGGCGACGTAAATTGAACAAATGTGATAGAATTACGCAGAATTCTTATATTAAACATAATATAATACGATCTATCCGGGTCTCTGATTGCCCTATCATAGAAGCTTAACAGTGCGTTTTACTCGTCATTTCATGCGCTTTAAGGTGCCGCCTAGTCCAATACGCTATCTGAAATAGGAGCGACGTAAATTGAACAAATGTGATAGAATTACGCTGAATTCTTATATTAACCGTAATATAAAATGATCTATTCGGGTCTCTGTTTCCCTTATCCTAGAAGTTTAACAGTGCATTTTACTCGCCATTTCATGCGCTTCAAGATGCCGCATAGCCCAGTACGCTATTTGCAATAGGAGCGACGTTAATTGAACAAATGTGATAGAATTACGCTGAAATATTATATTCACCGTAATATAAAATGATCTAATCGGGTCTCTGTTTGCCTTACCCAAGAAGTTTAATAAGGCATTTTACTCGTCATTTCATGAGCTTTGAGATGCCGCTTAGCCCAACACGCTATCTGAAATAGGAGCGACGTAAATTGAACAAATGTGATAGAATTTCGCTGAATTCTTATATTAACCAAAATATAAAATGATCTAATCGGGTCTCTGTTTGCCCTACCCTAGAAGTATAATCGTGCATTTTACTCGCCATTTCATGCGCTTTGAGATGCCGCTTAGCCCAGTACGCTATCTGAAATAGGTGCGACGTAAATTGAACGAATGTCATAAAATTTTGCTGAATTCTTAAATTAACCATAATATAGAATGATCTAATCGGGTCTCTGTTTGACCTACCCCAGAAGTTTAATAGTGCATTGTACTCGCCATTTCTTGCGCTTTGAGATGCCGCTTAGCCCAATACGCTATCTGAAATAGGAGCGACGTAAATTGAACAAATGTGATAGAATGTCCCTGAATTCTTATATTAAACAAAATATAAAATGATCTAATCGGGTCTCTGTTTGCCCTACCCTAGAAGTTTAATAGTGCATTTTACTCGCCATTTCATTCGCTTTGAGATGCCGCTTAGCCCAATACGCTATCTGAAATAGGAGCGACCTAAGTTGAACAAATGTGATAGAATTTCGCTGAATTCTTAAATTAACCATAATATAAAATGATCTGATCGGGTCTCTGTTTGCCCTACCCTAGAAGTTTAATAGTGCATTTTACTCGCCATTCCGCGCGCTTTAAGATGCCGCCTAGCACAGTACGCTATCTGAAATAGGAACGACGTAAATTGAAGAAATGTGATAGAATTTCGCTGAGTTCTTATATTAACCAAAATATAAAATGATCTAATCGGGTCTCTGATTGCCCTGTCATAGAAGTTTAATAGTGCATTTTACTCGCCATTCTGCGCGCTTTAAGATGCCGCCTAGCACAGTACGCTGTCTGAAATAGGAACGACGTAAATTGTACAAACGTGATAGAATTTTGCTGAATTCTTATATTAACCATAATATAAAATGATCTAATCGGCACTCTGTTTGCCCTACCATAGAAGTTTAATAGTGCATTTTACTCGCCATTTCATGCGCTTTGAGATGCCGCTTAGCCCAATACGCTATCTGAAATAGGAGCGACCTAAGTTGAACAAATGTGATAGAAATACGCTGAATTCTTTTATTAACCATAATGTGAAATGATCTAATCGGGTCTCTGTTCGCCCTAGCCTAGAAGTTTAATAGTGCATTTTATTCGCCATTTCATGCGCTTTGAGATGCCGCTTAGCACAATACGCTATCTGAAATAGGAGCGACGTAAGTTGAACAAATGTGATAGAATTTCGATGAATTCTTAAATTAACCATACTATAAAATGATCTAATCGGGTCTCTGATTGCCCTATCATAGAAGTTTAATAGTGCATTTTACTCGACATTCCGCGCGCTTTAAGATGCCGCCTAGCCCAGAACACTATTTGAGATAGGAACGACGTAAATTGAACAAATGTGATAGAATTTCGCTGAGTTCTTATATTAACCAAAATATAAAATGATCTAATCGGGTCTCTGATTGCCCTATCATAGAAGTTTAATAGTGCATTTTACTCGCCATTCTGCGCGCTTTAAGATGCCGCCTAGCACAGTACGCTGTCTGAAATAGGAACGACGTAAATTGAACAAATGTGATAGAATTTTGCTGAATTCTTAAATTAACTATAATATAAAATGATCTAATCGGGACTCTGTTTGCCCTACCCTAGAAGTTTAATAGTGCATTTTACTCGCCATTTCATGCGCTTTCAGATGCCGCTTAGCCCAATACGCTATCTGAAATAGGAGCGACCTAAGTTGAACAAATGTGATAGAATTTCGCTGAATTCTTAAATTAACCATAATATAAAATGATCTAATCGGGTCTCTGTTTGCCCTACCCTAGAAGTTTAATAGTGCATTTTACTCGCCATTCCGCGCGCTTTAAGATGCCGCCTAGCACAGTACGCTATCTGAAATAGGAACGACGTAAATTGAACAAATGTGATAGAATTTCGCTGAATTCTTAAATTAACCATAATATAAAATGATGTAATCGGATCTCTCTTCGCCCTACCCAAGAAGTTTAATATTGCATTTCACTCGTCATTTCATGCGCTTTGAGATGTCGCTTAGCCCAATACGCTATCTGAAATTGGAGCGACGTAAATTGAACAAATGTGATAGAATTTCCCTGAAATCTTATATTAAACAAAATATAAAATGATCTAATCGGGTCTCTGTTTGCCCTACCCTAGAAGTATAATCGTGCATTTTACTCGCCATTTCATGCGCTTTGAGATGCCGCTTAGCCCAGTACGCTATCTGAAATAGGAGCGACGTAAATTGAACGAATGTCATAAAATTTTGCTGAATTCTTAAATTAACCATAATATAGAATGATCTAATCGGGTCTCTGTTTGACCTACCCTAGAAGTTTAATAGTGCATTGTACTCGCCATTTCTTGCGCTTTGAGATGCCGCTTAGCCCAATACGCTATCTGAAATAGGAGCGACGTAAATTGAACAAATGTGATACAATGTCCCTGAATTCTTATATTAAACAAAATATAAAATGATCTAATCGGGTCTCTGATTGCCCTATCATAGAAGTTTAATAGTGCATTTTACTCGCCATTCTGCGCGCTTTAAGATGCCGCCTAGCACAGTACGCTGTCTGAAATAGGAACGACGTAAATTGAACAAATGTGATAGAATTTTGCTGAATTCTTAAATTAACTATAATATAAAATGATCTAATCGGGACTCTGTTTGCCCTACCCTAGAAGTTTAATAGTGCATTTTACTCGCCATTTCATGCGCTTTGAGATGCCGCTTAGCCCAATACGCTATCTGAAATAGGAGCGACCTAAGTTGAACAAATGTGATAGAATTTCGCTGAATTCTTAAATTAACCATAATATAAAATGATCTGATCGGGTCTCTGTTTGCCCTACCCTAGAAGTTTAATAGTGCATTTTACTCGCCATTCCGCGCGCTTTAAGATGCCGCCTAGCACAGTACGCTATCTGAAATAGGAACGACGTAAATTGAAGAAATGTGATAGAATTTCGCTGAGTTCTTATATTAACCAAAATATAAAATGATCTAATCGGGTCTCTGATTGCCCTATCATAGAAGTTTAATAGTGCATTTTACTCGCCATTCTGCGCGCTTTAAGATGCCGCCTAGCACAGTACGCTGTCTGAAATAGGAACGACGTAAATTGAACAAATGTGATAGAATTTTGCTGAATTCTTATAATAACCATAATATAAAATTATCTAATCGGCACTCTGTTTGCCCTACCCTAGAAGTTTAATAGTGCATTTTACTCGCCATTTCATGCGCTTTGAGATGCCGCTTAGCCCAATACGCTATCTGAAATAGGAGCGACCTAAGTTGAACAAATGTGATAGAAATTCGCTGAATTCTTTTATTAACCATAATGTGAAATGATCTAATCGGGTCTCTGTTCGCCCTAGCCTAGAAGTTTAATAGTGCATTTTATTCGCCATTTCATGCGCTTTGAGATGCCGCATAGCACAATACGCTATCTGAAATAGGAGCGACGTAAGTTGAACAAATGTGATAGTATTTCGCTGAATTCTTAAATTAACCATACTATAAAATGATCTAATCGGGTCTCTGATTGCCCTATCATAGAAGTTTAATAGTGCATTTTACTCGACATTCCGCGCGCTTTAAGATGCCGCCTAGCCCAGAACACTATTTGAGATAGGAACGACGTAAATTGAACAAATGTGATAGAATTTCGCTGAGTTCTTATATTAACCAAAATATAAAATGATCTAATCGGGTCTCTGATTGCCCTATCATAGAAGTTTAATAGTGCATTTTACTCGCCATTCTGCGCGCTTTAAGATGCCGCCTAGCACAGTACGCTGTCTGAAATAGGAACGACGTAAATTGAACAAATGTGATAGAATTTTGCTGAATTCTTAAATTAACTATAATATAAAATGATCTAATCGGGACTCTGTTTGCCCTACCCTACAAGTTTAATAGTGCATTTTACTCGCCATTTCATGCGCTTTCAGATGCCGCTTAGCCCAATACGCTATCTGAAATAGGAGCGACCTAAGTTGAACAAATGTGATAGAATTTCGCTGAATTCTTAAATTAACCATAATATAAAATGATCTAATCGGGTCTCTGTTTGCCCTACCCTAGAAGTTTAATAGTGCATTTTACTCGCCATTCCGCGCGCTTTAAGATGCCGCCTAGCACAGTACGCTATCTGAAATAGGAACGACGTAAATTGAACAAATGTGATAGAATTTCGCTGAATTCTTAAATTAACCATAATATAAAATGATGTAATCGGATCTCTCTTCGCCCTACCCAAGAAGTTTAATATTGCATTTCACTCGTCATTTCATGCGCTTTGAGATGTCGCTTAGCCCAATACGCTATCTGAAATTGGAGCGACGTAAATTGAACAAATGTGATAGAATTTCCCTGAAATCTTATATTAAACAAAATATAAAATGATCTAATCGGGACTCTGCTTGCCTTACCCTAGAAGTTTAATAGTGCATTTTACTCGCCATTTCATGCGCTTTGAGATGCCGCTTAGCCCAATAAGCTATCTGGAATAGGAGCGACGTAAATTGAACAAATGTGATAGAATTTCGCTGAATTCTTATATTAACCAAAATATAAAATGATCTAATCGGGTCTCTGATTGCCCTATCATAGAAGTTTAATAGTGCATTTTACTCGACATTCCGCGCGCTTTAAGATGCCGCCTAGCCCAGAACACTATTTGATATCGGAACTACGTAAATTGAACAAATGTGATAGAATTTCGCTGAATTCTTATATTAACCAAAATATAAAATGATCTAATCGGGTCTCTGATTGCCCTATCATAGAAGTTTAATAGTGCATTTTACTCGCCATTTCATGCGCTTTGATATGCCGCTTAGCCCAATACGCTATCTGAAATAGGAGCGACGTAAGTTGAACAAATGTGATAGAATTTCGCTGAATTCTTGAATTAACCATAATATAAAATGATCTAATCGGGTCTCTGTTTGCCCTACCCTAGAAGTTTAATAGTGCATTTTACTCGCCATTCCACGCGCTTTAAGATGCCGCCTGGCACAGTACGCTATCTGAAATAGGAACGACGTAAATTGAACAAATGTGATAGAATTTCGCTGAATTCTTAAATTAACCATAATATAAAATGATGTAATCGGATCTCTCTTCGCCCTACCCAAGAAGTTTAATATTGCATTTCACTCGTCATTTCATGCGCTTTGAGATGTCGCTTAGCCCAATACGCTATCTGAAATTGGAGCGACGTAAATTGAACAAATGTGATAGAATTTCCCTGAAATCTTGTATTAAACAAAATATAAAGTGATCTAATCGGGACTCTGATTGCCTTACCCTAGAAGTTTAATAGTGCATTTTACTCGCCATTTCATGCGCTTTGAGATGCCGCTTAGCCCAATAAGCTATCTGGAATAGGAGCGACGTAAATTGAACAAATGTGATAGAATTTCGCTGAATTCTTATATTAACCAAAATATATAATGATCTAATCGGGTCTCTGATTGCCCTATCATAGAAGTTTAATAGTGCATTTTACTCGACATTCCGCGCGCTTTAAGATGCCGCCTAGCCCAGAACACTATTTGATATCGGAACTACGTAAATTGAACAAATGTGATAGAATTTCGCTGAATTCTTATATTAACCAAAATATAAAATGATCTAATCGGGTCTCTGATTGCCCTATCATAGAAGTTTAATAGTGCATTTTACTCGCCATTCTGCGCGCTTTAAGATGCCGCCTAGCACAGTACGCTGTCTGAAATAGGAACGACGTAAATTGAACAAATGTGATAGAATTTTGCTGAATTCTTAAATTAACTATAATATAAAATGATCTAATCGGGACTCTGTTTGCCCTACCCTAGAAGTTTAATAGTGCATTTTACTCGCCATTTCATGCGCTTTGAGATGCCGCTTAGCCCAATACGCTATCTGAAATAGGAGCGACCTAAGTTGAACAAATGTGATAGAATTTCGCTGAATTCTTAAATTAACCATAATATAAAATGATCTAATCGGGTCACTGCTTGCCCTACCCTACAAGTTTGAGAGTGCATTTTACTCGCCATTCCGCGCGCTTTAAGATGCCGCCTAGCACAGTACGCTATCTGAAATAGGAACGACGTAAATTGAACAAATGTGATAGAATTTTGCTGAATTCTTATATTAACCATAATATAAAATGATCTAATCGGGACTCTGTTTGCCCTACCCTAGAAGTTTAATAGTGCATTTTACTCGCCATTTCATGCGCTTTGAGATGCCGCTTAGCCCAATACGCAATCTGAAATAGGAGCGACGTAAGATGAACAAATGTGATAGAATTACGCTGAATTCTTATATTAACCGTAATATAAAATGATCTAATCGGGTCTCTGTTTGCCTTATCCTAGAAGTTTAACAGTGCATTTTACTCGCCATTTCATGCGCATTGCGATGCCGCTTATCCCAATACGGTATCTGAAATAGGAGCGACGTAAATTGAACAAATGTGATAGAATTTCCCTGAATTCTTTTATTAACCATAATGTAAAATGATCTAATCGGGTGTCTGTTCGCCCTATCCTAGAAGTTTAATAGAGCATTTTATTCGCCATTTCATGCGCTTTGAGATGCCGCTCAGCCCAATACACTATCTGAAATAGCAGCGACGTAAATTGAACAAATATGATAGAATTTCGCTGAATCCATAAATTAACCATAATATAAAATGATCTAATCGGGTCTCTGTTTGCCCTACCCTAGATGTTTAATAGTGCACTTTACTCGACATTTCATGCACTTTAAGATGAAACCTAGCCCAATACGCTATCTGAAATAGGGGCGACGTAAATTGAACAAATGTGATAGAATTACGCAGAATTCTTATATTAAACATAATATAATACGATCTATCCGGGTCTCTGATTGCCCTATCATAGAAGCTTAACAGTGCGTTTTACTCGTCATTTCATGCGCTTTAAGGTGCCTCCTAGTCCAATACGCTATCTGAAATAGGAGCGACGTAAATTGAACAAATGTGATAGAATTACGCTGAATTCTTATATTAACCGTAATATAAAATGATCTATTCGGGTCTCTGTTTCCCTTATCCTAGAAGTTTAACAGTGCATTTTACTCGCCATTTCATGCGCTTCAAGATGCCGCATAGCCCAGTACGCTATTTGCAATAGGAGCGACGTTAATTGAACAAATATGATAGAATTACGCTGAAATATTATATTCACCGTAATATTAAATGACCTAATCGGGTCTCTGTTTGACCTACCCTAGAAGTTTAATAGTGCATTGTACTCGCCATTTCTTGCGCTTTGAGATGCCGCTTAGCCCAATACGCTATCTGAAATAGGAGCGACGTAAATTGAACAAATGTGATAGAATGTCCCTGAATTCTTATATTAAACAAAATATAAAATGATCTAATCGGGTCTCTGATTGCCCTATCATAGAAGTTTAATAGTGCATTTTACTCGCCATTCTGCGCGCTTTAAGATGCCGCCTAGCACAGTACGCTGTCTGAAATAGGAACGACGTAAATTGAACAAATGTGATAGAATTTTGCTGAATTCTTAAATTAACTATAATATAAAATGATCTAATCGGGACTCTGTTTGCCCTACCCTAGAAGTTTAATAGTGCATTTTACTCGCCATTTCATGCGCTTTGAGATGCCGCTTAGCCCAATACGCTATCTGAAATAGGAGCGACCTAAGTTGAACAAATGTGATAGAATTTCGCTGAATTCTTAAATTAACCATAATATAAAATGATCTGATCGGGTCTCTGTTTGCCCTACCCTAGAAGTTTAATAGTGCATTTTACTCGCCATTCCGCGCGCTTTAAGATGCCGCCTAGCACAGTACGCTATCTGAAATAGGAACGACGTAAATTGAAGAAATGTGATAGAATTTCGCTGAGTTCTTATATTAACCAAAATATAAAATGATCTAATCGGGTCTCTGATTGCCCTATCATAGAAGTTTAATAGTGCATTTTACTCGCCATTCTGCGCGCTTTAAGATGCCGCCTAGCACAGTACGCTGTCTGAAATAGGAACGACGTAAATTGAACAAATGTGATAGAATTTTGCTGAATTCTTATATTAACCATAATATAAAATGATCTAATCGGCACTCTGTTTGCCCTACCCTAGAAGTTTAATAGTGCATTTTACTCGCCATTTCATGCGCTTTGAGATGCCGCTTAGCCCAATACGCTATCTGAAATAGGAGCGACCTAAGTTGAACAAATGTGATAGAAATTCGCTGAATTCTTTTATTAACCATAATGTGAAATGATCTAATCGGGTCTCTGTTCGCCCTAGCCTAGAAGTTTAATAGTGCATTTTATTCGCCATTTCATGCGCTTTGAGATGCCGCTTAGCACAACACGCTATCTGAAATGGGAGCGACGTAAGTTGAACAAATGTGATAGAATTTCGATGAATTCTTAAATTAACCATACTATAAAATGATCTAATCGGGTCTCTGATTGCCCTATCATAGAAGTTTAATAGTGCATTTTACTCGACATTCCGCGCGCTTTAAGATGCCGCCTAGCCCAGAACACTATTTGAGATTGGAGCGACGTAAATTGAACAAATGTGATAGAATTTCCCTGAAATCTTATATTAAACAAAATATAAAATGATCTAATCGGGTCTCTGATTGCCTTACCCTAGAAGTTTAATAGTGCATTTTACTCGCCATTCTGCGCGCTTTAAGATGCCGCTTAGCCCAATAAGCTATCTGGAATAGGAGCGACGTAAATTGAACAAATGTGATAGAATTTCGCTGAATTCTTATATTAACCAAAATATAAAATGATCTAATCGGGTCTCTGATTGCCCTATCATAGAAGTTTAATAGTGCATTTTACTCGACATTCCGCGCGCTTTAAGATGCCGCCTAGCCCAGAACACTATTTGATATCGGAACTACGTAAATTGAACAAATGTGATAGAATTTCGCTGAATTCTTATATTAACCAAAATATAAAATGATCTAATCGGGTCTCTGATTGCCCTATCATAGAAGTTTAATAGTGCATTTTACTCGCCATTCTGCGCGCTTTAAGATGCCGCCTAGCACAGTACGCTGTCTGAAATAGGAACGACGTAAATTGAACAA
The DNA here is from genome assembly GCA_916610135.2 of Macropis europaea. NCBI lineage: Eukaryota > Metazoa > Arthropoda > Insecta > Hymenoptera > Melittidae > Macropis > Macropis europaea. The sequence goes on along the minus strand of CAKAJE020000469.1, from coordinate 32,915 downwards.
ATGTGATAGAATTTTGCTGAATTCTTAAATTAACTATAATATAAAATGATCTAATCGTGACTCTGTTTGCCCTCCCCTAGAAGTTTAATAGTGCATTTTACTCGCCATTTCATGCGCTTTGAGATGCCGCTTAGCCCAATACGCTATCTGAAATAGGAGCGACCTAAGTTGAACAAATGTGATAGAATTTCGCTGAATTCTTAAATTAACCATAATATAAAATGATCTAATCGGGTCTCTGTTTGCCCTACCCTAGAAGTTTAATAGTGCATTTTACTCGCCATTCCGCGCGCTTTAAGATGCCGCCTAGCACAGTACGCTATCTGAAATAGGAACGACGTAAATTGTACAAATGTGATAGAATTTCGCTGAATTCTTAAATTCACCATAATATAAAATGATGTAATCGGATCTCTCTTCGCCCTACCCAAGAAGTTTAATATTGCATTTCACTCGTCATTTCATGCGCTTTGAGATGTCGCTTAGCCCAATACGCTATCTGAAATTGGAGCGACGTAAATTGAACAAATGTGATAGAATTTCCCTGAAATCTTATATTAAACAAAATATAAAATGATCTAATCGGGACTCTGATTGCCTTACCCTAGAAGTTTAATAGTGCATTTTACTCGCCATTTCATGCGCTTTGAGATGCCGCTTAGCCCAATAAGCTATCTGGAATAGGAACTACGTAAATTGAACAAATGTGATAGAATTTCGCTGAATTCTTATATTAACCAAAATATAAAATGATCTAATCGGGTCTCTGATTGCCCTATCATAGAAGTTTAATAGTGCATTTTACTCGCCATTTCATGCGCTTTGAGATGCCGCTTAGCCCAATACGCTATCTGAAATAGGAGCGACGTAAGTTGAACAAATGTGATAGAATTTCGCTGAATTCTTAAATTAACCATAATATAAAATGATCTAATCGGGACTCTGTTTGCCCTACCCTAGAAGTTTAATAGTGCATTTTACTCGCCATTTCATGCGCTTTCAGATGCCGCTTAGCCCAATACGCTATCTGAAATAGGAGCGACCTAAGTTGAACAAATGTGATAGAATTTCGCTGAATTCTTAAATTAACCATAATATAAAATGATCTAATCGGGTCTCTGTTTGCCCTACCCTAGAAGTTTAATAGTGCATTTTACTCGCCATTCCGCGCGCTTTAAGATGCCGCCTAGCACAGTACGCTATCTGAAATAGGAACGACGTAAATTGAACAAATGTGATAGAATTTCGCTGAATTCTTAAATTAACCATAATATAAAATGATGTAATCGGATCTCTCTTCGCCCTACCCAAGAAGTTTAATATTGCATTTCACTCGTCATTTCATGCGCTTTGAGATGTCGCTTAGCCCAATACGCTATCTGAAATTGGAGCGACGTAAATTGAACAAATGTGATAGAATTTCCCTGAAATCTTATATTAAACAAAATATAAAATGATCTAATCGGGACTCTGATTGCCTTACCCTAGAAGTTTAATAGTGCATTTTACTCGCCATTTCATGCGCTTTGAGATGCCGGTTAGCCCAATAAGCTATCTGGAATAGGAGCGACGTAAATTGAACAAATGTGATAGAATTTCGCTGAATTCTTATATTAACCAAAATATAAAATGATCTAATCGGGTCTCTGATTGCCCTATCATAGAAGTTTAATAGTGCATTTTACTCGACATTCCGCGCGCTTTAAGATGCCGCCTAGCCCAGAACACTATTTGATATCGGAACTACGTAAATTGAACAAATGTGATAGAATTTCGCTGAATTCTTATATTAACCAAAATATAAAATGATCTAATCGGGTCTCTGATTGCCCTATCATAGAAGTTTAATAGTGCATTTTACTCGCCATTCTGCGCGCTTTAAGATGCCGCCTAGCACAGTACGCTGTCTGAAATAGGAACGACGTAAATTGAACAAATGTGATAGAATTTTGCTGAATTCTTAAATTAACTATACTATAAAATGATCTAATCGGGACTCTGTTTGCCCTACCCTAGAAGTTTAATAGTGCATTTTACTCGCCATTTCATGCGCTTTGAGATGCCGCTTAGCCCAATACGCTATCTGAAATAGGAGCGACCTAAGTTGAACAAATGTGATAGAATTTCGCTGAATTCTTAAATTAACCATAATATAAAATGATCTAATCGGGTCACTGCTTGCCCTACCCTACAAGTTTGAGAGTGCATTTTACTCGCCATTCCGCGCGCTTTAAGATGCCGCCTAGCACAGTACGCTATCTGAAATAGGAACGACGTAAATTGAACAAATGTGATAGAATTTTGCTGAATTCTTATATTAACCATAATATAAAATGATCTAATCGGGACTCTGATTGCCTTACCCTAGAAGTTTAATAGTGCATTTTACTCGCCATTTCATGCGCTTTGAGATGCCGCTTAGCCCAATACGCTATCTGAAATAGGAGCGACCTAAGTTGAACAAATGTGATAGAATTTCGCTGAATTCTTATTTTAACCAAAATATAAAATGGTCTAATCTGGTCTCTGAATGCCCTATCATAGAAGTTTAATAGTGCATTGTACTCGACATTCCGCGCGATTTGAGATGCCGCCTAGCCCAGAACACTATTTGAGATAGGAACGACGTAAATTGAACAAATGTGATAGAATTTCGCTGAATTCTTATATTAACCAAAATATAAAATGATCTAATCGGGTCTCTGATTGCCCTATCATAGAAGTTTAAGAGTGCATTTTACTCGCCATTCTGCGCGCTTTAAGATGCCGCCTAGCACAGTACGCTGTCTGAAATAGGAACGACGTAAATTGAACAAATGTGATAGAATTTTGCTGAATTCTTAAATTAACTATTATATAAAATGATCTATTCGGGACTCTGTTTGCCCTACCCTAGAAGTTTAATAGTGCATTGTACTCGACATTCCGCGCGATTTGAGATGCCGCCTAGCCCAGAACACTATTTGAGATAGGAGCGACGTAAATTGAACAAATGTGATAGAATTTCCCTGAATTCTTTTATTAACCATAATGTAAAATGATCTAATCGGGTCTCTGTTCGCCCTATCCTAGAAGTTTAATAGAGCATTTTATTCGCCATTTCATGCGCTTTGAGATGCCGCTCAGCCCAATACACTATCTGAAATAGCAGCGACGTAAATTGAACAAATATGATAGAATTTCGCTGAATTCTTATATTAACCATAATATAAAATGATCTAATCGGGTCTCTGATTGCCCTATCATACAACGTTAGGAATGCATTTTACTCGTCATTCCACGTGCTTTAAGGTACCGCTCAGGCCAATACGCTATCTGAAATAGGAGCGACGTAAATTGAACAAATGTGATAGAATTTCGCTGAATCCATAAATTAACCATAATATAAAATGATCTAATCGGGTCTCTGTTTGCCCTACCCTAGATGTTTAATAGTGCACTTTACTCGACATTTCATGCGCTTTAAGATGAAACCTAGCCCAATACGCTATCTGAAATAGGGGCGACGTAAATTGAACAAATGTGATAGAATTACGCAGAATTCTTATATTAAACATAATATAATACGATCTATCCGGGTCTCTGATTGCCCTATCATAGAAGCTTAACAGTGCGTTCTACTCGTCATTTCATGCGCCTTAAGGTGTCGCCTACTCCAATACGCTATCTGAAATAGGAGCGACGTAAATTGAACAAATGTGATAGAATTACGCTGAATTCTTATATTAACCGTAATATAAAATGATCTATTCGGGTCTCTGTTTCCCTTATCCTAGAAGTTTAACAGTGCATTTTACTCGCCATTTCATGCGCTTCAAGATGCCGCATAGCCCAGTACGCTATTTGCAATAGGAGCGACGTTAATTGAACAAATGTGATAGAATTACGCTGAAATATTATATTCACCGTAATATAAAATGATCTAATCGGGTCTCTGTTTGCCTTACCCAAGAAGTTTAATAAGGCATTTTACTCGTCATTTCATGAGCTTTGAGATGCCGCTTAGCCCAACACGCTATCTGAAATAGGAGCGACGTAAATTGAACAAATGTGATAGAATTTCGCTGAATTCTTAAATTAACCATAATATAAAATGATCTAATCGGGTCTCTGTTTGCCCTACCCTAGAAGTTTAATAGTGCATTTTACTCGCCATTCCGCGCGCTTTAAGATGCCGCCTAGCACAGTACGCTATCTGAAATAGGAACGACGTAAATTCAACAAATGTGATAGAATTTCGCTGAATTCTTAAATTAACCATAATATAAAATGATGTAATCGGATCTCTCTTCGCCCTACCCAAGAAGTTTAATATTGCATTTCACTCGTCATTTCATGCGCTTTGAGATGTCGCTTAGCCCAATACGCTATCTGAAATTGGAGCGACGTAAATTGAACAAATGTGATAGAATTTCCCTGAAATCTTATATTAAACAAAATATAAAATGATCTAATCGGGACTCTGATTGCCTTACCCTAGAAGTTTAATAGTGCATTTTACTCGCCATTTCATGCGCTTTGAGATGCCGCTTAGCCCAATAAGCTATCTGGAATAGGAACTACGTAAATTGAACAAATGTGATAGAATTTCGCTGAATTCTTATATTAACCAAAATATAAAATGATCTAATCGGGTCTCTGATTGCCCTATCATAGAAGTTTAATAGTGCATTTTACTCGACATTCCGCGCGCTTTAAGATGCCGCCTAGCCCAGAACACTATTTGATATCGGAACTACGTAAATTGAACAAATGTGATAGAATTTCGCTGAATTCTTATATTAACCAAAATATAAAATGATCTAATCGGGTCTCTGATTGCCCTATCATAGAAGTTTAATAGTGCATTTTACTCGCCATTTCATGCGCTTTGAGATGCCGCTTAGCCCAATACGCTATCTGAAATAGGAGCGACGTAAGTTGAACAAATGTGATAGAATTTCGCTGAATTCTTAAATTAACCATAATATAAAATGATCTAATCGGGACTCTGTTTGCCTTACCCTAGAAGTTTAATAGTGCATTTTACTCGCCATTTCATGCGCTTTCAGATGCCGCTTAGCCCAATACGCTATCTGAAATAGGAGCGACCTAAGTTGAACAAATGTGATAGAATTTCGCTGAATACTTAAATTAACCATCATATAAAATGATCTAATCGGGTCTCTGTTTGCCCTACCCTAGAAGTTTAATAGTGCATTTTACTCGCCATTCCGCGCGCTTTAAGATGCCGCCTAGCACAGTACGCTATCTGAAATAGGAACGACGTAAATTGAACAAATGTGATAGAATTTCGCTGAATTCTTAAATTAACCATAATATAAAATGATGTAATCGGATCTCTCTTCGCCCTACCCAAGAAGTTTAATATTGCATTTCACTCGTCATTTCATGCGCTTTGAGATGTCGCTTAGCCCAATACGCTATCTGAAATTGGAGCGACGTAAATTGAACAAATGTGATAGAATTTCCCTGAAATCTTATATTAACCAAAATATAAAATGATCTAATCGGGTCTCTGATTGCCCTATCATAGAAGTTTAATAGTGCATTTTACTCGCCATTTCATGCGCTTTGAGATGCCGCTTAGCCCAATACGCTATCTGAAATAGGAGCGACGTAAGTTGAACAAATGTGATAGAATTTCGCTGAATTCTTAAATTAACCATAATATAAAATGATCTAATCGGGTCTTTGTTTGCCCTACCCTAGAAGTTTAATAGTGCATTTTACTCGCCATTCCACGCGCTTTAAGATGCCGCCTAGCACAGTACGCTATCTGAAATAGGAACGACGTAAATTGAACAAATGTGATAGAATTTCGCTGAATTCTTAAATTAACCATAATATAAAATGATGTAATCGGATCTCTCTTCGCCCTACCCAAGAAGTTTAATATTGCATTTCACTCGTCATTTCATGCGCTTTGAGATGTCGCTTAGCCCAATACGCTATCTGAAATTGGAGCGACGTAAATTGAACAAATGTGATAGAATTTCCCTGAAATCTTATATTAAACAAAATATAAAATGATCTAATCGGGACTCTGATTGCCTTACCCTAGAAGTTTAATAGTGCATTTTACTCGCCATTTCATGCGCTTTGAGATGCCGCTTAGCCCAATAAGCTATCTGGAATAGGAGCGACGTAAATTGAACAAATGTGATAGAATTTCGCTGAATTCTTATATTAACCAAAATATAAAATGATCTAATCGGGTCTCTGATTGCCCTATCATAGAAGTTTAATAGTGCATTTTACTCGACATTCCGCGCGCTTTAAGATGCCGCCAAGCCCAGAACACTATTTGATATCGGAACTACGTAAATTGAACAAATGTGATAGAATTTCGCTGAATTCTTATATTAACCAAAATATAAAATGATCTAATCGGGTCTCTGATTGCCCTATCATAGAAGTTTAATAGTGCATTTTACTCGCCATTCTGCGCGCTTTAAGATGCCGCCTAGCACAGTACGCTGTCTGAAATAGGAACGACGTAAATTGAACAAATGTGATAGAATTTTGCTGAATTCTTAAATTAACTATAATATAAAATGATCTAATCGGGACTCTGTTTGCCCTACCCTAGAAGTTTAATAGTGCATTTTACTCGCCATTTCATGCGCTTTGAGATGCCGCTTAGCCCAATACGCTATCTGAAATAGGAGCGACCTAAGTTGAACAAATGTGATAGAATTTCGCTGAATTCTTAAATTAACCATAATATGAAATGATCTAATCGGGTCACTGCTTGCCCTACCCTACAAGTTTGAGAGTGCATTTTACTCGCCATTTCGCGCGCTTTAAGATGCCGCCTAGCACAGTACGCTATCTGAAATAGGAACGACGTAAATTGAACAAATGTGATAGAATTTTGCTGAATTCTTATATTAACCATAATATAAAATGATCTAATCGGGACTCTGATTGCCTTACCCTAGAAGTTTAATAGTGCATTTTACTCGCCATTTCATGCGCTTTGAGATGCCGCTTAGCCCAATACGCTATCTGAAATAGGAGCGACCTAAGTTGAACAAATGTGATAGAATTTCGCTGAATTCTTATTTTAACCAAAATATAAAATGGTCTAATCGGGTCTCTGAATGCCCTATCATAGAAGTTTAATAGTGCATTGTACTCGACATTCCGCGCGATTTGAGATGCCGCCTAGCCCAGAACACTATTTGAGATAGGAACGACGTAAATTGAACAAATGTGATAGAATTTCGCTGAATTCTTATATTAACCAAAATATAAAATGATCTAATCGGGTCTCTGATTGCCCTATCATAGAAGTTTAAGAGTGCATTTTACTCGCCATTCTGCGCGCTTTAAGATGCCGCCTAGCACAGTACGCTGTCTGAAATAGGAACGACGTAAATTGAACAAATGTGATAGAATTTTGCTGAATTCTTAAATTAACTATAATATAAAATGATCTATTCGGGACTCTGTTTGCCCTACCCTAGAAGTTTAATAGTGCATTGTACTCGACATTCCGCGCGATTTGAGATGCCGCCTAGCCCAGAACACTATTTGAGATAGGAGCGACGTAAATTGAACAAATGTGATAGAATTTCCCTGAATTCTTTTATTAACCATAATGTAAAATGATCTAATCGGGTCTCTGTTCGCCCTATCCTAGAAGTTTAATAGAGCATTTTATTCGCCATTTCATGCGCTTTGAGATGCCGCTCAGCCCAATACACTATCTGAAATAGCAGCGACGTAAATTGAACAAATATGATAGAATTTCGCTGAATTCTTATATTAACCATAATATAAAATGATCTAATCGGGTCTCTGATTGCCCTATCATACAACGTTAGGAATGCATTTTACTCGTCATTCCACGTGCTTTAAGGTACCGCTCAGGCCAATACGCTATCTGAAATAGGAGCGACGTAAATTGAACAAATGTGATAGAATTTCGCTGAATCCATAAATTAACCATAATATAAAATGATCTAATCGGGTCTCTGTTTGCCCTACCCTAGATGTTTAATAGTGCACTTTACTCGACATTTCATGCGCTTTAAGATGAAACCTAGCCCAATACGCTATCTGAAATAGGGGCGACGTAAATTGAACAAATGTGATAGAATTACGCAGAATTCTTATATTAAACATAATATAATACGATCTATCCGGGTCTCTGATTGCCCTATCATAGAAGCTTAACAGTGCGTTCTACTCGTCATTTCATGCGCCTTAAGGTGCCGCCTAGTCCAATACGCTATCTGAAATAGGAGCGACGTAAATTGAACAAATGTGATAGAATTACGCTGAATTCTTATATTAACCGTAATATAAAATGATCTATTCGGGTCTCTGTTTCCCTTATCCTAGAAGTTTAACAGTGCATTTTACTCGCCATTTCATGCGCTTCAAGATGCCGCATAGCCCAGTACGCTATTTGCAATAGGAGCGACGTTAATTGAACAAATGTGATAGAATTACGCTGAAATATTATATTCACCGTAATATAAAATGATCTAATCGGGTCTCTGTTTGCCTTACCCAAGAAGTTTAATAAGGCATTTTACTCGTCATTTCATGAGCTTTGAGATGCCGCTTAGCCCAACACGCTATCTGAAATAGGAGCGACGTAAATTGAACAAATGTGATAGAATTTCGCTGAATTCTTATATTAACCATAATGTGAAATGATCTAATCGGGTCTCTGTCCGCCCTAGCCTAGAAGTTTAATAGTGCATTTTATTCGCCATTTCATGCGCTTTGAGATGCCGCTTAGCACAATACGCTATCTGAAATAGGAGCGACGTAAGTTGAACAAATGTGATAGAATTTCGATGAATTCTTAAATTAACCATACTATAAAATGATCTAATCGGGTCTCTGATTGCCCTATCATAGAAGTTTAATAGTGCATTTTACTCGACATTCCGCGCGCTTTAAGATGCCGCCTAGCCCAGAACACTATTTGAGATAGGAACGACGTAAATTGAACAAATGTGATTGAATTTCGCTGAGTTCTTATATTAACCAAAATATAAAATGATCTAATCGGGTCTCTGATTGCCCTATCATAGAAGTTTAATAGTGCATTTTACTCGCCATTCTGCGCGCTTTAAGATGCCGCCTAGCACAGTACGCTGTCTGAAATAGGAACGACGTAAATTGAACAAATGTGATAGAATTTTGCTGAATTCTTAAATTAACTATAATATAAAATGATCTAATCGGGACTCTGTTTGCCTCCCCTAGAAGTTTAATAGTGCATTTTACTCGCCATTTCATGCGCTTTGAGATGCCGCTTAGCCCAATACGCTATCTGAAATAGGAGCGACCTATGTTGAACAAATGTGATAGAATTTCGCTGAATTCTTAAATTAACCATAATATAAAATGATCTAATCGGGTCTCTGTTTGCCCTACCCTAGAAGTTTAATAGTGCATTTTACTCGCCATTCCGCGCGCTTTAAGATGCCGCCTAGCACAGTACGCTATCTGAAATAGGAACGACGTAAATTCAACAAATGTGATAGAATTTCGCTGAATTCTTAAATTAACCATAATATAAAATGATGTAATCGGATCTCTCTTCGCCCTACCCAAGAAGTTTAATATTGCATTTCACTCGTCATTTCATGCGCTTTGAGATGTCGCTTAGCCCAATACGCTATCTGAAATTGGAGCGACGTAAATTGAACAAATGTGATAGAATTTCCCTGAAATCTTATATTAAACAAAATATAAAATGATCTAATCGGGACTCTGATTGCCTTACCCTAGAAGTTTAATAGTGCATTTTACTCGCCATTTCATGCGCTTTGAGATGCCGCTTAGCCCAATAAGCTATCTGGAATAGGAACTACGTAAATTGAACAAATGTGATAGAATTTCGCTGAATTCTTATATTAACCAAAATATAAAATGATCTAATCGGGTCTCTGATTGCCCTATCATAGAAGTTTAATAGTGCATTTTACTCGACATTCCGCGCGCTTTAAGATGCCGCCTAGCCCAGAACACTATTTGATATCGGAACTACGTAAATTGAACAAATGTGATAGAATTTCGCTGAATTCTTATATTAACCAAAATATAAAATGATCTAATCGGGTCTCTGATTGCCCTATCATAGAAGTTTAATAGTGCATTTTACTCGCCATTTCATGCGCTTTGAGATGCCGCTTAGCCCAATACGCTATCTGAAATAGGAGCGACGTAAGTTGAACAAATGTGATAGAATTTCGCTGAATTCTTAAATTAACCATAATATAAAATGATCTAATCGGGACTCTGTTTGCCCTACCCTAGAAGTTTAATAGTGCATTTTACTCGCCATTTCATGCGCTTTCAGATGCCGCTTAGCCCAATACGCTATCTGAAATAGGAGCGACCTAAGTTGAACAAATGTGATAGAATTTCGCTGAATACTTAAATTAACCATCATATAAAATGATCTAATCGGGTCTCTGTTTGCCCTACCCTAGAAGTTTAATAGTGCATTTTACTCGCCATTCCGCGCGCTTTAAGATGCCGCCTAGCACAGTACGCTATCTGAAATAGGAACGACGTAAATTGAACAAATGTGATAGAATTTCGCTGAATTCTTAAATTAACCATAATATAAAATGATGTAATCGGATCTCTCTTCGCCCTACCCAAGAAGTTTAATATTGCATTTCACTCGTCATTTCATGCGCTTTGAGATGTCGCTTAGCCCAATACGCTATCTGAAATTGGAGCGACGTAAATTGAACAAATGTGATAGAATTTCCCTGAAATCTTATATTAACCAAAATATAAAATGATCTAATCGGGTCTCTGATTGCCCTATCATAGAAGTTTAATAGTGCATTTTACTCGCCATTTCATGCGCTTTGAGATGCCGCTTAGCCCAATACGCTATCTGAAATAGGAGCGACGTAAGTTGAACAAATGTGATAGAATTTCGCTGAATTCTTAAATTAACCATAATATAAAATGATCTAATCGGGTCTTTGTTTGCCCTACCCTAGAAGTTTAATAGTGCATTTTACTCGCCATTCCGCGCGCTTTAAGATGCCGCCTAGCACAGTACGCTATCTGAAATAGGAACGACGTAAATTGAACAAATGTGATAGAATTTCGCTGAATTCTTAAATTAACCATAATATAAAATGATGTAATCGGATCTCTGTTCGCCCTACCCAAGAAGTTTAATATTGCATTTCACTCGTCATTTCATGCGCTTTGAGATGTCGCTTAGCCCAATACGCTATCTGAAATTGGAGCGACGTAAATTGAACAAATGTGATAGAATTTCCCTGAAATCTTATATTAAACAAAATATAAAATGATCTAATCGGGACTCTGATTGCCTTACCCTAGAAGTTTAATAGTGCATTTTACTCGCCATTTCATGCGCTTTGAGATGCCGCTTAGCCCAATAAGCTATCTGGAATAGGAGCGACGTAAATTGAACAAATGTGATAGAATTTCGCTGAATTCTTATATTAACCAAAATATAAAATGATCTAATCGGGTCTCTGATTGCCCTATCATAGAAGTTTAATAGTGCATTTTACTCGACATTCCGCGCGCTTTAAGATGCCGCCTAGCCCAGAACACTATTTGATATCGGAACTACGTAAATTGAACAAATGTGATAGAATTTCGCTGAATTCTTATATTAACCAAAATATAAAATGATCTAATCGGGTCTCTGATTGCCCTATCATAGAAGTTTAATAGTGCATTTTACTCGCCATTCTGCGCGCTTTAAGATGCCGCCTAGCACAGTACGCTGTCTGAAATAGGAACGACGTAAATTGAACAAATGTGATAGAATTTTGCTGAATTCTTAAATTAACTATAATATAAAATGATCTAATCGGGTCTCTGTTTGCCCTACCCTAGAAGTTTAATAGTGCATTTTACTCGCCATTTCATGCGCTTTGAGATGCCGCTTAGCCCAATACGCTATCTGAAATAGGAGCGACCTAAGTTGAACAAATGTGATAGAATTTCGCTGAATTCTTAAATTAACCATAATATGAAATGATCTAATCGGGTCACTGCTTGCCCTACCCTACAAGTTTGAGAGTGCATTTTACTCGCCATTTCGCGCGCTTTAAGATGCCGCCTAGCACAGTACGCTATCTGAAATAGGAACGACGTAAATTGAACAAATGTGATAGAATTTTGCTGAATTCTTATATTAACCATAATATAAAATGATCTAATCGGGACTCTGATTGCCTTACCCTAGAAGTTTAATAGTGCATTTTACTCGCCATTTCATGCGCTTTGAGATGCCGCTTAGCCCAATACGCTATCTGAAATAGGAGCGACCTAAGTTGAACAAATGTGATAGAATTTCGCTGAATTCTTATTTTAACCAAAATATAAAATGGTCTAATCGGGTCTCTGAATGCCCTATCATAGAAGTTTAATAGTGCATTGTACTCGACATTCCGCGCGATTTGAGATGCCGCCTAGCCCAGAACACTATTTGAGATAGGAACGACGTAAATTGAACAAATGTGATAGAATTTCGCTGAATTCTTATATTAACCAAAATATAAAATGATCTAATCGGGTCTCTGATTGCCCTATCATAGAAGTTTAAGAGTGCATTTTACTCGCCATTCTGCGCGCTTTAAGATGCCGCCTAGCACAGTACGCTGTCTGAAATAGGAACGACGTAAATTGAACAAATGTGATAGAATTTTGCTGAATTCTTAAATTAACTATAATATAAAATGATCTAATCGGGACTCTGTTTGCCCTACCCTAGAAGTTTAATAGTGCATTGTACTCGACATTCCGCGCGATTTGAGATGCCGCCTAGCCCAGAACACTATTTGAGATAGGAGCGACGTAAATTGAACAAATGTGATAGAATTTCCCTGAATTCTTTTATTAACCATAATGTAAAATGATCTAATCGGGTCTCTGTTCGCCCTATCCTAGAAGTTTAATAGAGCATTTTATTCGCCATTTCATGCGCTTTGAGATGCCGCTCAGCCCAATACACTATCTGAAATAGCAGCGACGTAAATTGAACAAATATGACAGAATTTCGCTGAATTCTTATATTAACCATAATATAAAATGATCTAATCGGGTCTCTGATTGCCCTATCATACAACGTTAGGAATGCATTTTACTCGTCATTCCACGTGCTTTAAGGTACCGCTCAGGCCAATACGCTATCTGAAATAGGAGCGACGTAAATTGAACAAATGTGATAGAATTTCGCTGAATCCATAAATTAACCATAATATAAAATGATCTAATCGGGTCTCTGTTTGCCCTACCCTAGATGTTTAATAGTGCACTTTACTCGACATTTCATGCGCTTTAAGATGAAACCTAGCCCAATACGCTATCTGAAATAGGGGCGACGTAAATTGAACAAATGTGATAGAATTACGCAGAATTCTTATATTAAACATAATATAATACGATCTATCCGGGTCTCTGATTGCCCTATCATAGAAGCTTAACAGTGCGTTCTACTCGTCATTTCATGCGCCTTAAGGTGCCGCCTAGTCCAATACGCTATCTGAAATAGGAGCGACGTAAATTGAACAAATGTGATAGAATTACGCTGAATTCTTATATTAACCGTAATATAAAATGATCTATTCGGGTCTCTGTTTCCCTTATCCTAGAAGTTTAACAGTGCATTTTACTCGCCATTTCATGCGCTTCAAGATGCCGCATAGCCCAGTACGCTATTTGCAATAGGAGCGACGTTAATTGAACAAATGTGATAGAATTACGCTGAAATATTATATTCACCGTAATATAAAATGATCTAATCGGGTCTCTGTTTGCCTTACCCAAGAAGTTTAATAAGGCATTTTACTCGTCATTTCATGAGCTTTGAGATGCCGCTTAGCCCAACACGCTATCTGAAATAGGAGCGACGTAAATTGAACAAATGTGATAGAATTTCGCTGAATTCTTATATTAACCATAATGTGAAATGATCTAATCGGGTCTCTGTCCGCCCTAGCCTAGAAGTTTAATAGTGCATTTTATTCGCCATTTCATGCGCTTTGAGATGCCGCTTAGCACAATACGCTATCTGAAATAGGAGCGACGTAAGTTGAACAAATGTGATAGAATTTCGATGAATTCTTAAATTAACCATACTATAAAATGATCTAATCGGGTCTCTGATTGCCCTATCATAGAAGTTTAATAGTGCATTTTACTCGACATTCCGCGCGCTTTAAGATGCCGCCTAGCCCAGAACACTATTTGAGATAGGAACGACGTAAATTGAACAAATGTGATTGAATTTCGCTGAGTTCTTATATTAACCAAAATATAAAATGATCTAATCGGGTCTCTGATTGCCCTATCATAGAAGTTTAATAGTGCATTTTACTCGCCATTCTGCGCGCTTTAAGATGCCGCCTAGCACAGTACGCTGTCTGAAATAGGAACGACGTAAATTGAACAAATGTGATAGAATTTTGCTGAATTCTTAAATTAACTATAATATAAAATGATCTAATCGGGACTCTGTTTGCCTCCCCTAGAAGTTTAATAGTGCATTTTACTCGCCATTTCATGCGCTTTGAGATGCCGCTTAGCCCAATACGCTATCTGAAATAGGAGCGACCTATGTTGAACAAATGTGATAGAATTTCGCTGAATTCTTAAATTAACCATAATATAAAATGATCTAATCGGGTCTCTGTTTGCCCTACCCTAGAAGTTTAATAGTGCATTTTACTCGCCATTCCGCGCGCTTTAAGATGCCGCCTAGCACAGTACGCTATCTGAAATAGGAACGACGTAAATTCAACAAATGTGATAGAATTTCGCTGAATTCTTAAATTAACCATAATATAAAATGATGTAATCGGATCTCTCTTCGCCCTACCCAAGAAGTTTAATATTGCATTTCACTCGTCATTTCATGCGCTTTGAGATGTCGCTTAGCCCAATACGCTATCTGAAATTGGAGCGACGTAAATTGAACAAATGTGATAGAATTTCCCTGAAATCTTATATTAAACAAAATATAAAATGATCTAATCGGGACTCTGATTGCCTTACCCTAGAAGTTTAATAGTGCATTTTACTCGCCATTTCATGCGCTTTGAGATGCCGCTTAGCCCAATAAGCTATCTGGAATAGGAACTACGTAAATTGAACAAATGTGATAGAATTTCGCTGAATTCTTATATTAACCAAAATATAAAATGATCTAATCGGGTCTCTGATTGCCCTATCATAGAAGTTTAATAGTGCATTTTACTCGACATTCCGCGCGCTTTAAGATGCCGCCTAGCCCAGAACACTATTTGATATCGGAACTACGTAAATTGAACAAATGTGATAGAATTTCGCTGAATTCTTATATTAACCAAAATATAAAATGATCTAATCGGGTCTCTGATTGCCCTATCATAGAAGTTTAATAGTGCATTTTACTCGCCATTTCATGCGCTTTGAGATGCCGCTTAGCCCAATACGCTATCTGAAATAGGAGCGACGTAAGTTGAACAAATGTGATAGAATTTCGCTGAATTCTTAAATTAACCATAATATAAAATGATCTAATCGGGACTCTGTTTGCCCTACCCTAGAAGTTTAATAGTGCATTTTACTCGCCATTTCATGCGCTTTCAGATGCCGCTTAGCCCAATACGCTATCTGAAATAGGAGCGACCTAAGTTGAACAAATGTGATAGAATTTCGCTGAATACTTAAATTAACCATCATATAAAATGATCTAATCGGGTCTCTGTTTGCCCTACCCTAGAAGTTTAATAGTGCATTTTACTCGCCATTCCGCGCGCTTTAAGATGCCGCCTAGCACAGTACGCTATCTGAAATAGGAACGACGTAAATTGAACAAATGTGATAGAATTTCGCTGAATTCTTAAATTAACCATAATATAAAATGATGTAATCGGATCTCTCTTCGCCCTACCCAAGAAGTTTAATATTGCATTTCACTCGTCATTTCATGCGCTTTGAGATGTCGCTTAGCCCAATACGCTATCTGAAATTGGAGCGACGTAAATTGAACAAATGTGATAGAATTTCCCTGAAATCTTATATTAACCAAAATATAAAATGATCTAATCGGGTCTCTGATTGCCCTATCATAGAAGTTTAATAGTGCATTTTACTCGCCATTTCATGCGCTTTGAGATGCCGCTTAGCCCAATACGCTATCTGAAATAGGAGCGACGTAAGTTGAACAAATGTGATAGAATTTCGCTGAATTCTTAAATTAACCATAATATAAAATGATCTAATCGGGTCTTTGTTTGCCCTACCCTAGAAGTTTAATAGTGCATTTTACTCGCCATTCCACGCGCTTTAAGATGCCGCCTAGCCCAGTACGCTATCTGAAATAGGAACGACGTAAATTGAACAAATGTGATAGAATTTCGCTGAATTCTTAAATTAACCATAATATAAAATGATGTAATCGGATCTCTCTTCGCCCTACCCAAGAAGTTTAATATTGCATTTCACTCGTCATTTCATGCGCTTTGAGATGTCGCTTAGCCCAATACGCTATCTGAAATTGGAGCGACGTAAATTGAACAAATGTGATAGAATTTCCCTGAAATCTTATATTAAACAAAATATAAAATGATCTAATCGGGACTCTGATTGCCTTACCCTAGAAGTTTAATAGTGCATTTTACTCGCCATTTCATGCGCTTTGAGATGCCGCTTAGCCCAATAAGCTATCTGGAATAGGAGCGACGTAAATTGAACAAATGTGATAGAATTTCGCTGAATTCTTATATTAACCAAAATATAAAATGATCTAATCGGGTCTCTGATTGCCCTATCATAGAAGTTTAATAGTGCATTTTACTCGACATTCCGCGCGCTTTAAGATGCCGCCTAGCCCAGAACACTATTTGAGATCGGAACTACGTAAATTGAACAAATGTGATAGAATTTCGCTGAATTCTTATATTAACCAAAATATAAAATGATCTAATCGGGTCTCTGATTGCCCTATCATAGAAGTTTAATAGTGCATTTTACTCGCCATTCTGCGCGCTTTAAGATGCCGCCTAGCACAGTACGCTGTCTGAAATAGGAACGACGTAAATTGAACAAATGTGATAGAATTTTGCTGAATTCTTAAATTAACTATAATATAAAATGATCTAATCGGGACTCTGTTTGCCCTACCCTAGAAGTTTAATAGTGCATTTTACTCGCCATTTCATGCGCTTTGAGATGCCGCTTAGCCCAATACGCTATCTGAAATAGGAGCGACCTAAGTTGAACAAATGTGATAGAATTTCGCTGAATTCTTAAATTAACCATAATATGAAATGATCTAATCGGGTCACTGCTTGCCCTACCCTACAAGTTTGAGAGTGCATTTTACTCGCCATTTCGCGCGCTTTAAGATGCCGCCTAGCACAGTACGCTATCTGAAATAGGAACGACGTAAATTGAACAAATGTGATAGAATTTTGCTGAATTCTTATATTAACCATAATATAAAATGATCTAATCGGGACTCTGATTGCCTTACCCTAGAAGTTTAATAGTGCATTTTACTCGCCATTTCATGCGCTTTGAGATGCCGCTTAGCCCAATACGCTATCTGAAATAGGAGCGACCTAAGTTGAACAAATGTGATAGAATTTCGCTGAATTCTTATTTTAACCAAAATATAAAATGGTCTAATCGGGTCTCTGAATGCCCTATCATAGAAGTTTAATAGTGCATTGTACTCGACATTCCGCGCGATTTGAGATGCCGCCTAGCCCAGAACACTATTTGAGATAGGAACGACGTAAATTGAACAAATGTGATAGAATTTCGCTGAATTCTTATATTAACCAAAATATAAAATGATCTAATCGGGTCTCTGATTGCCCTATCATAGAAGTTTAAGAGTGCATTTTACTCGCCATTCTGCGCGCTTTAAGATGCCGCCTAGCACAGTACGCTGTCTGAAATAGGAACGACGTAAATTGAACAAATGTGATAGAATTTTGCTGAATTCTTAAATTAACTATAATATAAAATGATCTATTCGGGACTCTGTTTGCCCTACCCTAGAAGTTTAATAGTGCATTGTACTCGACATTCCGCGCGATTTGAGATGCCGCCTACCCCAGAACACTATTTGAGATAGGAGCGACGTAAATTGAACAAATGTGATAGAATTTCCCTGAATTCTTTTATTAACCATAATGTAAAATGATCTAATCGGGTCTCTGTTCGCCCTATCCTAGAAGTTTAATAGAGCATTTTATTCGCCATTTCATGCGCTTTGAGATGCCGCTCAGCCCAATACACTATCTGAAATAGCAGCGACGTAAATTGAACAAATATGATAGAATTTCGCTGAATTCTTATATTAACCATAATATAAAATGATCTAATCGGGTCTCTGATTGCCCTATCATACAAGGTTAGGAGTGCATTTTACTCGTCATTCCACGTGCTTTAAGGTACCGCTCAGGCCAATACGCTATCTGAAATAGGAGCGACGTAAATTGAACAAATGTGATAGAATTTCGCTGAATCCATAAATTAACCATAATATAAAATGATCTAATCGGGTCTCTGTTTGCCCTACCCTAGATGTTTAATAGTGCACTTTACTCGACATTTCATGCGCTTTAAGATGAAACCTAGCCCAATACGCTATCTGAAATAGGGGCGACGTAAATTGAACAAATGTGATAGAATTACGCAGAATTCTTATATTAAACATAATATAATACGATCTATCCGGGTCTCTGATTGCCCTATCATAGAAGCTTAACAGTGCGTTCTACTCGTCATTTCATGCGCCTTAAGGTGCCGCCTAGTCCAATACGCTATCTGAAATAGGAGCGACGTAAATTGAACAAATGTGATAGAATTACGCTGAATTCTTATATTAACCGTAATATAAAATGATCTATTCGGGTCTCTGTTTCCCTTATCCTAGAAGTTTAACAGTGCATTTTACTCGCCATTTCATGCGCTTCAAGATGCCGCATAGCCCAGTACGCTATTTGCAATAGGAGCGACGTTAATTGAACAAATGTGATAGAATTACGCTGAAATATTATATTCACCGTAATATAAAATGATCTAATCGGGTCTCTGTCCGCCCTAGCCTAGAAGTTTAATAGTGCATTTTATTCGCCATTTCATGCGCTTTGAGATGCCGCTTAGCACAATACGCTATCTGAAATAGGAGCGACGTAAGTTGAACAAATGTGATAGAATTTCGATGAATTCTTAAATTAACCATACTATAAAATGATCTAATCGGGTCTCTGATTGCCCTATCATAGAAGTTTAATAGTGCATTTTACTCGACATTCCGTGCGCTTTAAGATGCCGCCTAGCCCAGAACACTATTTGAGATAGGAACGACGTAAATTGAACAAATGTGATAGAATTTCGCTGAGTTCTTATATTAACCAAAATATAAAATGATCTAATCGGGTCTCTGATTGCCCTATCATAGAAGTTTAATAGTGCATTTTACTCGCCATTCTGCGCGCTTTAAGATGCCGCCTAGCACAGTACGCTGTCTGAAATAGGAACGACGTAAATTGAACAAATGTGATAGAATTTTGCTGAATTCTTAAATTAACTATAATATAAAATGATCTAATCGGGACTCTGTTTGCCCTCCCCTAGAAGTTTAATAGTGCATTTTACTCGCCATTTCATGCGCTTTGAGATGCCGCTTAGCCCAATACGCTATCTGAAATAGGAGCGACCTAAGTTGAACAAATGTGATAGAATTTCGCTGAATTCTTAAATTAACCATAATATAAAATGATCTAATCGGGTCTCTGTTTGCCCTACCCTAGAAGTTTAATAGTGCATTTTACTCGCCATTCCGCGCGCTTTAAGATGCCGCCTAGCACAGTACGCTATCTGAAATAGGAACGACGTAAATTGAACAAATGTGATAGAATTTCGCTGAATTCTTAAATTAACCATAATATAAAATGATGTAATCGGATCTCTCTTCGCCCTACCCAAGAAGTTTAATATTGCATTTCACTCGTCATTTCATGCGCTTTGAGATGTCGCTTAGCCCAATACGCTATCTGAAATTGGAGCGACGTAAATTGAACAAATGTGATAGAATTTCCCTGAAATCTTATATTAAACAAAATATAAAATGATCTAATCGGGACTCTGATTGCCTTACCCTAGAAGTTTAATAGTGCATTTTACTCGCCATTTCATGCGCTTTGAGATGCCGCTTAGCCCAATAAGCTATCTGGAATAGGAGCGACGTAAATTGAACAAATGTGATAGAATTTCGCTGAATTCTTATATTAACCAAAATATAAAATGATCTAATCGGGTCTCTGATTGCCCTATCATAGAAGTTTAATAGTGCATTTTACTCGACATTCCGCGCGCTTTAAGATGCCGCCTAGCCCAGAACACTATTTGATATCGGAACTACGTAAATTG
Source organism: Macropis europaea (assembly GCA_916610135.2). Taxonomy (NCBI): domain Eukaryota; kingdom Metazoa; phylum Arthropoda; class Insecta; order Hymenoptera; family Melittidae; genus Macropis; species Macropis europaea. Next base: position 12,506 of record CAKAJE020000469.1, on the reverse strand, counting down.
AACAAATGTGATAGAATTTCGCTGAATTCTTATATTAACCAAAATATAAAATGATCTAATCGGGTCTCTGATTGCCCTATCATAGAAGTTTAATAGTGCATTTTACTCGCCATTCTGCGCGCTTTAAGATGCCGCCTAGCACAGTACGCTATCTGAAATAGGAACGACGTAAATTGAACAAATGTGATAGAATTTTGCTGAATTCTTATATTAACCATAATATAAAATGATCTAATCGGGACTCTGATTGCCTTACCCTAGAAGTTTAATAGTGCATTTTACTCGCCATTTCATGCGCTTTGAGATGCCGCTTAGCCCAATACGCTATCTGAAATAGGAGCGACCTAAGTTGAACAAATGTGATAGAATTTCGCTGAATTCTTATTTTAACCAAAATATAAAATGGTCTAATCGGGTCTCTGAATGCCCTATCATAGAAGTTTAATAGTGCATTGTACTCGACATTCCGCGCGATTTGAGATGCCGCCTAGCCCAGAACACTATTTGAGATAGGAACGACGTAAATTGAACAAATGTGATAGAATTTCGCTGAATTCTTATATTAACCAAAATATAAAATGATCTAATCGGGTCTCTGATTGCCCTATCATAGAAGTTTAAGAGTGCATTTTACTCGCCATTCTGCGCGCTTTAAGATGCCGCCTAGCACAGTACGCTGTCTGAAATAGGAACGACGTAAATTGAACAAATGTGATAGAATTTTGCTGAATTCTTAAATTAACTATAATATAAAATGATCTATTCGGGACTCTGTTTGCCCTACCCTAGAAGTTTAATAGTGCATTTTACTCGCCATTTCATGCGCTTTGAGATGCCGCTTAGCCCAATACGCAATCTGAAATAGGAGCGACGTAAGATGAACAAATGTGATAGAATTACGCTGAATTCTTATATTAACCGTAATATAAAATGATCTAATCGGGTCTCTGTTTGCCTTATCCTAGAAGTTTAGCAGTGCATTTTACTCGCCATTCTGCGCGCATTGCGATGCCGCTTATCCCAATACGGTATCTGAAATAGGAGCGACGTAAATTGAACAAATGTGATAGAATTTCCCTGAATTCTTTTATTAACCATAATGTAAAATGATCTAATCGGGTCTCTGTTCGCCCTATCCTAGAAGTTTAATAGAGCATTTTATTCGCCATTTCATGCGCTTTGAGATGCCGCTCAGCCCAATACACTATCTGAAATAGCAGCGACGTAAATTGAACAAATATGATAGAATTTCGCTGAATTCTTATATTAACCAAAATATAAAATGATCTAATCGGGTCTCTGTTTGCCCTACCCTAGAAGTATAATCGTGCATTTTACTCGCCATTTCATGCGCTTTGAGATGCCGCTTAGCCCAGTACGCTATCTGAAATAGGTGCGACGTAAATTGAACGAATGTCATAAAATTTTGCTGAATTCTTAAATTAACCATAATATAGAATGATCTAATCGGGTCTCTGTTTGACCTACCCTAGAAGTTTAATAGTGCATTGTACTCGCCATTTCTTGCGCTTTGAGATGCCGCTTAGCCCAATACGCTATCTGAAATAGGAGCGACGTAAATTGAACAAATGTGATAGAATGTCCCTGAATTCTTATATTAAACAAAATATAAAATGATCTAATCGGGTCTCTGATTGCCCTATCATAGAAGTTTAATAGTGCATTTTACTCGCCATTCTGCGCGCTTTAAGATGCCGCCTAGCACAGTACGCTGTCTGAAATAGGAACGACGTAAATTGAACAAATGTGATAGAATTTTGCTGAATTCTTAAATTAACTATAATATAAAATGATCTAATCGGGACTCTGTTTGCCCTACCCTAGAAGTTTAATAGTGCATTTTACTCGCCATTTCATGCGCTTTGAGATGCCGCTTAGCCCAATACGCTATCTGAAATAGGAGCGACCTAAGTTGAACAAATGTGATAGAATTTCGCTGAATTCTTAAATTAACCATAATATAAAATGATCTGATCGGGTCTCTGTTTGCCCTACCCTAGAAGTTTAATAGTGCATTTTACTCGCCATTCCGCGCGCTTTAAGATGCCGCCTAGCACAGTACGCTATCTGAAATAGGAACGACGTAAATTGAAGAAATGTGATAGAATTTCGCTGAGTTCTTATATTAACCAAAATATAAAATGATCTAATCGGGTCTCTGATTGCCCTATCATAGAAGTTTAATAGTGCATTTTACTCGCCATTCTGCGCGCTTTAAGATGCCGCCTAGCACAGTACGCTGTCTGAAATAGGAACGACGTAAATTGAACAAATGTGATAGAATTTTGCTGAATTCTTATATTAACCATAATATAAAATGATCTAATCGGCACTCTGTTTGCCCTACCCTAGAAGTTTAATAGTGCATTTTACTCGCCATTTCATGCGCTTTGAGATGCCGCTTAGCCCAACACGCTATCTGAAATAGGAGCGACCTAAGTTGAACAAATGTGATAGAAATACGCTGAATTCTTTTATTAACCATAATGTGAAATGATCTAATCGGGTCTCTGTTCGCCCTAGCCTAGAAGTTTAATAGTGCATTTTATTCGCCATTTCATGCGCTTTGAGATGCCGCTTAGCACAATACGCTATCTGAAATAGGAGCGACGTAAGTTGAACAAATGTGATAGAATTTCGATGAATTCTTAAATTAACCATACTATAAAATGATCTAATCGGGTCTCTGATTGCCCTATCATAGAAGTTTAATAGTGCATTTTACTCGACATTCCGCGCGCTTTAAGATGCCGCCTAGCCCAGAACACTATCTGAGATAGGAACGACGTAAATTGAACAAATGTGATAGAATTTCGCTGAGTTCTTATATTAACCAAAATATAAAATGATCTAATCGGGTCTCTGATTGCCCTATCATAGAAGTTTAATAGTGCATTTTACTCGCCATTTCATGCGCTTTGAGATGCCGCTTAGCCCAATACGCTATCTGAAATAGGAGCGACGTAAGTTGAACAAATGTGATAGAATTTCGCTGAATTCTTAAATTAACCATAATATAAAATGATCTAATCGGGACTCTGTTTGCCCTACCCTAGAAGTTTAATAGTGCATTTTACTCGCCATTTCATGCGCTTTCAGATGCCGCTTAGCCCAATACGCTATCTGAAATAGGAGCGACCTAAGTTGAACAAATGTGATAGAATTTCGCTGAATTCTTAAATTAACCATAATATAAAATGATCTAATCGGGTCTCTGTTTGCCCTACCCTAGAAGTTTAATAGTGCATTTTACTCGCCATTCCGCGCGCTTTAAGATGCCGCCTAGCACAGTACGCTATCTGAAATAGGAACGACGTAAATTGAACAAATGTGATAGAATTTCGCTGAATTCTTAAATTAACCATAATATAAAATGATGTAATCGGATCTCTCTTCGCCCTACCCAAGAAGTTTAATATTGCATTTCACTCGTCATTTCATGCGCTTTGAGATGTCGCTTAGCCCAATACGCTATCTGAAATTGGAGCGACGTAAATTGAACAAATGTGATAGAATTTCCCTGAAATCTTATATTAACCAAAATATAAAATGATCTAATCGGGTCTCTGATTGCCCTATCATAGAAGTTTAATAGTGCATTTTACTCGCCATTTCATGCGCTTTGAGATGCCGCTTAGCCCAATACGCTATCTGAAATAGGAGCGACGTAAGTTGAACAAATGTGATAGAATTTCGCTGAATTCTTAAATTAACCATAATATAAAATGATCTAATCGGGTCTCTGTTTGCCCTACCCTAGAAGTTTAATAGTGCATTTTACTCGCCATTCCGCGCGCTTTAAGATGCCGCCTAGCACAGTACGCTATCTGAAATAGGAACGACGTAAATTGAACAAATGTGATAGAATTTCGCTGAATTCTTAAATTAACCATAATATAAAATGATGTAATCGGATCTCTCTTCGCCCTACCCAAGAAGTTTAATATTGCATTTCACTCGTCATTTCATGCGCTTTGAGATGTCGCTTAGCCCAATACGCTATCTGAAATTGGAGCGACGTAAATTGAACAAATGTGATAGAATTTCCCTGAAATCTTATATTAAACAAAATATAAAATGATCTAATCGGGACTCTGATTGCCTTACCCTAGAAGTTTAATAGTGCATTTTACTCGCCATTTCATGCGCTTTGAGATGCCGCTTAGCCCAATAAGCTATCTGGAATAGGAGCGACGTAAATTGAACAAATGTGATAGAATTTCGCTGAATTCTTATATTAACCAAAATATAAAATGATCTAATCGGGTCTCTGATTGCCCTATCATAGAAGTTTAATAGTGCATTTTACTCGACATTCCGCGCGCTTTAAGATGCCGCCTAGCCCAGAACACTATTTGATATCGGAACTACGTAAATTGAACAAATGTGATAGAATTTCGCTGAATTCTTATATTAACCAAAATATAAAATGATCTAATCGGGTCTCTGATTGCCCTATCATAGAAGTTTAAGAGTGCATTTTACTCGCCATTCTGCGCGCTTTAAGATGCCGCCTAGCACAGTACGCTGTCTGAAATAGGAACGACGTAAATTGAACAAATGTGATAGAATTTTGCTGAATTCTTAAATTAACTATAATATAAAATGATCTATTCGGGACTCTGTTTGCCCTACCCTAGAAGTTTAATAGTGCATTTTACTCGCCATTTCATGCGCTTTGAGATGCCGCTTAGCCCAATACGCAATCTGAAATAGGAGCGACGTAAGATGAACAAATGTGATAGAATTACGCTGAATTCTTATATTAACCGTAATATAAAATGATCTAATCGGGTCTCTGTTTGCCTTATCCTAGAAGTTTAACAGTGCATTTTACTCGCCATTCTGCGCGCATTGCGATGCCGCTTATCCCAATACGGTATCTGAAATAGGAGCGACGTAAATTGAACAAATGTGATAGAATTTCCCTGAATTCTTTTATTAACCATAATGTAAAATGATCTAATCGGGTCTCTGTTCGCCCTATCCTAGAAGTTTAATAGAGCATTTTATTCGCCATTTCATGCGCTTTGAGATGCCGCTCAGCCCAATACACTATCTGAAATAGCAGCGACGTAAATTGAACAAATATGATAGAATTTCGCTGAATTCTTATATTAACCATAATATAAAATGATCTAATCGGGTCTCCGATTGCCCTATCATACAACGTTAGGAATGCATTTTACTCGTCATTCCACGTGCTTTAAGGTACCGCTCAGGCCAATACGCTATCTGAAATAGGAGCGACGTAAATTGAACAAATGTGATAGAATTTCGCTGAATCCATAAATTAACCATAATATAAAATGATCTAATCGGGTCTCTGTTTGCCCTACCCTAGATGTTTAATAGTGCACTTTACTCGACATTTCATGCGCTTTAAGATGAAACCTAGCCCAATACGCTATCTGAAATAGGGGCGACGTAAATTGAACAAATGTGATAGAATTACGCAGAATTCTTATATTAAACATAATATAATACGATCTATCTGGGTCTCTGATTGCCCTATCATAGAAGCTTAACAGTGCGTTTTACTCGTCATTTCATGCGCTTTAAGGTGCCGCCTAGTCCAATACGCTATCTGAAATAGGAGCGACGTAAATTGAACAAATGTGATAGAATTACGCTGAATTCTTATATTAACCGTAATATAAAATGATCTATTCGGGTCTCTGTTTCCCTTATCCTAGAAGTTTAACAGTGCATTTTACTCGCCATTTCATGCGCTTCAAGATGCCGCATAGCCCAGTACGCTATTTGCAATAGGAGCGACGTTAATTGAACAAATGTGATAGAATTACGCTGAAATATTATATTCACCGTAATATAAAATGATCTAATCGGGTCTCTGTTTGCCTTACCCAAGAAGTTTAATAAGGCATTTTACTCGTCACTTCATGAGCTTTGAGATGCCGCTTAGCCCAACACGCTATCTGAAATAGGAGCGACGTAAATTGAACAAATGTGATAGAATTTCGCTGAATTCTTATATTAACCAAAATATAAAATGATCTAATCGGGTCTCTGTTTGCCCTACCCTAGAAGTATAATCGTGCATTTTACTCGCCATTTCATGCGCTTTGAGATGCCGCTTAGCCCAGTACGCTATCTGAAATAGGTGCGACGTAAATTGAACGAATGTCATAAAATTTTGCTGAATTCTTAAATTAACCATAATATAGAATGATCTAATCGGGTCTCTGTTTGACCTACCCTAGAAGTTTAATAGTGCATTGTACTCGCCATTTCTTGCGCTTTGAGATGCCGCTTAGCCCAATACGCTATCTGAAATAGGAGCGACGTAAATTGAACAAATGTGATAGAATGTCCCTGAATTCTTATATTAAACAAAATATAAAATGATCTAATCGGGTCTCTGATTGCCCTATCATAGAAGTTTAATAGTGCATTTTACTCGCCATTCTGCGCGCTTTAAGATGCCGCCTAGCACAGTACGCTGTCTGAAATAGGAACGACGTAAATTGAACAAATGTGATAGAATTTTGCTGAATTCTTAAATTAACTATAATATAAAATGATCTAATCGGGACTCTGTTTGCCCTACCCTAGAAGTTTAATAGTGCATTTTACTCGCCATTTCATGCGCTTTGAGATGCCGCTTATCCCAATACGCTATCTGAAATAGGAGCGACCTAAGTTGAACAAATGTGATAGAATTTCGCTGAATTCTTAAATTAACCATAATATAAAATGATCTGATCGGGTCTCTGTTTGCCCTACCCTAGAAGTTTAATAGTGCATTTTACTCGCCATTCCGCGCGCTTTAAGATGCCGCCTAGCACAGTACGCTATCTGAAATAGGAACGACGTAAATTGAAGAAATGTGATAGAATTTCGCTGAGTTCTTATATTAACCAAAATATAAAATGATCTAATCGGGTCTCTGATTGCCCTATCATAGAAGTTTAATAGTGCATTTTACTCGCCATTATGCGCGCTTTAAGATGCCGCCTAGCACAGTACGCTGTCTGAAATAGGAACGACGTAAATTGAACAAATGTGATAGAATTTTGCTGAATTCTTATAATAACCATAATATAAAATTATCTAATCGGCACTCTGTTTGCCCTACCCTAGAAGTTTAATAGTGCATTTTACTCGCCATTTCATGCGCTTTGAGATGCCGCTTAGCCCAATACGCTATCTGAAATAGGAGCGACCTAAGTTGAACAAATGTGATAGAAATTCGCTGAATTCTTTTATTAACCATAATGTGAAATGATCTAATCGGGTCTCTGTTCGCCCTAGCCTAGAAGTTTAATAGTGCATTTTATTCGCCATTTCATGCGCTTTGAGATGCCGCTTAGCACAATACGCTATCTGAAATAGGAGCGACGTAAGTTGAACATATGTGATAGAATTTCGCTGAATTCTTAAATTAACCATACTATAAAATGATCTAATCGGGTCTCTGATTGCCCTATCATAGAAGTTTAATAGTGCATTTTACTCGCCATTCCGCGCGCTTTAAGATGCCGCCTAGCACAGTACGCTATCTGAAATAGGAACGACGTAAATTGAACAAATGTGATAGAATTTCGCTGAATTCTTAAATTAACCATAATATAAAATGATGTAATCGGATCTCTCTTCGCCCTACCCAAGAAGTTTAATATTGCATTTCACTCGTCATTTCATGCGCTTTGAGATGTCGCTTAGCCCAATACGCTATCTGAAATTGGAGCGACGTAAATTGAACAAATGTGATAGAATTTCCCTGAAATCTTATATTAAACAAAATATAAAATGATCTAATCGGGACTCTGATTGCCTTACCCTAGAAGTTTAATAGTGCATTTTACTCGCCATTTCATGCGCTTTGAGATGCCGCTTAGCCCAATAAGCTATCTGGAATAGGAGCGACGTAAATTGAACAAATGTGATAGAATTTCGCTGAATTCTTATATTAACCAAAATATAAAATGATCTAATCGGGTCTCTGATTGCCCTATCATAGAAGTTTAATAGTGCATTTTACTCGACATTCCGCGCGCTTTAAGATGCCGCCTAGCCCAGAACACTATTTGATATCGGAACTACGTAAATTGAACAAATGTGATAGAATTTCGCTGAATCCTTATATTAACCAAAATATAAAATGATCTAATCGGGTCTCTGATTGCCCTATCATAGAAGTTTAATAGTGCATTTTACTCGCCATTCCGCGCGCTTTAAGATGCCGCCTAGCACAGTACGCTATCTGAAATAGGAACGACGTAAATTGAACAAATGTGATAGAATTTCGCTGAATTCTTGAATTAACCATAATATAAAATGATGTAATCGGATCTCTCTTCGCCCTACCCAAGAAGTTTAATATTGCATTTCACTCGTCATTTCATGCGATTTGAGATGTCGCTTAGCCCAATACGCTATCTGAAATTGGAGCGACGTAAATTGAACAAATGTGATAGAATTTCCCTGAAATCTTATATTAAACAAAATATAAAATGATCTAATCGGGACTCTGATTGCCTTACCCTAGAAGTTTAATAGTGCATTTTACTCGCCATTTCATGCGCTTTGAGATGCCGCTTAGCCCAATAAGCTATCTGGAATAGGAGCGACGTAAATTGAACAAATGTGATAGACTTACGCTGAATTCTTATATTAACCGTAATATAAAATGATCTATTCGGGTCTCTGTTTCCCTTATCCTAGAAGTTTAACAGTGCATTTTACTCGCCATTTCATGCGCTTCAAGATGCCGCATAGCCCAGTACGCTATTTGCAATAGCAGCGACGTTAATTGAACAAATGTGATAGAATTACGCTGAAATATTATATTCACCGTAATATAAAATGACCTAATCGGGTCTCTGTTTGACCTACCCTAGAAGTTTAATAGTGCATTGTACTCGCCATTTCTTGCGCTTTGAGATGCCGCTTAGCCCAATACGCTATCTGAAATAGGAGCGACGTAAATTGAACAAATGTGATAGAATGTCCCTGAATTCTTATATTAACCAAAATATAAAATGATCTAATCGGGTCTCTGATTGCCCTATCATAGTAGTTTAATAGTGCATTTTACTCGCCATTCTGCGCGCTTTAAGATGCCGCCTATCACAGTACGCTGTCTGAAATAGGAACGACGTAAATTGAACAAATGTGATAGAATTTTGCTGAATTCTTATAATAACCATAATATAAAATTATCTAATCGGCACTCTGTTTGCCCTACCCTAGAAGTTTAATAGTGCATTTTACTCGCCATTTCATGCGCTTTGAGATGCCGCTTAGCCCAATACGCTATCTGAAATAGGAGCGACCTAAGTTGAACAAATGTGATAGAAATTCGCTGAATTCTTTTATTAACCATAATGTGAAATGATCTAATCGGGTCTCTGTTCGCCCTAGCCTAGAAGTTTAATAGTGCATTTTATTCGCCATTTCATGCGCTTTGAGATGCCGCTTAGCACAATACGCTATCTGAAATAGGAGCGACGTAAGTTGAACAAATGTGATAGAATTTCGCTGAATTCTTAAATTAACCATACTATAAAATGATCTAATCGGGTCTCTGATTGCCCTATCATAGAAGTTTAATAGTGCATTTTACTCGACATTCCGCGCGCTTTAAGATGCCGCCTAGCCCAGAACACTATTTGAGATAGGAACGACGTAAATTGAACAAATGTGATAGAATTTCGCTGAGTTCTTATATTAACCAAAATATAAAATGATCTAATCGGGTCTCTGATTGCCCTATCATAGAAGTTTAACAGTGCATTTTACTCGCCATTCTGCGCGCTTTAAGATGCCGCCTAGCACAGTACGCTGTCTGAAATAGGAACGACGTAAATTGAACAAATGTGATAGAATTTTGCTGAATTCTTAAATTAACTATAATATAAAATGATCTAATCGGGACTCTGTTTGCCCTACCCTAGAAGTTTAATAGTGCATTTTACTCGCCATTTCATGCGCTTTGAGATGCCGCTTAGCCCAATACGCTATCTGAAATAGGAGCGACCTAAGTTGAACAAATGTGATAGAATTTCGCTGAATTCTTAAATTAACCATAATATAAAGTGATCTAATCGGGTCTCTGTTTGCCCTACCCTAGAAGTTTAATAGTGCATTTTACTCGCCATTCCGCGCGCTTTAAGATGCCGCCTAGCACAGTACGCTATCTGAAATAGGAACGACGTAAATTGAACAAATGTGATAGAATTTCGCTGAATTCTTAAATTAACCATAATATAAAATGATGTAATCGGATCTCTCTTCGCCCTACCCAAGAAGTTTAATATTGCATTTCACTCGTCATTTCATGCGCTTTGAGATGTCGCTTAGCCCAATACGCTATCTGAAATTGGAGCGACGTAAATTGAACAAATGTGATAGAATTTCCCTGAAATCTTATATTAAAAAAATATAAAATGATCTAATCGGGACTCTGATTGCCTTACCCTAGAAGTTTAATAGTGCATTTTACTCGCCATTTCATGCGCTTTGAGATGCCGCTTAGCCCAATAAGCTATCTGGAATAGGAACTACGTAAATTGAACAAATGTGATAGAATTTCGCTGAATTCTTATATTAACCGTAATATAAAATGATCTATTCGGGTCTCTGTTTCCCTTATCCTAGAAGTTTAACAGTGCATTTTACTCGCCATTTCATGCGCTTCAAGATGCCGCATAGCCCAGTACGCTATTTGCAATAGGAGCGACGTTAATTGAACAAATGTGATAGAATGTCCCTGAATTCTTATATTAAACAAAATATAAAATGATCTAATCGGGTCTCTGATTGCCCTATCATAGAAGTTTAATAGTGCATTTTACTCGCCATTCTGCGCGCTTTAAGATGCCGCCTAGCACAGTACGCTGTCTGAACTAGGAACGACGTAAATTGAACAAATGTGATAGAATTTTGTTGAATTCTTAAATTAACTATAATATAAAATGATCTAATCGGGACTCTGTTTGCCCTACCCTAGAAGTTTAATAGTGCATTTTACTCGCCATTTCATGCGCTTTGAGATGCCGCTTAGCCCAATACGCAATCTGAAATAGGAGCGACGTAAGATGAACAAATGTGATAGAATTACGCTGAATTCTTATATTAACCGTAATATAAAATGATCTAATCGGGTCTCTGTTTGCCTTATCCTAGAAGTTTAACAGTGCATTTTACTCGCCATTTCATGCGCATTGCGATGCCGCTTATCCCAATACGGTATCTGAAATAGGAGCGACGTAAATTGAACAAATGTGATAGAATTTCCCTGAATTCTTTTATTAACCATAATGTAAAATGATCTAATCGGGTCTCTGTTCGCCCTATCCTAGAAGTTTAATAGAGCATTTTACTCGCCATTTCATGCGCTTTGAGATGCCGCTCAGCCCAATACACTATCTGAAATAGCAGCGACGTAAATTGAACAAATATGCTAGAATTTCGCTGAATTCTAATATTAACCATAATATAAAATGATCTAATCGGGTCTCTGATTGCCCTATCATACAAGGTTAGGAGTGCATTTTACTCGTCATTCCACGTGCTTTAAGGTACCGCTCAGGCCAATACGCTATCTGAAATAGGAGCGACGTAAATTGAACAAATGTGATAGAATTTCGCTGAATCCATAAATTAACCATAATATAAAATGATCTAATCGGGTCTCTGTTTGCCCTACCCTAGATGTTTAATAGTGCACATTACTCGACATTTCATGCGCTTTAAGATGAAACCTAGCCCAATGCGCTATCTGAAATAGGGGCGACGTAAATTGAACAAATGTGATAGAATTACGCAGAATTCTTATATTAAACATAATATAATACGATCTATCCGGGTCTCTGATTGCCCTATCATAGAAGCTTAACAGTGCGTTTTACTCGTCATTTCATGCGCTTTAAGGTGCCGCCTAGTCCAATACGCTATCTGAAATAGGAGCGACGTAAATTGAACAGATGTGATAGAATTACGCTGAATTCTTATATTAACCGTAATATAAAATGATCTATTCGGGTCTCTGTTTCCCTTATCCTAGAAGTTTAACAGTGCATTTTACTCGCCATTTCATGCGCTTCAAGATGCCGCATAGCCCAGTACGCTATTTGCAATAGGAGCGACGTTAATTGAACAAATGTGATAGAATTACGCTGAAATATTATATTCACCGTAATATAAAATGACCTAATCGGGTCTCTGTTTGCCTTACCCAAGAAGTTTAATAAGGCATTTTACTCGCCATTTCATGCGCTTTGAGATGCCGCTTAGCCCAACACGCTATCTGAAATAGGAACGACGTAAATTGAACAAATGTGATAGAATTTCGCTGAATTCTTATATTAACCAAAATATAAAATGATCTAATCGGGTCTCTGTTTGCCCTACCCTAGAAGTATAATCGTGCATTTTACTCGCCATTTCATGCGCTTTGAGATGCCGCTTAGCCCAGTACGCTATCTGAAATAGGAGCGACGTAAATTGAACGAATGTCA